>SJYA01001317.1:2127792-2227316 GCA_006410615.1 Neotragus moschatus
CAGCAATGGCCACAGGACTGAAAAAGGTCAATTTTCATTCCAGTCCCAAAAAAAGACAATGCTAAAGAATGCTCAAACTACCACACAATTGCACTCATCATCCCTTTAGAGGGTTGTTTTTCCTTAATTAAAAGTGAGTTCTTATCAATAGCAATCTATAAGTATTATTTGGATCAAATAAATCAACTATAAAACAAAATACAAAGCTATCAGGAAAATGTGAACACTCTCTGAGTATATCTGATGTTACAAAACTTGTGTGAATATCTTTTAGATATGAAAATGAGCCTGTATTTTCTTTGCATTGCTGGGGCTGGAGGGCTGGAGTTCTGCAAACATTTGCTCTTTGCCAGCAGGGCAGTCAGCCCACAGTGGGCAGTACAGGGAGACTGGAAAGCCAGAGAGGATTTTGGGATTACAGCTTCCTGTTTGCTTCCTATTCTTGTATTTGTTTCTAGTTCTTGTTAGCATATCCTAGTAGTCAATCTTACTCAGCAGAGCACTGATTGCTTGTTCCAGTGGCAACAGTTAATTCACTTTGTGGTTTTTCCAGCACTTACAGGACCTGCCAAGCAGAGCCCCTCCTCAGAGGTCTGAGTCTTAGCTCTGCAGGGTGCCTCCTCTAGTCCTTTAAAGTTGTAATAATTCCATCCTCTTCTTTTTGTTCCCTCAGTCTTAGAATTGCTAGCTTCTGTGGTACCTTAGTGTTTTCTTTTTGCTTTTTTAGCTCTTCAGTAGAAGGCTGGCAATCCTTCATATTTAATTTTCTCTGTTAAAGTATCTGAGAGATACTCTGATTGATACAGTGACTATGTTTTAAAAAAGAACCCTTGTCTTTCAGCCATACTAACTAAAATATTCACAAACAGAAGGATGTGACTCTAGACTTTTCTTCAAAACAGTCAGAAGTGAGGGAATGGATAGCAGTTAAATGAAACAAGATTAGCCAACAAGATCACTGTTGAAGCTGGGTGACGACAGTATTCACCCAGAGACTCTTGGCTTTATTTTTTTTTTTGTAGTCTTCCAAAAGGATACATGCACCTCTATGTTCATAACAGCACTATTCACAATAGTCATACATGGAAACAATCTAAATGTCCATTGACCAATGAGTTGGTAAAGATGTGCCTTTACATTTGAATAACATTTGAAATTCTCCATAACATAAAGTTATTGGAAAGAATTTTTAAAGTTCCTATGTAAACATGTTTTTTCAAAGAAGGAACAATGATTGTAGTCTAAAATTGTTTATAATAAATGAAAATAATCAGAAATGGGAAATTTCCTTTAACAAGATCCTTATTTCTATCTTTTACTCAATTGAAATTTTGTCTTTAAAAAAAAAAAAAATTGACATGGATATTTATCTGAAGAGTATCTGTTGATGCCACATTACACAATTGATGCCACATTACACAATTACAGAATTCCAGAATTAAAAAATACCTTAAAATTACATCTAGTCCAGGATTTTCTAAGCTGTGTTCTTCAGACCAGTACCTTCCCATAGAGGTACCTAAAGTGTTGCTGAGGGAGTGGGTGTTTGAATGGGTAACCCCTACCCCTACTTTAACCAGAAACATTCACCTCTTAACTATTTTATATGTTGGGTGTTTTATAAAATTTCATTTGGGAGGGAAGAAACTAACATTCTTATGGTCTTAAATGTGAAAATTACTGAACTATCACAGATGTTTCCAGTGCCTTAATCTGCCTTATAACATTCTCACCAACATTTTTTTCACCAAAGACATTTACCCACTGTCTTTAAACCTCCAGTTGAACAGCTCCAATACAGAGAACTCATTACCAAAACTTCAGTCTTTTATTTTGGCTGTGCCATGTGGTTTTTATGATCTTAACTCCCCAACCAAGGATGGAACCTGGCTGGGCCCTTGGCAGTGAAAGTGCAGAGTCTTAACCACTCAACCACCAGGGAATTCACCCATTACTCCCATCTTAATCTCACTCTATTAGGATGTGCTGCCTTATACTAAGCTGATATTTTTCAGACTGAATGTTACTTTCTCTGCTGTCTTCCACACGACATGCTTCAGATACTTGAAGGCTTATCTTGTCTAGGCTTATCTACCTTTCAGGCATTTAGGTCAGGCTTTTCAAACTCTCTTATGCATAACAATTACTAGAGATATTCCCAGATTAAACAGAGATGCTACATCAATTCCTGTTAATAAGTCCTGTTGATTCCACATCCAAAACATATTCTAAATTTTTTATGCTTCTCTCCATCTCCATTTCTGTCACCCTAGTTCAAGGCACCACTATTTTCACCCAGTCTACTGTACCAGTGTTAACTGGTCTCCATGCTTACATTCTAATTTGCTTGAATGCATTCTCAAAATGGCTAGTGTGATCTGTTTTGAACATAAATCAAATATCACTCACCCATGTAAAGCCCTTCAGTGTCTTCCATCACTCTGACCTGATGGCCATTTATGATCTAGCCTTTTCTACCTTTCTGGCTTACTGCACTCTCACTTATATGCTGCAGCTTCTTTGCCTTCCTTAAACATATACATTCATCCCTGTCCTTGTTCTCGTTATTCTTTTTGCCCGGACTAGTCTCCCTTGAGAGCTCTGCTTTGCCTCTTTTTTTAGTCTCAGCTGATTTAGTCTCAGCTTAAATGTCAGCACCTTGACAGGGCTTTCCCTAACCACCAATCAAAAGTAATCCCCAGGTCACTTCACATATCAAAATAGTTTTTGCTTCTTTAACTATACCATCTAACACTTAAATGTTATTAATTCATTGTTTTTGTTTTGTTCTGCTTTGCTTCTTCTTTGAAAATGTAACCTTAGCTATTTTGTTCCCTACTGAATTCCCAGCATTATATTGTGTACCCAGCCCATAGTGGCATCTCAACAAATCCCCAGGAATCTGCATTTTATAGGCACCCCAGGTTTGGTCCATGGATCACACTTTATGAAAAAAACATCGTCCTAGACAGTATAGAACCATAATTATTAGATAGAATTGGCCTGGACCTCTAGACAGATACCCGGAAACACTGAGAAGAATTTGGAGAATGATGACTTAAATAGAATTTAAAGAGTAATCTAAAGAGTGCTGATATAAGTACTAGAGGGGAATAACAGGCAGGGATCAGTGCAATGTGAAACTCACAGGTAGTCAAAACTGCTCTTTCAACTCCTTACCAGAGGCAAGACCACATTCCACTTGGTTTTTTCCTCCAATCTTGAAATGAATTGCTCTTTTAAAACTGGGCCCTGAGGAAATAGCTGACTTGCATTTGGAATAATGTTCTATGAATAATGCTTTCAAGGCAGTGAGATGCACACACTTTCGGTACCATGTGGATACACAGACCAACTCGAAGAATAGCACAGGTAACCAACTGGAGAACCAGTAGATTGACGGCTCCCATCACACATCCCCTCAGAGGCATACACTGATTGTGAGTGGGTTTGTGGGCAGAATTGCCTGCATCGTTTAAATCATTTCTCTTTGTCATTTTTTGTTCTCTTGCTCTCTCGAAAGAGGAAAAGATAATAAACTAGTAACTGAGGAGACCATTTCAGACCAGCAGGATAGAAAGGAAGAAAACAGTGGGATCAGAAAGGTAGAAGGAAGGGAAAAGTGGGAGTAATAATACATACCAATAGAAAGGAAGATATAAAGAAGTGTGTACAAGTGAAAAATAGATAATCTTGAAGAGTAAATTGCGTTTGGCCAAAATGATGGAAAAATCGAAAGAGGAAGAGATACATAGTTAGGATAGTAAAAAGGTAAAGTTGTTACTTAAACGTTCTTCACTCTCTTTTGCTCCCTTTTTAGCTTTACATGCTGCCGCACTTTCTGGCCATGTCAGCACCGTGAAGTTATTATTGGAAAATAACGCTCAAGTAGATGCTACTGATGTCATGAAACATACTCCACTTTTCCGAGCCTGTGAGATGGGGCACAAAGATGTGATTCAGACACTCATCAAAGGTTAGTTATTAAGAGTGCTCATAACAAGTCAGTCTCAAAAGGTAGGATTTCTTATATTTACCTTTTGAAATACAGCTGTTCATGGCAGAGAGGTGCCTGGGGGGAAGCATGGAGGAAAGAGCCTGGCATCAGGAAACTCGGGAGTCACTCCTAGCTCCACCTGTTAGTAGCTGTTTGATTTGGGAAAAGTCACTGTTTCTGCCTGATCCTCAGTTTCACTTCATATAAAAGAGGAACAAAAAATAAAATAAAATAAAATAAATAAAAGAGGAACGATTTCTATCCTGACCAACTCCAAGGCTTATTGTAAAAATCTGAAATAGATGATATACCTGAAAGTTTTTTGCTAAGAGTAAAGCATTTAAAGGACTGTTATATTCTTCAAACTTCTCTTCTTTTTGATAAATGCTCTCTATATTAGACATTTTCACTTTATTTTTGCTTTTTTAGGTGGAGCAAGGGTGGATCTAGTCGACCAAGATGGACATTCTCTTCTACATTGGGCCGCGCTAGGAGGAAATGCAGATGTTTGCCAGATCCTGATAGAAAATAAGATCAACCCAAATGTGCAGGATTACGCAGGAAGAACCCCACTGCAGTGTGCTGCATATGGGGGCTATATCAACTGCATGGCAGTGCTCATGGAAAACAATGCAGACCCTAACATTCAAGACAAAGAGGTAAGAATTCTAGGTCTTTTCTCTATTGTTTGCTCCAGAGTGTTTGCCTCATTGCTTCTTTGTTAACTAAAATTAAGTAAAATAGTTTGTCAAGTGAAGAGATCACTCACAAATCTGTTAGTTAAAAGTGATTTTTATTTGTCCATGTTCTCTTCTAGTCCTTGTGCATACGTATATATAATTTTTAAAAGCCATAGGATGGGAATAGTTTTACAATTTTTATAAAATATATAGATACATGGCATATGTATATAGGTATATAAATATATATATATGATTTTACAAGCCACATTTTGTTTTGCTTACTTAAAATTATCACCAATATTTTTTCATTTGCTATATAATCTTTTTCGTAATCATAGATGCTTAATATTTCAAAGTTCTAAGAGCTTTCTATTTTATAACTCATTCAGTCTTCACAGCAAGTCTATAAAATTGCTTTTATTTTCTGTATTTGAAATTTTTCACTATTTCATTGATATTTACTCTCATCTTTATTATTGCCTATCATCCACTTTTATAAGGTTTGATTTAATATTCTTTAAAAAATTCTTTTGATGAAATTTTAAATCATTGGTTTTTTTTCAATATATATATTTAAGCATGTTTGTTACTCTCAATGCTGCTTTAGCTGCATCTTACAATTTGGATAAACTGTACCATCACTATCATTCAACACAAACATTTTCTGATTTCCATTTTGATTTATTATCTGATTTATGAATTAGTTTAAGTGTATTGTTTAATTTCTAGGCAGTTGGGTATTTTCTCATTATCTTTTTGTTAATAATTATATTGGTGTTCTATTGCTGCTGTAGCAATTACCACAAACTTATTGTTTTAAAACAAAACAAATTTGTCATATTACTAATGTGGGTGTCAGAATTCCAAAATGTCCTAAAGATCAGGGTGTTGGCAGGACTTCAGTCTCTTTGGGGGCTCTAGGAGAGAGTCTGTTTCCTTGACTTTTTTAGCTTCTGGGTGGTGCCCACATTCTGTGGCTTATGGCTCCGTTTCTCTAGCTTCAAATCTAGCAGTGACTGGTTGACTCTTTCACACTGCATCGCTCTGACATTCACCTTCTGCCTCTCTCTTTAACTTACTATAAAGACCTTTGTGATTACACTTGGCCCAACTGGATAATCCAACTCACAGAGTTGACTGACATAAAGTCAACTGATTAGCAACCTCGATTCCATTTACAACCTTAATTCCCCCTTTCCATTTAATATAACATAGTTACAGATTCCAGAAGTTATAAAAGGCCTTATTATGCTTACTGCACTGATCTGTAGCTTAAATTTTACTTTAGTTTAAAAAATACTCTGCATTATTTTAGTCTTTGAAAAGCTTTTGAGGCTTTCTTTATGTTCCAGCTTAAGGTTGATTTTGGTAAATGTTCTGTGTACATTTGAATACTAATTTTGTCATTGTTCAATACAATGTTTTATATACATTTTACATTGTATTGTTCATGGTGCCTATACCTTTCCTACTTTTTAATCTATTTCTGCTATCAACTTTTGTATGATATAGGTTAAAAACCTCCCACTGTAATTATGGATATGACTGTTTCCTCTTTTAATTTTGTCAGTTTTTATCCTATATATCTGGAGACTACTATTAGTTGCCTTCAGATTTAGTACTGTGATATCTTCCTCTTTGACTTCTTTAACACTGTGAAATATTCCTTTTTATCTCTAGCAGTGCTTCTTGACTTTTTTTCCTTTTTCATGACATTGAAATTTTTAAAGAATACAGGCCATTTATTTTCTAGAATTTCACTCAATTTGTTGTTGCCTAATGATTCATCATAATTTGAATCAGGATTTACATTTGAGATGGAATATTACATAGATGATACTGAATCTTCAGAGTATCACTTTTGGAAACATGTGATACTTCTTAACACAGTATTTTTTTATATTTTGTTTATTTTTGGCTGCAGTGAGTCTTTGTTGCTTTGCATGAGCTTCCTCTAGTTGTGACAAGTGGGAGCTACTCTTCCTCGTGGCGTGCAGGCTTCTCATTGCAGTGGCTTCTCTTGTTGCAGAGCACAGGCTTTACGCATGAGGGCTTGATAGTTGGGACTGAGGGCTCAGTAGGTGTGATGCAGTGGCTTAGCTGCTCTTCTTCCTGGACCAGGGATCAGACCTGTGTCCCCTGCATTGGCAGGCTGATTCTTCTCCACTGTGCCACCAGGAATGTCCCTTGCTGCTGTTACTGCTCAGTTACCTTAGTCATGTCCAACTCTTTGCAACCCCATAGACATAGCCTTCCAGGCTCCTCTGTCCATGGGATTTTCCCTGCAAGAATACTGGAGTGGGTTGCCATGCCCTTCTTCAGGGCATCTTTTCAACCCCCGTATCGGACCTGTGTCTGCTGCATTGCCGTCTGATTCTTTACCACTGAGCCACCAGGGAAGCCCAGGAAGTCTGTTAACATAGTATTAATTTTGATCACTTGGTTAAGATACTGTTCATTTTCTCCACTGTACACTTAATGTTTTCTCTTTCTGTAAGTAAGCAACTGGGAGAAATGTTTATATATTTGAGTTAGCATAAATATGTGTCCCAAAATACTGACACCAGATGTATTTGATTTATGTTTATGCTTGTAGGGAAGAACAGCTTTGCACTGGTCCTGTAACAATGGATACCTTGACGCCATTAAATTATTACTAGACTTTGCTGCTTTCCCTAATCAGATGGAAAACAACGAAGAGAGGTAAGCCACTGGCAAAAAGAATGAATCATTGTTCATCTCACATCCTTTCTGCCATATTTTAAAATTCTCAAGTTTAGTTGCTCGTTCAGAAATAGTATTTCATCAGGAAACACTACACTAAGAAATCTTGAACCAGAAGAAAACAAAAGTTCCATGTAGTGTTAATTTAGAATCATAGGATTTTAAAGTTATTAGAAACTTCAGGCATTACTTAGGGCAAACTCACACTTTCCAGATGAAGAAATGTAGGTCTTCTTTTGATGTGTATCTAGCATCAAATCAGGGGAGTCCTGACTGACCAGGACTAAGAATTCAGTTACAGATGTGAGATGTGTTATATGTTCAAGAAGTTTCTCTTGATGAAAAGGATATTGTCAGTTAGTGGACAGAGATGCCACCATGTAGTGTGAAAAAATAAGGAGAAACTGAGGTTAAAGCTCAGGATTTTATTCTTAATACAGATTTCTTAAATAATATGAGATTCACCGAGTTAGGCTGGGGTTGCTATCCAGTCACCTAGACCCAATAAAAAGGACTTGACATAGTGTGAAGTCTAAGCAGAAGACATTCTTGATGGTCTTGGATCTAGGAAGATTATAGTAATTTGTAGGTAACAACTAAGATGGTAATCAGATTTCCATACCTGCCCCCTGCCCCCTACCCAGATCTGTGGTTTAGTTTTCATTGTTCATGGATACTGTCACTAAAATGGCCCTGCAGTGGCACCATCCCTACACTCTCAGCCACCACCAGCTTTTTCTTTCTTTCAGGAGGTGGGACACTTTGTAGAAAAAGAGGGGTTTTCTCTAAGCCTGCTATCTCAGAGGAAACATGGGGCCAATCCCTTCATCTTTCTCACTTCTTTCAGAACCTTTCCCCATTATTCGTACCCTCCATCTGTTATTTTCCAAGTCTCTTTTCTCTGAGGTTTGTCGTCTGCCCTCTCTCACACTGTCTTCACTGCCTCCGTTTCTTTATTGTCACCATTCATGCCTTTGCAGTTTGGCATCCGCCCTCTCATTTGCACTGAAATCTGCATCTGAATGGTCCCTGACAGATTCCTAGTTGATAAAGCGTATGATGTCTTCTCTGCCCCCCTCATTGGCCCTTCTGCATCTCTTCTCTGTTGACTCCTCTTCTTCACCTTCTTGAACCTGTATGTTCTCTACGCTTCTGTGACAGTATGTTTTCCCAGTTCTCTTAGAATTAGGATTATCTTCTAATCATGCTCCTTCTCCACTTCTTTCGGCTTCTGTTGCACTTTTTTTCTGTTTTAAATATAAACAGTCTTCAAGGAGTGGATCTATTCTCTCAGCCTACCTCCTCTGGCAACCTGACCAACCACCGAGGCTTCAGCACTCACCTGGGTGCTGGTACGTTCTCAATCTATAGTTCAGACTCACACCCCTCCTTGGTTCACACTGTCATCTCCACTTCATCACCAGCACCACTGTCTTGCCGTCTCTCACTCTTTCTGAAACTGTTGCCATGTCTCCTCACTTGTTTTCCTTCCTTTGATCTTTCCCTCATTCAATTCATTACCTTCCAAAGTAACCTTTCTTAATCAGATCACTAATATAGTTGTTAATCTTGTCATTCTGCTGTTCAAATTCAGTCTGATCTGAGAAGATAGTCCTGGTCCTGCAGTCATGTGTCCCAAACTGTGTTCTCTCCACTGTGAATCTTTATAGCCCTTGGCACATTTCACTTTTTATTATGATTTTATAGAATTTGTCTTCCTTTTAGTGGAGAACTCATGGTCCTCTCTGAATTGCTGACAGTGCTTTTCATGAAGTAAATGCTGAGTAAATAACTGGTGAATTGTCAGATCAGTGTTTTCAGGCTCCCAGTAGCATCACCCTGATTCATACCTTCATTAGAAACTTATGTGAAATTCTTAGACCACAGGCAAACTTAGATAAAGCAAATTAGTATGCCTTACTTTGAGAGTGATTATATAAAGAACTCCACATCTCTGTTATAGTCAAATGACAACTGCAAAACCAAAAAGATGAAGATAGGCATTTGGACATTTAAGGAAACTGGAAAGCCAGAAGAATCCTCAAGGCTGAGGATTTGACCTTAAAACAGGTATGTGAGGGTGCCGGAGGCTTCTCCCTTTGAAACCCTGAAGAAGCAAAAAGGTTAAGAATTCTAAGAATCAGGGGTGATATATTTCTATAAAGTATATTTTTTATAAAACTGTTTACTGCCTGAGTGCTATTTTTTAGGAAACAATAAAAAAATTTTTGTAATTCAATGTCCATTTATATGCTGAATTTTGAATTTCAGACCTAAGTAAGCTTGTGAATTAAGATACTTACCACCTTGTGGAGTGAGCATATGTTAATTACAGACCAAAAGACCAAAGGAAAAATCCTCCAAAGTGTACTTGCCAGTCTATGGATGAAAAGAGACAGTGGCAATATCCCAGTCTGTTTTAATGTTTCATCAGCAATGCACCTTGATGTACAAATGTCAGAACTTGGCACTGCCTTTTATGTTTATTGACATTCCAGTTTAGGCATTCTACTTGTTCCATCAGACCATTCCCACATGGCAAGTCCAATTGTATCTTGTCTCTTGTCTTTATCTGCATTGTTTCTTGACTGGTTACCATCAATATACTGTTAATTTTTACTTCACATGCATTGACACAAACCGCTTGATGTTCTCTGTATAGACATAATTTTTGCCACCTACTCCTGGCTTTCAGTCAATAACTATCTGACAGCCATACCCTGACGTAGATGGGAATATTCACAGCGCTCGAATGTGTCTCAGTTGAGTTTGGGATGAAGAAAGATTCAATAGTAATAATCACAATGTGGTCAGTTGCCTAAACACTAAGTATATACTTTAGTCTTAAAGCCTTGCTAGATATTTAGTTTGTGTCTACTTGAGTCAAAAATTGACCGAGAAGTAATTTGAAGAACCTAATTGTAAAAAAAAAAAAAAAAAGGAAAAAGACATTTTTTAAAAGAAAATCAGGAAAATGTGTGTTTAGAGTAGGCATTAGATCTTGCTAAGGAATTCCTGTTAATTTTATTAATACAATGGCATTGTGATTATGTCCACCCTATTGTAGATGGATCTAAAATGCAGAGAGATTAAATGATCGGAGTCTGAGATTTGCTTGCTTGCTTGCTTGATTGATTGATTGATGGCTTGTAGGATCTTTACCCACAAGGGTTTGAAAGTGGGCCCATGGCAGTGAAATCTCTGAGTGCTGACCACTGGATCCACCAGGGAATTCCTCTGGGATTTGCTTTTAAAATATTTGAGCAAAAATAAAAAAGAAAGGAGTAGATGAAGTGAATGTAGTAAAAATGTCACTAATTATTTGGGTAATGAGTGTATAAAGCATTAGTGTGCTGTTCGCTCTACTTTTGTTTATGCTTAAAGTTTCTCATAATAAAAATATGATTTTTTTATAATAAAAATATTTAACATATTTGAAATGCAACTTTCTATCCACAAGCAGCCTGAGAAATCTAGTTTTTCTTTTCCCCTTCCTTTCACCTTTTATACCTGAGGAAACAGAAACACAGAGAAGTGAAGAGAATGCCCAGGGTCACACAGGTCTGCTGACCTCCGGTTCAGCATTCTTTAGGGAATATTTTGCCCATGTCATTTCTTTTTGTCATATTTGTAAGTAAGCACATAACTTGGGCCTCACTTTCATAAGCCATATTTTTATAATCCTTCTTGTATACTATGTGAAAGATACTACGTATTAATAAGTATAGAAAAAAATGATCAGGCTTAATAAAAATACATATGTCATTTGCACATTGATTTAGAAGCACTTTCATTCTGTAGGAGACATATATTCAGTGATTGAGAGATGAATTATGGAAGGATTATTGTACTGAACAGGGCAACATCTGATTATAATCCCATCTAGGTTTTGCAGGTAACTAGTTACATAGACTTCAGCATGTTGCTTAATCTTTCCAGGTCTGTTTATTCATTTATACAGTGAGGGTGTTAAACTAAATCTGTCAAATTCACTGCAGTGGTTCTCTGACTCTGATGATTTTTTCTATTGGGGAAAGTACAGTCATGAAAGGCATTTTAGAATATATAGTGGCTTTTGTAAAAGTTCTTCTGAATTTACAAAAGGCTATTTACCTGTAAATAATGTTTGAAAGTTTATTCAGGCACCTCTACGTTATGGCCTTCTGGTTTCTGAACAGTATTGGCAGATCAAGCTTTCCTGAAACGGGGGTTCATTCATTTTAGCATTCAAGAACTTCCTTCTGAATTTAGAGTCTCCTTACTAAAGTGACCAAACTACCATTTGCATTTACTGAAAACCTCTTCCTTTTGTATCTTACTGTGACTGTTAGGTGAGTTTTGAAGAGTTTCTTTTCTATAATCATTGGCTGATTTTCTGAGTCTAATCATGCACCCATATATTCATCATTTTTCCAGCTCATCAATCAGCTGATTATTTCCTTCCAACACCTGTGACTGCACTGACTCAGTGACAGTCATCCAGAGGAAGCTGATCTGGCAGTTGTTCAGCAGTCATAAAAGCTAGTTTGGGTCTGTGCAAATAATATTCGTGATAAGTGCTATCACCAACATATAAGCGCTGCAGTGTGGGTCCTGTAGTAGCACTAATCCCACTAACTTTTATGAGCTGCTTCCCTCATGCCAGGCACACTGCTGCCTTCTTCACACTGACTCTTTTATTCTCTCATCATACCAAATCTGCATGAGGATAAGTGGGGCAGAAGTTGGTCAGGAAGTGACAACCATTGTTATTACCACGGGTGGATGGTTGGGAGTATTTTGTTTACTTCAAATTTTAGTGCTTTTTACATCATTTGAATTCTTAAACTGGATGTCATTTTTACAAAGTAATTATTTTTCTTTAAAAAAGGAAACATATTTCCCAAGATATTAATATTAACAGTGGTTAACTCTGAGAGAGTGTATATGACTGTTATTTTCTTCTCTATATTTATCTGGTTTGTTTTATATTCCAAAAATAGAGAAGATGTATTTTTTAAAAGAATCTGCCTAAAATCACAGATCTAGAAAGTAGTCAGTTGAAATTCTAATATATAACTCTATGATAATAATAATACCTATCTTTTCTAAATAATATACTTATCAAAAAGGTATGTACACTGTACAAAATTTAAAAAGCATAAAAGGGCATTTAGTAAAACTAAATATCCCTTCTATCCCTGTCTCAGAGACAGCTAGCTTCCTCCCCAGAGACATCACAGTCACATTTTCTTGGGAAACGTCTAGAAAGTTATATCAATATTTTACATAGGTGAGCATATAGGGATGTATTCTTTTTATATCAGTGAAGCACATCATAATACTGTTCTGGTTTCTTACTTTTTCTTTTCTCCATTACAAAACAAGTCATCCTGGTGATTGTTCCTTGTTTATTCATGTACACAATAATGGCTGCTTTATGCAGGTGACTTTATGATGGGATGGCCTGTACTTTTATTTAACCAGTCCTATATTGATGGAAGGCTTCCCTGGTAGCTCAGCTGGTAAAGAATTTGCCTGAGTGCAACTCACCCCAGTTTGATTCCTGGATTGGAAAGATTTACTGGAGAAGGGATAGGCTACCCATGCCAGTTTTCTTGGGCTTCCCTGGTGGCTCAACTGGTAAAGAATCAACTGCCTGCTATGCGGGAGACCTGGGTTCAATCCCTGGGTTGGGAAGATCCCCTGGGAGAAGAGAACAGCTACTTATGGGGAAACAGTGGAAACAGTGCCAAACTTTATTTTTTGGGACTCCAAAATCACTGCAGATGGTGATTGCAGTCATGAAATTCTTACTCCTTGGAAGGAAAGATATGACCAACATATATAGCATATTAAAAAGCAGAGACATTATTTGCCAACAAAGGTCCGTCTAGTCAAGGCTATGGTTTTTCCAGTGGTCATGTATGGATGTGACAGTTGGACTGTGAAGAAAGCTGAGCGCCGAAAAATGGATGCTGTTGAACTGTGGTGTTGGAGAAGACTCTTGAGAGTCCCTTGAACTGCNAACACCAGATACCAGCTCCACCCTTGTTCTGTGCTCCTCAGAGAAAAAGGAACAGCCCCGGAGGACAGGAAATCGCCATGCCTGAGGAGTATTCGACATCTTAGAATGAGGTTTCCTCCCACTGCATAATGTCACCAGTTTAACTGTGCTCTGAATTACCTTACAACACTTAAAAAATCTCCCTACTTCAGGTACACTCCCCTGGATTATGCTCTGCTTGGGGAGCGTCATGAAGTGATCCAGTTCATGCTGGAGCATGGTGCCCTGTCCATCGCAGCTATACAGGACATCGCTGCCTTCAAGATCCAGGCCGTCTACAAAGGGTACAAGGTCCGAAAAGCTTTCCGAGACCGGAAAAATCTCCTCATNTACTTCAGGTACACTCCCCTGGATTATGCTCTGCTTGGGGAGCGTCATGAAGTGATCCAGTTCATGCTGGAGCATGGTGCCCTGTCCATCGCAGCTATACAGGACATCGCTGCCTTCAAGATCCAGGCCGTCTACAAAGGGTACAAGGTCCGAAAAGCTTTCCGAGACCGGAAAAATCTCCTCATGAAGCATGAACAGTTGAGAAAGGATGCTGCTGCCAAGTAAGTGTGAACTCTAGAGACTGTTCTCACAATTCAGGTGTCAGTGTGGAAGGGGGCATGGTGGTGGGAGGGGCCAGGAGAGGGAACCAGGAGGGAATCGGAAGTAACTGTGATCCCTACATCCACGTCAGCTCCCCACTTCTGCTCACCAGTCCTTCAGGGGACTGAGGCCAACAGAAAGGACCGTGGCCTTGCCTCCACTTGGTGGCTGTTCCTCTAGGTTAGTCCTCAGGGTTCTGACTCTGGGACACATCACTGCCATACCCACCCATGGCGAGGAGCTGGGGGTGAGGGCACTGCCTGCAGTAAGCCAGAAAGGAATATCTGATCTCTCACCCTTCCTACCTTTTCAAGAGAAACTCATGCCAGTATCTAGCCTGCTTCTACTAGACAAATATAGGTCTAGTTTTGATTTGATTAAAGCAACCAACTTGTATAAATAACTTGCTCTCCCCTACCTATTCCTTAACAAATCCCTACTAACTAATGCAGTTTATTCCAGAAATACTGATTGAATTCTTACTGCACATACAACACTCTTGACTTGAGCCTAAGGAGAAAATAGTACTTGCCTCGAGGACCTCACACTTGTTTGGATAATGATATAGTGTGTGAAATAGTCATTTGTGCCTGTTATAAATCTGAAACTGTTAGTTGCTCAGCTCTGTCTGACTGTTTGAGTCCCTATGGACTGTAGCTCACCAGAATTCTCTGTCCATGGGATTTTCCGAGCAAGGATAGTGGAGTGGGTGGCCATTTCCTTCTCCAGGGGATCTTCCCTGACCCAGGGATCAAACCTGGGTCTCCTGCATTGCAGGCAGATGCATTACCATCTGAGCCACCCAGGAAGTTTATTATACATTGTGATTGTTTCTACTGTGAGTGATTGATTTTAGATTATGTTTTGGTTTGGCTTTTCTATTATACACATATTGGGTATTTTAAATAGCAACAGAGTACTGCATGAGCAGGTATAAAACCAAAATATCTCATGAGAAAGATCACAGGAAGATTGTGTGTGTGTATGTGTGTGTGTGTGTGGCTGTGCTGGGTCTTCCTTACTATGCGGCTTTTTCTCTAGTTGCAGGGAAGTGGGTTGCTCTTTTTGTGGTGCACAGACTTCTTTTTGAGATGGCTTCTCTTGTTGCAGAGCAGGGGCTTAAGGATACATGGGCTTCAGTAGTTGTGGCTCCTGGGTGCTAGAGCTCAAGCTCAATAGTTGTGGCACACAGGCACACAGGCTTAGTTGCTCCACAGCATGTGGGATCTTCCCAGATCAAGGATCAAACCCATTGGCAGGCAGATTCTTTACCACTGAGCCGTGAGGGAAGCCCTATTCTTAATTCTTAGTTTCCGAAATTGATTGTTTAAAAAAGTGTGACTAGGAGCTGTGCTTACTGTGATAATCGTTGAAATTACCAAAACTGAAAATTTTAGCTTCCTTTACTTTTTCTCAGTCACAGTCTTCCCTTTATGGGTCCTCATTATTGGGAGTAAATGAGTTTCTTTACACTTCTTAACCGTCACCTCCTAATAGTCATTGTAACATAGATCTCCAAGAGAAATGTTTGAATCGAGAATTACTGATTTAATTTGTATTCATTTCATTTCTCAAAAGTTATTCCTGAAAATGTGAGTCAGTGTTTCATTTTGGTTTTGAATTTGGTTTTAAGGAACAGAAATCAGAATGTTAAATTTAGCCTTTGCTGCTGCTGCCTCATTGAGTAAGATGGCCCAGGCACATCACGTTGCCTCAACATACCCTCCCCAGTTTCTCATGTTAGGATGGCAGAAATCACCTTCCTTAAAGTAAGGGTGTCAAAGAGACTGATTAAACTTAAAGTGATTTCTATTTTGCTGGTAGAGAAATTGAAAGAGAGAAGTTTTAGTTATATTTTCTAAGGCTTTTTTTTTTTTTTTAGGAAATACCTATAATCCATTTAAAAGCACTTTAACTCATACTGCACCTCCAATCTGTTGCCAAAATGAACACTACTGTAATCTACCTGCCAAAGCACAGAGCTGAATGCACATGAAAATAAGACTGTATTTATGTTGATCGCTCTTTTTCCCTGAAGCTTCCTTTTTGCTGGGTTTTTGTTCACTCTCTAAGCTCAGATCCCCTCTAATTTTCTGAACTCTCCCTTCTTACATCTTTTCAATTATACCATCTTAAGTCAGTGCTACAGGCTAACCCCTTAGACTTCTTTTCTTGCCATATTTTTTCATTGAAAATATATCTACTCTTAAAACTTAAATTACTTTATCTTTGTAGATAACCCTTTCGTCTCTCTGACATCTTAATCTCCTGGAACTCTAATCCTAGATCATCAGCTCTCTACCAGGCACTTCCACTTTGCTGTCCTTGTGTTACTTGCCAACATGTCAGAACTTTGGACATTTCCATTCGCACGCCCTGTTGTCACTGTCACTTCAGGCTCACTGTGTGAACCATACAACTCACCACCACAGACTGTCTGCCTTTCACCTCCTGATCTCCCTGCTAGTGCTGCCGCTGCCAGTTGTGCTAATTCCTGTTTCTGAAATGTCTTTTTCTTTCAGTTCTTCTGTCCCACCACTCTCTACAGGCATCATTCTTGAATAGCATTCGTGATGCTACGTCAGACCCTGTAACATTTTACTTCTGCTTATATCTCCAAGTCTCACCTTTCCCTCCACTAATTCCATCCTCCCACCTTCACAACTGACGTCTCAACCGTCTTGAACTTTCTTCACTTCCTCACTTACAGCTTTCCTTACACCCCATGCTCTTGGGAGACCTGAGCTTCTTTCTGACTAGTGTATGAGACTGTGTCTCTTAGAGTTATGTAATCAAATCCAGTTTGGGTCATCTAGTTCAAGCTCTCATGATGCTCAAGTTCCTTCAATGGGAGGTTGTTCTGTGTCCTTCAAAAATCAAGTGACAAGGAGTTCTGTGCCTCTAAGGCAGTACATTTCATTAGTGGACAGTTCTGTTGCCGGATTCTTGCCTGGAGAATCCCATGGACAGAGGAGCCTGGTGGGCTGCAGTCCATGGGGTCACAATGAATCGGACATGACTGAGTGTCACACTGTTGGCAGAAGTTCTTTTCTCCCTTTTGATCTTGAGCTGCCCCTTGAAGCAAAAGAGAAAAGTCCAAGTCCTCTTCCATAAACCAACTTCCTGATAATTAGAGAAGGTGCTCCTGATACTCACACTCCAACCCCAGCTCTCCTTCTCACTTTGTAATAGATCCTCTTGCAGCCTACTCCCTGAACATCTTCCATTTGTCAATGCCTTTCTTCAGGGTTGACCCTTAGGTCTGAATCTTCTGCTCACCTGTGGTCTGATGTGTGAGAACACTTCCATCATTCCACTCCATGCTATTCCACTTCTCTGAGCCTCAGTTTCTCAATGAAAAGAATATTTTTTAGTTCGGGACAGGTTTAGGGGCTCCATAAATGCCCCGAAACTGTAAGCAGTATTTTGTATGTTATGAGTTCATATACATTTGGTGGGAGGAGAGGATCTATAGATTTTTATCACAGTCTCTAAGATGATTCATGAATCACAGAAAGATTTTTTTTAAAAAACTGGACTAAATGATATCTAAGGTTCCTTCCAGCTATAACATTCTATAAGTCAAAGGTCCTAAAACGCATGACATTTTCTTATTCCCTTGAAAGGAAGTCAGAGACCAAATATTACTAAGCCTGTGCTTCAGCAACAATGAAGAGATAGAATCTGACAGACCTCCCCCCCAACCCCCCATCCAGTGCAGTACCAACCGAAAAGGTTAGAGCCAAACCTTTTCTGTCTTCTGAGGTAATCAGTTTCCTCTCACTGGAAATGTTCCAGGAGAAATTGAATTATCATCTCTCCAGGATAAATATATAAGGAGTTTTAAAAACTATATAAAAGAGCTGGGCTCTCAGATCTCTTCTGAGGCAAAGATTCTATGAGAGCTGTGCCCTCTGTCTGCCTGAAATAACCTTCTCTCACTTCCCTCCTTTCTCACTTTGACATTATTTCTATGTAACCTTTTTTTTCTCTTCCAGTTTAATTAGTCTCCCACATCCCCAACCCCCAGCTCGGGGTTAATACTTCTGTTTTAGCATGCATCATATTTAGAATTCAGCATCTGCAGGAGATATGGGTCTGATTTCCCAACAAGATTGTCAGTTCCTAGAGAGCAGGGATTGTGTTAGGTACCTCCATACTTCTACTGACTTAAAGCCTTTGATATGTTTCTTGTTCTTCAGTCACTAAGTCCTGTCTGACTCTGCAACCCCATGGACTGTAGCACACCAGGCTCCTCTATCCTCCACCATCTCTCAGAGTCTGTTCAAATTCAAGTCCACTGACTCGGTGATAACATTCAACCATCTCATCCTCTGTCACCATCTTCTCTTCCTGCCCTCAGTCTTTCCTAGCATCAGAGTCTTCTTTGCATCAGGTGACCAAAGTATTGGAGCTTCGGCCTTAGTCCTTCTAATGAATATTCAGGGTTGATTTCCTTTAGGATTGACTGTTTGATCTCTTTGTTGTCCAGTGGATTCTCAAGAAGCTTCTCTGGCACCACAATTCAAAGGCATCAATTCTTTGGTGCTCAGCCTTCTTTATGATCCAACTCTCATATCCCTATGTTGTTACTTGGTCAGTGATGTCCGACTCTTTGTGACCCCTTAGACTGTAGCCCACCAGGCTCTGCTGTCCATGGGATTTTCCAGGCAAGAATACTAGAGTGAGTGTCCATTTCCTTCTCTAATATCCCTGTGTGACTATGGAAAAACCATCACTTTCACTATATGGACCTTTGTCAGCGAAGTGATGTCTCTGCTTTTTAATAGCAAGCATGTAATAATAAATAATCTGCCTGCAAAGCAGGAGACCCAGGTTCGATCCCTGGGTTGGGAAGTTCCCCTGGAGGAGGAAATGGAATCCCACTCCAGTATTCTTGCCTGGAGAATCACATGGACAGTGGAGCCTGGCAGGCTACAGTCCATAGGGTCTTAAAGACATAACTGGACATAACTGAAATGACTTAGCACGCATGCAAGAGAGGCTTGAGAGATGTGATTAACATGGCTTCTACAGAAAAAGGGGTTGTGTGGTTTCAACAATGAGCATTTCCTGAAAATATCATCAGGCTCAGCCCTGTAATTCCTAGATGGTGAGGCATTCATGCCACACCCACATTTCTTCACTTCCAACCAGAACCAGTGACAGCTTAACAGCTTTCAGTTCAGTTCAGTTCAGTCGCTCAGTTGTGTCCGACTTTTTGTGACCCCATGAATCTCAGCACGCCAGGCCTGCTTGTCCATCACCATCTCCTGGAGTTCACTCACACTCACGTCCATCGAGTTGGTGATGCCATCCAACCATCTCATTCTCTGTCGTCCCCTTCTCCTCCTGCCCCCAATCCCTCCCAGCATCAGGGTCTTTTCTAATGAGTCAACTCTTCGCATAAGGTGGCCAAAGTACTGGAGTTTCAGCTTTAGCATCATTCCTTCCAAAGAACACCCAGGGCTGATCTCCTTTAGAATGGACTAGTTGGATCTCCTTGCATTCCAAGGGACTCTCAAGAGTCTTCTCCAACACCACGGTTCAATAGCATCCATTCTTCAGCACTCAGCTTTCTTCACACTCCAACTCTTACATCCGTACATGACCACTGGAAAAACCATAGCCTTGACTGAACAGACCTTTGTTGACAAAGTAATGTCTCTGCTTTTCAATATGCTATCTAGGTTGGTCGTAACTCTCCTCTTGATTACTTATATTAATATAGTGCTTTTGGGACTGGTGCACGGGGATGATCCAGAGTGTCGATGGGGAGTGGGAGGTGGGGGGGGGTGGTTCAAGATTGGGAACTCATGTACACCTGAGATAAAAATAAAAATAAAAATTTTTTTAAATTAAAAAAAATAAATAAATAAAATAAAATCTTTGTGTTAAGAAAAACATGCTAAAATAAACTGCATTTTTAGACTGTAAAAAAAATAAAAATAAATAAAATATTACTGATTGTCAGAGAACTCAGTCACAATGTGATTTGCTAAAACTTGATTTAGCATTTTTTGAAGTAAAAAAAGTGAGTAAACCCTNGGGGGGGGGGGTGGTTCAAGATTGGGAACTCATGTACACCTGAGATAAAAATAAAAGTAAAAATTTTTTTAAATTAAATAAAATAAAATCTTTGTGTTAAGAAAAAAATGCTAAAATAAACTGCATTTTTAGACTGTAAAAAAAAAATAAATAAATAAAATATTACTGATTGTCAGAGAACTCAGTCACAATGTGATTTGCTAAAACTTGATTTAGCATTTTTTGAAGTAAAAAAAGTGAGTAAACCATAGTAAATGCAAAACTGACAAATTCTATTGTGTTAAATGATTTTAAATGTTTAGGAAAAATTATAAACTTGCGTAAGAAGTGGGAGGCAAGTTGCAAAATACTGAAAGAGGTAAGCGAGGAAACTTCAAATAAAATAAAATATGTAACACAGAAAAAAAAAATATAGTGCTTTATAGCTTACAAAATCCTTGTACATTAAACACTTACAATAATTCATTAAAGTAAACAAAGTAACTGTCCTTAAACTCATTTCATGCAGGGGATGATAATACCAATTAACTTGCCTGAAATCACTCAGCTAGTAAGGGAGGAGGTTGGCACATGGATCTCAGTCTTATCCTTACCCTAAGCCAGGGTTCCTGCCATGGCTTGGTTCTGGGGAACACCCCCCAGCCATGCTTATGCAGTAGGCTCTCCAGATCCTAGCACTATCTGATAGGCTGGCATGGAAGGGCCCTGCTTCTTTTCTCTGACTTACATGCAATATATAACTGTTGGTGCCAAAGGTCAACAGGCCCCTCGTCAGCTTTTGTCTTAACCCAGTGCTTACTCAGCTGTGCATGTTGTTTCCAATGGCTGTTAAGAGAATAGCACCAAGCTGCTACCATCAATTCTGCAACATAGTTCAGGAAAAATCTTCTTATGACTCAGAGCTAACCTAGCAGAGCATACCAGTATCCTCCTAAATCCTTGAGAAAGTTAAGAAAATTAGTTGGCCCCAAGCCTACACCAGGACTATGACCAAGAAAGTCACCAGGGCAAATCCAGGTGTAATCAGTACAACAGCAGGACACACTAACTTAACCTTCCTTTTCTGTGGAAACCATTTTAATCGCATCTCTCAAACCTCTCTTAGTCCTGTATTCATGGCACTGGCAACTTGAGTACTCATGAATGAGAATGAGCCTGCTTTATTTCTGTGGTGTCTGGCAGAATTACTTTCTTTTTGATGAAACTGGACAACTATTAATACAGCTCTCTGTGGAAGCCACACAGTGGGGTAGGGAAAAAAAACCTCCATCAACTTCCAGGACTTAAACTTTCCAGACCCAGAGGCAAGAATGTGCCGTCTTGTGCAAACAGACGCATCCAGTGTTGAAATGCTGAAGCCGTAGAACGTTCAAGTCGTTGAAGTTACTGCCCTTGATCTAGTTCTCTGCATGACAAGCAATCTTTTGATAATTTGGTTTCTTTTTTCCTTCTTCTTTTTTTTATTGAAGATAATTGCTTTACAGTGTTGTGTTGGCCTCTGCCACACAATAGGGGGAATTAGTCACAACTACACATTTCTCCTCTCCCTCTTGAGCCTCCCTCTCCTCTCCCACCCACCCCTCTAGGTATCACAGAGAGCCGGGTGGTGCTCCTTGTGTTCTATGGCATCTTCCCAGTAACTCTGTTTTACACATGATAGTCTGTATATGTCACTGGTACTCTCTCAGTCTACCCTGCCTTCTCTTTTCCCCACTATCCCCACAAGTCTGTTCTCTGTATCTGCCTCTCCATTTCTTCCTTATAAATAGGTTCATCACTACTGTTTTTCTAGATTTTATATATGTGCATTCATATATAGTATTCGTTTTTCTCCTTCTGACTTCACTCTGTATAACAGGCCTAGGTCCATCCACTCACTACAACTGACCCACATTCGTTCCTTGGAAAAGTTTTCAATTAGCAATAACTGCAGCTCGATTAAACCTCATTGGCTATGATGATAACTGCCACAGTGCAGAGCTCACTTGGTTTCTTATTGGCTTTTTTTTTTTTTTTTTTTTCTGGTGTCATCTAGGCTACTCATCTGTCAAGTCCTCTCCTTGGGTCTTAGATCTGTCTTGGGAGAGTTCCAGGTTATATTTCTGCCCCACCACAGCCCTTCAGAGATTTGCACCAGCAAAGTGTGCTTCTGGTCTTTTTTCCCCTGGGTGAAACAACCCTTGGTTCCTCTAGCCCATCCTTTGGAAACCCTCTTCACCCTGTGGTGGATAGCACCTGAAGCAGACGTTGTCAGAGATCTGATCCCTGGTTGGCTTTCTCTCATTTTTATACTGTGAGCCTCTAGGGAGTGGTTCAAATTGCTCTAGAAAGACAGTACAAGCCAGACTAATTGGTGGCCCATCAGAAGCTGTTGTCTGGCTGATTTCCCTTAGAGAAAAAGGGGAGGAAAATGTGGGACTGGTTAAGATTCTGCCATCTTAATAAATGTCCAGCTAAAATGTTGCTTGCTGTGTCATGGCCAGGATTTTTTTTTCTCTTTAAATTTTCATGTAAAGTAGAATAACTTTAGTTTGTCCTCTTTTATTTGTTTCCTGAACTTTACAAAAATAGGTCAAGCATATAGCATGGCCTACCCTGAAGATTAAAGATCTTTGACAGTCTAAAATAAATTAGTCAGAGAAAACACACTGAAATTTTAGGATAATTATTGAGTCTAAGAGTTTAGGACTAAAAGCTAAGCTAGAAGCTAGCTTGAAATGCTGTTAATGGTTTCTTTGATGTGATGTTGCCACTTTCTTCTTATGACCCAGTTCATTTTTTACATGATGGAAGAAGATTGAAATTTTTACAAATGATTTTGTGAGGTGAATTTTATAGGAAGAAGTTAAGCTGCCAAGTCCAGCTCAGCTCTGTATATAGTTTAGCATGTAACACTGGGCAAGTCACTAAACTCTCTGCCTCAGTTTCCTTATCTGCCAAATAAGAGCCTGGCCGCAGTAAACTGAGATTCTTTCAGCATCTTAGACTCTGAGCAGTGGCTCTGGACCTTTTTTTTTCCAGGGAAACTAACACACACACATACACACACACACACACACATACACACACACACACACACACGATCATGTTCTGTTCTCAGGAGCTGTTTCCTGTGTCTGTGTCTCTGTGGTGGTGGTGTTTGCTTTTTGTTTCAAGGTGGCAGTGTAGATAAAATAGGGTGCAGGTCAGGCATAATTCCTAGTTCTAATCCCCCCGCCTTCTCAGTGATCACAACTTTTACATCAGTAACCACAGCTCTTGTGAAATGCACATGTGTGGAATGTGTGCATTGAAAGATTTTTTTTAAGTGCAAAATGCATCAGTTTTTGAAAAACATTAATTCTGTTCATCCACTGAGGGTGTAATTACATATTCTCCTGTTTACATTCTTTCTCCTGGCTTAATGAGTTCTACCACAATGAAAAACCAACCCCTCTGCAAACCTCCCCCTCCAGAGGAGTCTTAAAAAGGCAGAGCTCCCCACATGCTGGCCAGCCTGATCACTCTGAAAGGCTGGGTCCCCTGTTTGTCCCATGGCTGTCCTCGTGGGAGGCCCAGAAAGGTCTGCAGTGACAAAGTTTGCCCCCCGGGGCTAATTGTACAGCGGCTTCTTGGAATTGAAAATGAGAGCTGTTTGGTCTTCTAAAACAAAGCGAAATAAATGACTGCTCAAATAGCAAAGTCTAGGTTATCACCTCGAAGGCCCGGTTGATGGCAGTGATATATCCATGCAGGTGCCAAGCTGGGCAACCCCACACGCCTGTCTGTCTGCAGGACCAGCATTCTCTTAAAGCAGTTCTATTCCTCCAGCCTCGTAAAGAGAACAGCTTCCCACCTCCCTGCCAGGAGCAAGGCTGTTAGATCAACTAGCAGCACCTCTGCTGCCCAGGTACTTCTTCTGAAAGCAGGCTTCTCGCAGACGAATCACACTGAAATGGCACCATCCATGTGAAGTGCAGGCACTGAGGAAGACAGGCTCTCCGGCTCACCTGTCGACCGCAGTGCAGCATATGCCAGTGTCAGTGCTTGGGGAGGCCTGTATCGAGACTGCAGCTGAATGAGAACATTCGAGCTGTGCTGGAGTCAGCATGACCCACCGGAACAGTCTCTGGGGTGGCACCAGTGGGAACCTATCAGGAGGTCTTCACAACACAGGCCAAGAGATGAGTTGAGTTGACCAGGCTTTCTATTTAAGTGTGACTTAGATATCTGTCGTCTGGTCTTCCCTGTCCCTTGAGATATAAATAAGCTTTGCTTCAAATTGCAGTCTATGGAAACCTGAATTCTGTGACTTCCTGGGGGCTTCGGGTCTCTGTCTCAGCTCTTGCTTCTGTATCTGGGACCTTAGCCCTGCAGCTTTCAGGTTGCTTATGAAAAGGCATGTATGAGCATGGCACCTTCCAGAAAGCTGGTGTCATTAAGACGACCCCATTTCATATCCCATAATGGTATAATTAACAGTGCATCTGAGTATAGTTAACAGTCCTCATGAGACTTGCCTGTTCTCTTAAGCTTTGCTTCTCAGGGTGTGGTCAGAGGCCCGATAGTACCTGTATGACCCGAGTGCTTGATAGAAATTCAATATCTTGAGCCCGACCCCAGGCCTGGCAAGTCAGCATCTAGGTTTTACCAAGATCCTAGAGATAACATTCCTTAAAGTATGTGAATCACGGATCTAAAGTCCTTGGCTGTCCCCTCACCCTGGGCGGATTCTCTGTCCCACCCTTGCTCCGCGCGGTACCCAGTCTTTCACCTCCTCTTTCTTCCCTCTCTGTTCTCTCTCTCGTTCTTTCATCTCTTCCCTCCCTGTCAGGAACTACAAATAAATTCTTTGTATCCTGACAGATCAGGCCTCTTCTCTGGAGCCTCAGAGTCAGTCATCACCTAGGCCCTGAGGGTCTCACCTTCTACCAGCCCTCAATCCTGTCCTCAAGCTTATTAAAGTATTTGTCTAAACAAGGCCCCCAACTAAGAAGGACCCTGATACCAGATACTCTGATAAAAGAAATCTCTCCATCTCATTATAAAACAGAGCCCTGATTTTATCAAGACATTCCAAAAGTGAAAAGTAAAAAAATATTGGTCACTCAGTCGTGTCTGCTCTTTGTGACCCCATGGACTGCAACCTGCCAGGCTCCTCTGTCCATGGCATTCTCCAGGAAAGAATACTGGAGTGGGTAACCATTTCCTTCTCTAAGAGATCTTTTCAACCCAGGGATCAAGAGCCTAAGTCTCTTGCGTCTCCTGCTTTGCAGGCAGATTCTTTACCGTTTGAGCCACTGGGGCTTTCACAAGACATCCAAACAGACTCTTATCATATAAGCACTTCCCAGGTGGCACTAATGGTAAAGAATCCACCTGCCAATGCAGAAGACGCAAGAGACTTAGGCTCAATCCCTAGCTCACGAAGATCCCCTGGGGCAGGAAATGACAATCCACTCCAGTATTCTTGCCTGGAAAATTCCATGACAGGGGTCTGGCAGGCTACAGTCCATGGGGTTGCAAAACTGAGCACACACGTGCACACACACAGAGCTATCATACAAGCCTTAGACCTGGAGAAACTGAGTCTTCGACAGGAAAGTGACTTATTCAAGGTCTTTTTGCATAATTTTTTCATGTAATCATTAAGGTTTGCCAATGGTCTTTTTAATGAATAGAGAAGATTAAAGGTTATCCCTATGCTTATCATTCTCAGTTGCATTCTGATGTACTTTCTGGAACAGGAGAAAAGAATGTAGTTACAGCTCCGGGGATCACAAGCTTGGGGACACACCATGGGATCCTGTTGTATCTCACCAAACAGTTTCATGTCATGTGTGTCCCAGCCGGGCACAGGGTGACCTGTAAGGTTCTTTCCAGCTCCATCATCCTTTCAGATACAAAAGTCAGGAATCTGTGAAATTGTGAATTACTAAATCCTCCCTGTGTTGTGGTAGCTCCTTTTAAAAATCAAATCTCACTCAGGAATACTTGAATAGATAACACTCTGAATTTTTTTCCTCTTTGCCCTTGGTTTTGTTCCCAGGAAACGAGAAGAAGAAAACAAGCGAAGAGAGGCAGAACAGCAGAAAGGAAGGCTAAGCCCAGAGTCCTGCAGACCCCATGTTCCTCTCTGTCTGCCCAGCACCCAAACTGAGCCCCACAGACAGAGCCGGGCCCCCAGCAAACAGCCCCCCTGCAGCGACAAGGCCCAAGGCCCTGAGCGGAAAGCCTGCAGACGGTCTCCAGGTAGAGGGTCTCCAGGCAGAGCCCCCCAGAAGGAGCAGCAGCTCTCCTCAGACTTGCAGAGAACAGAACCCAGGAAACCAAATGGTAAGTGTATTGCCTTGCGATTCAGTGCTAACCCATGAACTGTGGGTTCTTTTGTTTCATATTATTTAGACCATTTACATTTGAGGTAATTATGTCAGCATTTAAGTCTGCCACTGAATCATTTATTTTCTGTTTATTTCTTCTGTTTCTCTTTTCTTCCCTTCTTGTTGTATTTCCTCAAATTCTTTCTGAGCTTGGGATCGTTATATAGCAGTCCCCTTACCCATGTTAATTAAAAACGCCTCTTATTTTTTAGCTCTGAGTGAATGCCCCTTCCTCTTACACACATGCACTCGCACCAGTGAAGCTTTCTCCTTCTGTGTGCTCCCACGGCTCTCCTGTGCATCCCCATCGTAGGGACCATCAGCCTGCACTGTCAGCGGACTACTGGCTTACTTGTCTGTTTTTTCCACTAGACTATACAACCTGTAAAATCAGGATTGCTTCAGCTATCTAATGCTCGGTAACAGACTGCCCTAAAACCAAGTGATTTATAATGACAGTTGACTATTTCTTGTGATTCTGTGGGTCGGTCTCACGGTTCCTCTTCAGACATCACCTACACTCACTCATGTGGCTACATTCAGGTCGAAGTCAGTTGAGTTGGTTGGTCTAAGATGGACTGACTTGAATATCTGGCAGTTGGTGGTGGCTCTCAGCTGGGATTCCTTGACTCTTCTACGTGGCCTTTCATCCTCCCATAGGCTAGACTGGCTTCCTTACACAGTGGTCTTGGACATCATTCTAACAAAGCAGAGGAAAAATCTATAAGACTTCTTGAGGAATAGGCTCAAGAATGTGCACACCACATTTTGTTGATCAAAACAAGTTGTATGACCATCCCAGACTAAATAATATAAAGAAATAGAATCCATCTTTGCATACTAAGATAGGAGTAATTTTTGGCTATTAAACAATCTATCACTGTTACTTTTTTTCCACAGATTATTCACATTTCTCCCACATGTAAAATACTTCACCCATTATCTTAGGACCCAAAAATCTCATCCCAGTTAACACATCAGATTTGAAGTCTGGGATCTTGAGACCTGTGTGAGATTCCCCATGTGTGAATCTTTCTGATTCAGAGAACAGTCAAAAAGAACACACATTGGCCCACACATGGACACACATGACCCACAGTTCTCCAATAAGCAATGGTGAGATAGGAACAGAATCCCAGGTGGCTCAGAGGTAAAGAATCCACCTACTAGTGCAGGAGATTTGGATTTGATCTCTGGGTTGGGAAGATCCCCTAGAAAAGGAAATGGCAACCCACTCCAGTATTCTTGCCTGGAAAATTTCATGGACTGAGGAGCCTGGCAGGCTACAGTCCATGGGGTCACAAAGAGTCAGACACAACTGAACAACTGTGGATGCACACAAACCACAATAGATACTCCTGTTCCAAAAGAGGAGAAATTGGTACACAGCAGTCACTGCTGCTGCTAAGTCGCTTAAGTCGTGTCTGACTCTGTGCAGCCCCATAGACGGCAGCCCACCAGGCTCCGCCGTCCCTGGGATTCTCCAGGCAAGAACACTGGAGTGGGTTGCTATTTCCTTCTCCAATGCGTGAAAGTGAAGTCGCTCAGTCATGTCCACTCTTCGCAACCCCATGGACTGCAGCCCATCAGGCACCTCTGTCCATGGGATTCTCCAGGCAAGAACACTGGAGTGGGTTGCTATTTCCTTCTCCAATGCGTGAAAGTGAAGTCGCTCAGTCATGTCCACTCTTCGCAACCCCATGGACTGCAGCCCATCAGGCACCTCTGTCCATGGGATTCTCCAGGCAAGAACACTGGAGTGGGTTGCTATTTCCTTCTCCAATGCGTGAAAGTGAAGTCGCTCAGTCATGTCCACTCTTCGCAACCCCATGGACTGCAGCCCATCAGGCACCTCTGTCCATGGGATTCTCCAGGCAAGAACACTGGAGTGGGTTGCTATTTCCTTCTCCAATGCGTGAAAGTGAAGTCGCTCAGTCATGTCCACTCTTCGCAACCCCATGGACTGCAGCCCATCAGGCACCTCTGTCCATGGGATTCTCCAGGCAAGAGTACTGGAGTGGGGTGCCATTGCCTTCTCCATAGCAGTCACTAGTCCATAGCAGTTTTGAAAGCCACCTGGTTATACATTGGCAAGGCCCCTACTCTGAGGTGTGAAATATGCCTTGATTAAAGTCTGGTTTTACTCCTCTGTGTTTTCTATGCCATGTTTGTCTTGGCTCTGGGCTGTGCCCCTGGGTTCTTGGCCCTGTTGAGAAGTCTTCCTTTTCAGTGAGACGTAGCCCATATTTGCAGCTGAGTAGCTTTCTTAGCCTGTTTCCAGCATAAGAGAAATTGAGGCCCCAGAGGCTCCTTTGTGTTTGAAACTGCCTCCATAGGTCAAGCTGGTGGTACTCTCAGTGATACAATTATTTCAAAAAAATTCATGGATCGCCTATGAATCTGATTGAGTTCACTTCATGTTCCAAAACCACATCAATGATTATTTTTCAAATAGGCTTTTTTCTACTTTGGGTGGCTCAGGCTACTATGGAAAAATGCCCCTGAGATTCTTAGAAGTTCTTTTGTCTAGCCAAAAGGCCCACAGTGTACCATCTTTAATATTTATGATATCTTAATAAAGGGCTGCACAGCCATACTCTTGATTTGATCTTTATCTCTAGGTCATATTTTACTATGAGACTCTTTTGGTGGCTGGAAAAAAAGAAAATTTAAAACAGTTTTCTATTCTCACCCAGCACTGGGCTTTTATAGTTACTGTAAATTCTTCTTGTAAGCTGAGAAGTTCTTTCTTTATCTTATTTCTTTCTCTCTGTATGTGCGTTCTAAATTGCTTCAGTCATATGCAACTCTCTGCGACCCTATAAACTGTAGCCTGCCAGATTTTTCTGTCCATGAGTGTTCTCCAGGCAAGAATACTAGAGTGGGTTGCCATGTCCTCCTCCAGGGATCGAACCTGAGTCTCTTATGTCTCCTGCACTGGCAGGTAGGTTCTTTACCACTAGCATCACCTGGGAAGCCCACTTTCTCTCCACACCTTATCATTTTCAACTAAAAAATCCATTTGATATTTTCTTCAGCATTCCTCCTGGAAAACTCCTAAGCCAAAGCTATAAGTTCATTAAGTGTATTTTCTGTTTTCCAAGTTACTGAAGGTTGCCAGTTATCATACCACTGAACTACATGGTTCACTTTTTTCCAGACTCCTGTAGCAACTCCTATAGCAACTTCCTATAGCACTTCTCTAGTCTTCACTAATAGTGACTTCATTGTCTTTCTAACCTCTGCTCACCAGCCAGTCCCAAAGTCAGTGCTTTGGGTTTTTGCTAGGCCAGCAAGCCTGTTTTTTAGGTATCAGTTTCTGTGTTGATTATCTCTAGTGCATTAACACCCCACCCTTCAAACTAAGTGGCTTAAAACAATGCTTTATTTCTCACAGTTCTGTGGGTTGGTTAGGCAGTTGCTCTACTGGATCAGCTGGGCTTGCTTTTGTAGCTGCTAGAAGGGTGGTCAGGCTAGAGAGTCCCAATGTCTTCCTTCACATTTCTGACAATTGGTGCTGGCGATTGGCGATGGGCGTCTCAGTTCTCTTCTACATGCCCTTTCATCCTCCAGTAAGTTAGATCATCTTACTTTCATACTGTTCTCAGGGCAGTGTCCTGAAAAGGGAAAGCAGAAGCCACAGGCCCTTTTGAGGCCTGGGCTCTAGAACTATCACATCCCTTCTACTGCATTCTGTGGATTAGAGCAATTCACAAGGCCAGCCCAGTTCAAGAGAGTGGAGACATAGACATATTGCAAAATCACATTTGAAAGGTGAGTGGATCCTCAGATGGGAAGAATCCTTGGCCATTAAACAGTCTATCAGAAGGACCAATATGTCTCTCACTTCTATACCCCAGCAGGGTATTGGGCACGTAAGAGACATAATAAGCATTTGTTGAATAAATGTCTGTATGGTACTGGCTAAGAGCTTGAGATTCAGTGGGTATGACTGGTGGGAGTATCAGTGGCCCTTACATTTGGAACATGCACAGTGGCTAAGGCAGCAAACTCTGTTTGCTTACCTCTTTCCTTACCCCAGTTATGTATATTCAGTTATTTACTATGTCATCATTTAGATATTTCCAAGGTATCTCAAACTCAACCTGTTCAAGATAGAATTGATCCTGATTTCCTGTAAACCTGTTCCTGATATTGGTTAATGACATATTCATCCATCTGTATGTCCATCCCAGGAGTAAAATCCGATCATTTTCTTCTTTTCCTTTACCACTCAAAATCCAGCCTGTCCCCAGGTCTTGTCACCTTTACTTCCTAAATATCTTCCAGATCCGTTCTCCATGTCTCATCTACTACCGCCGCATGGTCTACCTAACATTTGTTTACCTTCGTCTCTGTCTTGGACTATTGCAGTAACTTCCCAGCTGGTCTTACTTACCTACTCTGATTCCTCTAATCCATTTTCTTCTCAATATGTGAGCATATCAGTGCCTTCAAACGTGAAATCGCATCAAAGCCTTGTAATCAACACTTCTCCACGGAACCAGGTTCCTTTTGTTGGAGATGGTAATAGAAACCAAGATCTGAGTGCTAGGTGTGTATACCACTGTTGGACTGTCATTGCTCCTAAGCCCTTCCAATAGAGAGAACTGAGAAATATTTATATCTATTTGGCATCGATTTGTGTATATCACACACACACTGGTTTTCATATCAGTACCTCCAATTGCATTTGACACCACAGATTTTATTATAGCTTTTATCTTTTTTATTTGAAATTTTTTTCTCCCAACTGACAGATCTGGCTTTAGTTATCTGTGATATATATGCTTATTTGTTCAATCCCATTATACACATAAAGTAGTTTTAGAATTGCCATCCCATACCCCTTTGAGAAATAAAGTTACTAACTAGAGCTCAGTATTTTCATACATTCCTTAGTCTTACAGTACTCAGCCAAAATATGATTTTACAAAGTTACTTTGGTAAGTTCCCTTCTCTACATTTTATTGTGGTTACCTCATCTTTTTGTAATAGTGTTAGGTTTATTTGTTTTTATTTTTATTGCATCTTGGGTTCTTTCCCACATCCTAGCTGATTCTAATTGCTGTTTTGGGGGGGTTTTTTTTGGTAGTGGGGTACTTTTTATTTAAACAGAAAATGACATTTTCTTATAATTATAAAATTAGTTAATGTATGTTACCAAAAAATTTTAAATCAGAGAAAAGAACAAAGAAGAACAAATAAAAATCCTAAAAATAAACAAAAATCTTTTTAAAAAATCTTAAAAGTAAACAATTATACAAACCCTTCTAATTTTTTTAAAATCAGAAAATTGTGGACATCCTGTTTTGAGGTATTCTTATATCATTTCTTTGTTTTCAATAAAAGTGTTAATAGCTGCTTCTTATTATATCAGATTATGAATACAGCATGCTTTGTTTAATCGTGCCTGTGTTGGAGACTATGTAAATCAAACAGCTTTTCATATAAAGTTTTCGTGTTTATCTCTAATATTTATAGCTCTTTAAACTTGCTGCCAAACTTCTTACCAAGAAGGCTGAAGAAGTTTGTTCTACCCTTTCAAAAGCTAAAACCAAAAAACTCTCTCCAAACTCTTAGGCAAATAATGGTTTTACTAAATCCTAGTTAGTAAGATGAAATTTTGTCATATTTTTATTGGCTTTGTGTATTTATTTTCTGGATTATTCACTAATATCCTCTGTCAATTTTTATATTGGTTTTTCATTTTCTTAATAGTTATAAAATCTTTTTATATAATAAGGATAGTAGCCTTTCTCTATCATATATAATAAACTTTTTTGCATACGCTATAATTCTGTTTCATTTTTTCTTCTGAGATTTTCTCTTTGTGGTTTTATGCCAAGAAAGCATTTTTCTCACTTTAAAATAAATACATATATTTTCTAAATTTTAATATCATATTTAATTTGTTTTATAGTGAGTTTGTAATCGAATGTTTTCTTTTTAGAGAATAAGTGGTCATGCTAGCCATAAACAGTGAGCTGTCTGGAGCTACTGTGCTGGCAGCAGGCTTGTGAACAGTGGCTTCTGGAGAGCATAGCGTTGCTCTCTGGGGTCATGCCCAGGGTCTGTGAGCACCTCATCTAATTCAAAATGCCATCTTTATTTTCGTAAATGGGAATATTTTTAGCTTTCTGTTCTTTCTCACTGATCTATCTCTACTAATACCCAAATCACATTATTTTTATCATTATTAGTTATTAGTGTGTAACCATATCTATTAATAATAGTCTCTTCATTATTTGTCTCTTTATGATAGAGTTTGCTTTTTAAAAAAGATTTTAAAGTTGTGCTTATCTGTTTTTCGTTGTGCTGGGTCTCCATTGCTCTGTGGGCTTTTCCTTAGTTGCAGCAAGTGGGGCGACTCTCTAGTTGTGATGTGTGGCCTTCTCATTGCAGTGAGAGGTGCACTGCAGTAGGCCATTGCCGTGGCTTCTCTTGCTGTGGAGCACAGCTCTAGGGAGTGCAGGCTTCAGGAGTTGCAGCCCTCGAGCTCAGTAGTTGTGGCTTCCAGACTTTAGAGTACTGGCACAATAGCTGTAGCATAAGAGCTTAGTTGCCTCGCAGCATGTGGGATCTTCCTGGATCAGGGATTGAATTCTGTGTCTCTTGTATTGGCAAGCAAATTCTTTACCACTGAGCCACCAAGGATGCCCTAGAGTTTGCTTTTTAGAGAAGTTTTAAGTTCACAGCAAAATAGAGCAGGAAGTACAGAAAGCTCCCATATACTCCTACTCACAAATGTATATACACCTCCATCATCAACACCCTACACCAGAATAGCACATTTGTTAACAGTTGATGAACCTACACTGACACATCTACTTCTGCTTCACTGACTATGCTAAAGCCTTTGACTGTGTGGATCACAACAATCTGTGGAACAGTCTTAAAGGGATGGGAATACCAGATCACCTTACCTGCCTCCTGAGAAACCTGTATGCAGGTCAAGAAGCAACAGTTAGAACCAGACTTGGAACAACAGACTGGTTCCAAATAGGAAAAGGAGTGCATCAAGGCTCTATATTGACACGATGCTTATTTAACTTATATGCAAAGTACATCATTCAAAACTCTGGGCTGGATGAAGCACAAGCTGGATTCAAGATTGCTGGGAGAAATATCAATAACCTCAGATATGCAGATAAAACCACCCTTATGGCAGAAAGTGAAGAGTAACTAAAGAGCCTCTTGATGAAAGTAAAAGAGAGTGAAAAAGCTGGCTTGAAACTCAGCGTTCAAAAAACGAAGATCATGGCAACTGGTCCTGTGACTTCATGGCAAATAGATGGGGAAACAATGGAAACAGTGACAGACTATTTTCTTGGGCTCCAAAATCACTGCAGATGGTGACTGCAGCCATGAAATTAAAAGACGCTTGCTCTTTGGAAAAAAAGCTCTGAAAAACCTAGATAGCATATTAAAAAGCAGAGACATCACTTTGCTGACAAAGGTCCATCTAGTCAAAACGTTGGTTTTTCTAGTAGTCATGTATGGATGAGAAAGTTGGACCATAAAGAAAGTTTAGCACTAGAGAATTGATGCTTTTGCACTATGTTGTTGGAAAAGACTCTGAGAGTCCCTTGGACCGCAAGGAGATCAAACCAGTTAATCCTAAAGGAAATCAGTCCTGGATATTCATTGGAAGGACTGATGCTGAAGGTGAAGCTCCAATACTCTGGCCACCTGATGTGAAGAGCTAACTCATTGGAAAAGACCCTGATGCTGGGAAAGATTGAAGGTGGGAGGAGAAGGGGACGACAGAGGATGAGATGGTTGGATGGCATCACCAACTTGATGGACATGAGTTTGAGCAAGCTCTGGGAGTGGGTGAAGGATAGGGAAGCCTGGAGTGCCACAGTCCATGGGGTTGCAAAAAGTCGGACATGACTGAGCAACTGAACTGAACTGAACTGACACATCATTATCACGCAAGTCCAGTTTACAACAGCATTCATGCCTGGTGTTACACATTCTGTATAATAACTTGTATCATACCAAATAGTTTTACTGCTTTTATCAGGGGTCTCCAGAGAAACAGAACCAATAAGAGACAGATAGACAGACAGACAGACAGACAGATAGGCAGGCAAGCAGGCAGACGTTAAAGGAGATTTGGTACAGATTGCTTGTTTGATTATGGAGGCTGAGAAGACCCATAGTCTGGCGTCTGGAAGCTGGAGACCCAGGAAAGCTGGCAATGTGACTGAGTGAGTCTGAAAGCTTAAAAACAAGGAAACAGATGCTCTGAGCTTGAGTCCAAAGTTTTGGAAATCGAGGGGCTGATGGTTTAAATCATCGTGCTCAGTTGTGTCTGACTCTTTGTGACCCCATGGGCTGTCACCCCCCAGGCTCCTCTATCCCTGGAATTTTCTAGGCAAGAACACTAGAGTGGTTTGCCATTTCCTACTCTAGAGGACCTTCCTGACCCAGGGATTGAACCTGTGTCTCTCCTGCATTGGTAAGTGAGCCACCCAGGAACCTTGGTCCAAGTCCTGGTCCAAGTCCAAAAGCCTGATAAACAGGAACACCTGTGCCTAAGGGCAGGAGAAAATGGATGTCCCAGCTCTAGCAGAAAAGGAAAATCACCCTTCCTCCACCACTGTTTTCTGTTTAGGCCCTAAATAGATTGGACTGTGCTGACCTGCATTGGTGAAGGTGGTCTTCTTTACTCAGGTTACCAATTCAAATGCTGATCTCTTCCAGAGACACCCTTACAGACACACCCAGAAATAGCGTTTTGCCAACTCTCTGGGCATCTCTTATACCAGTCAAGTTGACATTGAATTAACGGTCACACTACCCTAAAAATCCACTGTGCTCTGCCTGAGCATCACTCTCTTTCCTGAACCCCTGGCAACCACTGAGCCTTTTAGTATCTCTGTAATTTTCCCTTTTTCCAGAATGTCATATAGTTGGGATCATACGGTATATGGCCTTTACATAGTGACCTCCTTCACTTATGTATTAGTACTATTGCATGCAAGGATAGTAATATTTCACTTCATAATATTCTATGTGGCTGGTAGCTCATTTCTTTTTGGTACAGGTTCATTTTTTAAAAACTCATTTCCTTTTAGTTCACTCCTTTTTATTGCTGAATAATATTCCATTGTCTGGATATAGCACAATTTATTTATATGTTCACCTACTGAAGGACATCTTGGCTGCTTCAAGTTTGGGCAGTTATGAATAAAGCTACTATCAACACCCATGTGCAGGACATTGGGTGGACATAAGGTTTTAATTCATCTGGGAAGATACCAAAGAGCAGGACTGCTGGATTGTATGATAAGAATATGTTCTGTTTCGTAAGAAACTGCCAAGCAGTCTTCCAAAGCAGCTGTACTGTTTTGCATCCCACCAGCAATGAAGGAGAGTTCCTGTTGCTTCTCACCCTCATCAGCATTTGATGTCAGTATTTTTTAGTTTTACTATGTGTAGTGGTATCTCATTGTTATTTTAATTCACTGTGGGTTTTTTTTTTTTTTAATTTTGTTTTGGTACCTGTGAAACATAATGTGTCTGAGAGAGCGGCACAGAAAGTTTCACTTGGGAAAGCGTCTCTCCCTCCTCATCCTGCTACTGTTTCCATTTCCCTCATCTCTCTATCACTTTCCCACTCCATCTTGGTCAGGATCTAGTCTCTTCAGTTTCCAGATTATCCTTCTAGATTTGTTTTGTACAGATGAGCAGATGCAAGTCTATTTTCTTATATACCCTTCCTTCATACGTGGAGAATATACATATTCTTCCACATGTAAAAATAGTTATTTTAAAGTCTGTTTCTGAAAACACGTCTGGATGACCTGTGTGTCTGTTTTATTGTCTATTCTCTCTCCCTCTCTCCTTCTCTCAATTTTCTCTTGTATCATCTCCCTGTATATTTCTCACTAAGTACTGGAGCAATGAGTATAACAAATTAGAGAAATAACTTAAAGCCTAGCATGGTATGATTAATAATTCCTCCAGGATGGATTTACATTGACTTCTGCCAGGCATTCAGGAGAAAGAGCAATCCAGGGTCACCGCAATGCGGTCCCAGAACTGAGATGATGCAGAGTGGGGCTTTCCGTGCCGGCAAGGGTCAGTCCACTGCCAGTTCACCTTTTCTCCCTGGAACAGCCATAGAGGGGCCCAGTCCAAAACAGTGCTCCTTGGCTGAATCTGGACTCCAAGTTTTGGAGCTTATTTCCTTAGGGATATGTAGCTCCAAATGCCTTGTTCATCTCCTGGTCACCTGATTTTCTTGGATCTTGGCCTTGTTATTTTTTTTTTTTCTGCCTTGTTAGCTCTTCAGTGCCTCAGACAGGTGCATGCATGCTAAGTCACTTCAGTTGTATCTGACTGTTTGCAACCACATGGACTGTACCCACCAGGCTCTTCTATCCATGGGATTCTCCAGGCAAGAATACTGGAGTGAGTTGCCATTTCCTTTTCCAGGAGATATTCTCAACCCAGGGATCAAACTGATGTCTCTTATGTCTCTTGCATTGGCAGGCAGTTTCATTACCACTAGCGCCACCTGGCAAACAGGTGGTTGTAATATTTTAGCTTTTTGATTGTCCTTATTGGTGAGTATGCGTTAATTCTGCCATTATAGAAGCAGAAGTTCCTTCACTGTTTATTACCTCAAGACTAACATTTTCATTTTAGATAATTACATTTATTTAAAATTTTTTTCTCTAACTTTGAACTTCTTTTGTGTGTTTAATGAGTACGCTTTGTGCACATGTATGTGCACATACACATTGTTCTATTAGTTGACATTTTTGTTGATCTAATCTTGTTATTTTTATCTGTTAACTATCCCTCATAGTATGCTGTTTCCTTGTGTATTTTGTAATTATGGATTGCAAAGTTATTCTTAGGAGGTCCCCTCTGTGCGGCCTGCATTTGCTTCTATGAGGCCCCCTGCATTACCACCATTCTGAGACTAATTTTTATATTAATTTTTCCTCTGGGTTGAGAATAAATGAATACCAAACCTATGTGAGGCACAGCACTTTGGTTTCAAACTCTCATGGATGACCTTTTACCCTATCTGGAACCAAGACTGAGACAAATTTCTTTATCATCTTCTAGTGCTGGGAAGCGAAGGCAATGGCACCCCACTCCAGTACTCTTGCCTGGAAAATCCCAGGGACAGGGGAGCCTGGTGGGCTGCCGTCTATGGGGTCGCACAGAGTCGGACACGACTGAAGCGACTTAGCAGCAGCAGCAGCAGTGCTAGGAAGATATTTTTATCTGGATTATCATTTCCCAAGAGTTTACTGCCTCGAGTCCTGTTTCCAGTTAACTTTCGCCTGCAAGGCTTGTCTTCTGTTCTTATCTGGATGTTAAAACAATGTTATTTAATAAGACCAGCCATTGCCCACTTCACCACTACCACCTGCCTGACAGTCGCTGTATGAGCTCACAAGCTTATTACTAGAGTTCTCGGTTTTCTCTTTGTTTCTGGCCCCCAGGGATTTCTTTTATTTTTCTTGAAGGCACCATGGTGCTTTTAAAATAACGTTTATTATATTTTAGTCAGAATTTCTAGGTTTCTGTAGGGGAAGGCTTTCAGGTTGTCTAACCTACCATTACTAGAAAAAGAAGTTAAACAATTTTTCCTAATCATACTATCACTATCATGGTCACACGAAAGGAAAAGTCTGAATATTTTTTTGGTGAACAAGTGGGCAGAACTGCCCTACCCTGCAAGTTTTGGATAATAATGGTTCCTCCCCTTTTTCCTTGTCTCCCCAAGAAACAGCCAGAGAACATTGTAAAGGCCGATCTGCCTGTGTCCACTTCAGCCCCAGCGAAGGCAGTGATGGGAACAGGCGTTTGGGAGTCTTCCCTGCTGAGAAGCCCAGAGGTGAGACAGCTGGTGAGCAGCATTGTGACAAGGGGAAAGGCTCCTCCAAGCAACCCTCCCATGTCAAGGGGGCTGGGCCCGATGTGGAAGGCAAGGAGGCCAGCTGGGCAGCTGCAAGCCTTCCACAGCAGGACAGCCACTGGAAGGCCAGCCGGCGGCAGGATGCAGCACCCAAGGCCATGCATGCCTCCCCGAAGAGGCGCAGCCAGGAGCTCAGAGGAGGCAGGCGCTCCCCGGCTGGATCTAGCCGGCCTGGCAGTGCCAAGGGGGAGGCGATCCATGCTGGGCAGAGTCCTCTCCACCACCGGACGCCAAGGAACACAGTGACACAGGACAAGCTCACAGGAGGGACCTCCTCAGATTTGCCACCAAGCACAGAGGGGTTGAGATCAGGAGTCAGGAAGCTGAGGACATTGGCCCGGTCTGAGGACACTCGACTACCCAAGGAGACTGATCCGGCTCCTGGTCCCCTCCCTGGGCAGACTGTGAACATTGACCTTCTCCCTGTAGAGCTGCGGCTGCAGATCATCCAGAAAGAAAGAAGCAGGAAGGAGCTGTTCCGCAGAAAGAACAAGGCCGCGGCGGTCATCCAGCAGGCCTGGAGGAGGTATGAGGGCAGGGCGCCACCACAGCCCTGGCTCTGTGGCTGTTCTCCACCTGGCGCGACACTCCCTCTGCTCTGGGACACTTTCTTTACATATGCAGGTTTATTTATTTATGGCTTCTTCGGGTCTACATAGCTGCATGTCTTTTTTCTGGTTGAGGTGAACGGAGGCTACTCTTTGGTTGTGGTGGGCAGTCTTCTCACTCCGGTGGCTTCTCTTGTTGCAGAGCATGGGCTCTAGAGCACAGACTCAGTAGTGGTGGCACACAGGCTTAGTTGCTCTGAGGCATGTGGCATCTTCCCAGACCAGGGATTGAACCTGTGTCTCCTGCATTAGCAGGTGGATTTTTTTTTACCATGGAGCCACCAGGAAAGCTCTATGTGATACTTTCTAGTGAACTGCATGTGCTGGCCTGAGAAGGCCAATTTTACTGAACCTGCCTATGAGATTCACATATGTTTAGATCTAAATAATTTATATTAAGCTATTTGGAAGGTGTTTTTACCCAGAAAGATAGGAAAGCACCCAAGATAGTGGGGTGTAAATGAAAAACCGGGAAGCCTGAGTTTCAGGTGAAGCTCTAACACGTTATCTGACCTTGGGCAATAGCCTCCCTGACCCTCGGTTTCCCCCTCTCTAAAATGGTGTTTAACAATTGCTGCAACCTGTCCTGCTTTTGTGACAGGTTGCTGGGATGAGATAACGTGTGCTTTGTAAGTTCTAAAGCACTGCACATATAAGATAATTTTCCTTCTTTACTACTCAGGAATTAGATACAGCACATCAAGTGGCTGAAGGTTATCATGGAAACCTGTATGAGCTCAGAAAGTGGGCGCTGGGAGTGGTGGTGGGGGCTTCCTGAAGTACTGAGATGAATACACCCGGCTGTAAATCTGGGAAGACTGCAGAAGTCCTTTGCTTCAGGTTTTCTCATCTCTCATAATCCCTTTCACACCGCAGGCCCTCCTAGGGCCCCAATCCAGATTAGGCCTTCCAGTGATGACCACACCCAAGGGGGAGGGCCAGACCAGTCATGGGCAGGTGGGAGCCATGCGGTCTCCGTCTTGGTAGAGTGGAAGCTTGATGGGGGAACAAACCAAGCAGATCATTGCGAGCACAGGTGTGCCACGTACCAATGCCCCTGTTGGGAGATAAAAGTGCCAGAGACCCTAACGCTGGCAGAGAGAGAGCTGAGTGTCTTGGGAGGTCCAGAGAGAAGCCTCAGGGATCTTCGTGCTGAAGTCTTCTAACCTGGAGCCCAGCGACCTGCCCGGGGCCTGCACGGTCATCACTGTAGGGCATCTTCATGTCTGCTTAGGCTCGTGGCTGCTTACAGTCACCTCATTCCTGATCACACCTCAGCTCTCCCAGCCGTGCCGCAAGCTGACACGACAGGGATCTGTATCTCTGTTTTTCAGACAAGCAGATGTTCTCAGGAAATGAGGCTGGTGCTAATGGTCAGATCCAGCACTCGAAGTCTGTCTGACTTGAGTCCAGGTATCTTTCCCTTAGGTTCTCTGTGAAAGTAGTATGCACCGTGGTCAAAAGGATGGAGGCACAGGCCAACCTCACGCTGTTCACCTCAGAACAGGCTGGAGAACAGGCTGTCTGGATAGTCTCACTGCATCAACATGTTTTTATAATGTTATGGGGTTTACTGTTATCACTGTTACTAATACCAGTAGTTGCATTCATCTGGTACTCCCGCCAGACACTGCTGTAAGTAGTTGTACATGTATTAACTTGGGTAATCCTCACAGTAAGCCTGACCAGGGACACTGTTCTTCCCCCCGTTCCACAGTGGAGACAAGCACAGAAAGGTTCATCAGCCAGCCCCGCTCACAGAGCTGGTATGCGCCAGTACTGGCCTCCCACTCAGACTTGTGACCTCTGAAGCCACATATAGGCAGGGTCCTCGCTCCCCCTCTTGGGTGTTCTGCCAGGACGTACACTGGCTACCATCCCAGAGGAACTTCTTGTTAAGTATCTCAGCTGAAACCTGGGATCCAAACAAGCCTGTGAGGCTTGCCACATCGAGCCCCACAGCTGCTCCCCAGCTGCAGGGCCTCCCTGTCAGACTGGCCTCTGGCTCCTTTGAAGAGTCAGCAGCTGACAGGTCCTGTCAGCCAGTGTCTGCAGCAGCAAATGAGCCTGCAGTCATTCTCCTCAAGAACAGTGGACTCACAGTCTGTGTGCCCACCTGGGGAGGCAGTTACATAGGCCCCTCTAGTTGCACCCTGTGCATTTCTGAGTCCTGGGAAATCAGCTCCCAAAGGGCTTCTGGGAAGCTGCACACTGTGGCAAGTCCCATGCCAAGTGACAGTTAAAACCCCTTCATTGATTGTGCTACAGCCATGTCTGTTTTCTGTTTGAAGCCCAGGAGCCCTCAATGCCATCTAGGACGATGCAGGGTGTCTGAGGTGTCCTCAGGGGCCCTGAGGGCAGGGGTGGGGAGCAGGGCTTAGCACATGAGCTCCCATAAACTCAGGTCACAGTCCTAGGACATATGCCCAGGGAAGCAGGCAGGCCAGCTGAAAACACACTGGACAGGGTGAGCAGATTGAACCTGGGACCCAGAGAAAATGAAACTTCGTCCTAGAATGTGAGTTTTATTACCAGTCAAGGCTTGACTATTTTAAAGGTTGAAACTGGATACTGGACAAGCTAGGCTGGGCTGGGAAGTTGCTGTGGTGAAGAGGAGTTGCTGTGTAAGGCATTTCCCATCAGCTCCTTTCCAACATGTTTTGAAGTAAATAAGCAAGGAGCAGCTGGATCACAGCAAGAGCCCTGCACCCAGCCTGAAAGGGACCATTGGGTGTGTTTGGATTCTCAGCAAACCAGGAGTGCACATTCTCCTTGAGAACAGGAGACCAGCAGACAGACTCAGTCTCCACACCAGAGTCAATGAGGTGGCAGTTTGCTACAGCTTCAGCCAACCCCTCGGTTCCCAGCCTCCGCTCGCAGAGCAGGGGATATGGGAGAATTGAACTGGGGAGCCGTGTTGTCCCATAACGCTTACTTCTCTCTATAATTGGCTTTTTGAAAACATGGTACATTCTAGTAAAGGGGTGCCATGGTTTGTCATGCTCTGGGGGAAGAAAGGAAAAATTGCTGTAGTTCTACTGAGATAACCTTTAGGACAAGAGGGAAGGGTTGCACCAAGCACTGCACAGAGCTTTGAGCACTTGGGAAGAAGGTTCTGTCCCGTCTGGTGTATTTTAAGACCGGGCATGCAGCTCCCTGTGGGCGCACCAGGAGGAGTTAATCAGCTGCAGTTATTGAACCCTGGTGCAGCTTTCCTGGGAGGCTGCACAACAGCCAAGGGCTCAATAAGAGCTTCGGGAGTGCACATGGAATAAACACTGGAAGGAAAACAACAGAGGTAAATATACCATCACCCTGGTGCCCCTCCCCTCCTCCACCCAGGCTCCACCCTCCGGCAGAATGGTTTTAGTAAGACTCAGCTCTTAACCTTTGCCACTGTTCTTAGAAATCTCTGAGCATCCCCACCAAGAACAGAGTAGAGACCAAGTCATTAGCAGTGTTTGGCTACCGGACTAGACAAGCACTAATTTGAATGTTGGCTTCTCCTGGCTCTGTTAGCCTTTTCCCTCCCATTTTTATTGTGATATAATTGAGATGTGGCACTGCGTAAGTTTAACGTGTACAGCATAATGACTTGGCTTACATATGTTATAAAACCATTACCACATAAGTTTAGTGAACACCGTCATCTCACATAGGTAAAAGGTTTTTTCGCTTGTGATGAGAACTCTTAGGATTTACTCTTTAAAAACTTTCACATATGTCATAAAGAAGTGTTAACTATAGTCATCACACTGTACATTGTATCCCCAGTACTTACTTGTTTTATAACTGGAAGTGTGTACCTTTTGATCATGTCCATCCAATTCCTCTCCCCCGATCTCTGATGACCACAAATCTGATTTCTCTATGTATTTGTTTTTGAAGATTGCACATGTAAGTGAAATAATACAGTATTTATCTTTATCTGAAATAAGGTCTTTAGGGTTCATCTGTGTTGCTGCAAATGGCAACATTTCTTTTTATTTTATGACTGAATAGTATTCTATTGTGTGTATATATATATATATAATACATATAGGAAGAAACACTATGACCAACCTAGGCAGCATATTAAAAAGCAGAGACATTACCAACAAAGATCTGTTTAGTCAAAGCTATGGTTTTTCCAGTAGTCACGTATGGACGTGAGAGTTGGACTGTAAAGAAAGTTGAGTGCTAAAGAATTGATGCTTTTGAAATGTGGTTTTGAAAAGACTCTTGAGAGTCCCTTGGACTGCAAGGAGATCCAACCAGTTAATCCTAAAGAAGATCGGTCCTGAATATTCATTGAAAGGACTGATGCTGAAGCTGAAACTCCAATACTTTGGCCATCTGATGCGAAGAACCGACTCACTGGAAAAGACCCTGATGCTGGGAAAGACTGAAGGTGGGAGAAGGGGATGACAGAGGACGAGATGGTTGGATGGCATCACTGATGTGATGGACGTGAGTTGGAGTAGGCTCCGGGAGTTGGTGATAGACAGGGAGGAAAGCATGCCATGCTGCAGTCCATGGGGTCGCAGAGTTGGACACGACTAAATGACTGAACTGATAATACATATATAATGTACAGTATTCTATTGTGTGTGTATATATATAAAACAACTTCTTTATTCATTCATCCATCAGTGGACACATTGTTTCCATGTCCTAGCTATTGTAAAATAATGCTGCTGTGGATATAGGGATCTCTTCAATGTACTGCTTTCATCTCCTTCAGTTATATACTCAGAAGTGGGAATGCTGGATCATATGGTAGTTCTGTTTTAAATTTTCTACATTTAAAGTAATTATTGGTAGATGTGTGCTAAGTTATGTGTGCAGAATTCCAAAGAATAGCAAGAAGAGATAAGAAAGCCTTCTTCAGCGATCAGTGCAAAGAAATAGAGGAAAAGAACAGAATGGGAAAGACTAGAGATCTCTTCAAGAAAATTAGATACCAAGGGAACATTTCATGCAAAGATGGGCTTGATAAAGGACAGAAATGGNTGACTCGCTCCTCAATGGAGGGAACAAAAGTTAAGGCACCTTCACAAACAGATCTGTGGCCCTAGCAGCAAAATCTCCAGACTTAATCCCGGACCTATGTGGTTCTCCACATACCTAATTTATCTTGGTGGACACCTGCAAGCTCAAGGCTTCACCTCAATAAGAAATTCAGCACTTGGTCAGGCTACAGCTGTCACTAGTTAAAAAACAGGTAATTGTTGCTTGATTTCAGGTTCTCAAGAAGGGAAAGTACGTCAGCCCACAAGATCTTCAAAAGCCCACTCTGTGCTGGGTCTCAACTCAGGTAAGGCAGCCCCTACATGGGCAAAGTAGACAGGGGGGACCATCTGAGAAGCACTTCCCTTTTGTTTCATCCCCAAATGGTGGAGACATTAGAGCAGACTGCCAGGGGGTTCCAATGGCCAGTTGATTTCAGGCCTACATGTTTTTCATCCCCCTTTCATGGAATCATCACCACAATAAACATCTCTTCTTCAGAAGAGACAAGTTATTTTCATAACCCAAAACTAAAACATTACCTCCAGCAGAAATAATAAATAGCATCTATTACTGATCACTTTACCATACTTCTTCACATCCAGTAAGGGTAAGCACAAATACTGTTATTCTTCAAAGTAATATCCTGGGAGTTCTTATTCTGTTTTGGTTTTCCGTTAAGATCCACCATCTCCTCCTCAAAAATGGGAAGAGAAGTCCTTTTACTACAAATTCTGGCTTTTGCCTTTTAGGGCCGCCTCAGGAGGACATTTTAATAGCAGGTCCAGCTCAGGTTCAACTCTCCACACTTTCACTCACACAGGAGCAGTTCAGAGAACTTTCTTTTTAGCCCAAGACAAGAGTGTCTTACTCAGGGCCCCTCCATTCACGCCAGCATTAAATGTGGGTGATAAGTTCAGTGCTGTCAGCAGTTAATGCCAGGTTTAGTGTTTCTCATAGGTGGCTATGGCAACACGCTCCCCCTAGTCCCTGATCCAGTCATCCGGCGAGAACAGGGTGCAGCTGGGGAGGTGAACAATGACTGTCAGCATGAACTTTAATATTAATTTAGTTTTTGATGGGGGAAAATCTGGAGATAGGACAGTAATTACTACCAAAGCTTTAATAAGAGTTGGGCAATTCATGTGACATAGGCAGGCTGATCAGGGCAATTAGAAACTCAAAGGAATCAGGCCCATAGTTCTAGGTTTAAAAGAAAACACACACACACCTCTAGTTATCTTGAGTGAATTGAAGAATAGGTTCGTAGCATTTTTGGTATTTTGGTATTTTACTCAGTCTCAAGAAAGTCCAAGACTATCAAATCTTTAAAAAACAAAGGTGTTTAACAGCATAAGAGGTTTTAAGTTAAAGGACTTAAAGACAGAAGAAACAAAATAGTCAATAGTTTCTTAGAACTATATATGAATTATCAGCTTGTTTATTCTACACTGGCTTGAAAATGGATGAGGATGGAAGAGAATCTTTTCCTGAACCCAAGCTTGAGGACAAAAGTTTTATGAGGCCCACCTACCTACCCACATAAATCATTAACCTGTGAATAAAGCTGATGGGCAGAGCAGCAAGCTAGTTAGCTGCAGCCCATGTTTTATTCAGAATACATGTCTATAAATTTCCATGAAATGGGCATGACTTGGACAGACATATTTGTTTCTGCAACAGGGCGTCACAGGTGGCCAACTGAACCAGGAAGACAAGCCGTCTGTTTTAGTCTTTACCTTGAGAATAACCTTTTGCTTTGAGGGACTTCCTGGCAGTATGTGCTTCCATTGCAGGGGGCATGGGTTCCATTCCAGGTCAGGGATCTAAGATTCCACATTCCTCGAGGCACAGCCAAAAAGTTTATAAAAAGTTTTAAATTTTTTTGCTTTGAGAATTCCATCGAGTTAAGGATGTCTGACTTTTGTTCACTGTTTACTTAGCTTTAGTGCATTGTTGGGCATATTGTAGGTGCTCAGATCTGAGTTCAGATTGTGGCTCCTAACTTTCAACTCAAGGAGAGATGTCAGTGCTTTTCTCTCTTAAAAGGAATAGAAAGTTAGCTGGATAAACCAAAGAAACAAACTCCTTGGACTGTTTCTTTACATGCATCCACGAAACAAACAATTGCATTCTCCCCAGTCTTCCCACCCACCTGCAAACCACCCACACCCATAAAGAACAGCAGCATCATAATGGATCAGAGAACAGAGAGAGAGAGAAAAATGTCCCAAATTTGGAGGCCCATCTCATTAAAAACTTCCTCTAAAAAAATCCCATTCCAATGAATGGAATAACCATGGCTTAGTAAAAGTGGTACCACCTGTATGAATGCAGAATATCCCTGCCCACCTACAGAGGGGTATGCAGATAACAAGATGACCTGATATACAGCAAAGCAGCCAGAAAACATCAGAGTTCCAAAACAATTCACTTCAGCTTTATTGAATAACAGTAATAGAAACAGAAGAGAATGATTATCTTTGTAACTTTTTTAAAAAACTACTCACCTTTCATGCTTGCTTCTTTGCTTCACAGCTAGTTAGGAGCAACATTCAGCAATTCAGCCTCCACAGCATCTCTTAACCCCTTGGGGCCTTAGCATCCTCATTTGTTAAGTGAGAGGGTTGAGTGCACCACGACTTTTCCAACTGTAGCATCCTGTCTTAACTGTCGTGTTAAGAGGAGATGCAGAGAAAGCAGCATCATAGTGGTTATTTCAAACAAACTGAAGACCTGTGTTCCAGTCCTAGCTCCTCAGGCACCTGCCCCATCACAGTCAAGGTTCTTCCTTAAAAAGATGTCAAGTATCTTTGAGAGGATGGAAAAGGAGGGGCTTATTTCATCCTGTCTCTACCGTAAACCATCACCTTTTTGGGGCCCATGGATAGTCCAAACCTAAACCCCTTTTCCTCCCCACCCTGCCCTTCAGCATTAATAATTTGAGTATCTATCTGTTATTTAACAGTGAGTAGCTTGCAGTGTATTCACCTCCTTGAGAACAGTGGAAGATCACAGAATTTTTCTTACAACCTGCAATCAGCTAACCCATCAAGAAACAAACTAAAGCTTCGACTGCCTAAGGAAGGAAGACTGTGCCCAGGGGGCTCAGATGGCTAGTGCAGACTTCAAGTTCTCTGATTAGCGTTTACACTGTAGGCAACTTTAATATCCCAAAGCCTTATTAGCCTGAAAATGTGGTAACAAATGAAACAAAATGTGTTTTCCTTCTGCTCTCACATAGCACCGTTTTATAAATTCTTCACTTGCACTGAAAGGACCAGGGTAGTCCATACCTGTGCAGAACTGCCCATCTGCCTCCACTTCAGTAGGACTGGAAAAGACTTTATAGTAACAATGAGTCTATGTAGAACTAAGAAAAGTGAGCACTGAAGATGCTGCTGGGTTGGGATTTCTCCCTGCCAGCTGGTGCAGGCCTGGCTTTGTTGACTCCAGTCTGAAGAACCTAAGTGAGATGGGGAGGAGCCTGTCCCACAGCAACTGCCTTCAGTTCACTACTTTTCTGGAATCAAATGCAAGGACTTCATTACAGACACCACATCCTGTTATAATTTTTAGACCAGAGTCATGACCCAGTGTTTGCTTTAGAGATTGTAAGACTGTACTAGGTATACTGTTGATGGCTTACATTTTAGTTTCCACGTCAGCCTCTGGAAGCCACAGGTGTCTGCCATGTCCTCTTGGTGAGCGGCGTTCCTCCCTGCAGAGCACCAGCGGCTGCACCTAGCCCCAAGGCCTCAGTTGGCAGGCCTACAGACCAGATCATTCACGCACAGGGTGCCAGCTCGGGCCTTAACCTCCTACTTCTATTTTCTGCCTGACCTGCAGAGGTGAGCCATCTTGTCAAATTGCCTTTCCTCTGGCACTGTGCTAACTACGCATTTCAGCTCTTGAAGAACATCGGTTTAAATAAAATCAGTGATTATGGGCTGCTTCATATCTTTTAAAGGCAAAGATACTAGGAATGTAGACAGGCAGAAACAATTACATATTAGGCTCACAGCTATTTCTAGGACTGCTTCTGTTTTAAGATTACTGCCACCCCTGTCCTGACAGTAAGAGACGGGAGACAATAAAGTGTTAAACACTTGGATTTTTTTTAACAGTTGGCTAATTACATCATTGTGAAAAGGATTGTAACAAAAATTATAATCACCAGTAGAAAAATCATTTTTTAAGAGTTTTGCAGCTCAGACCAAACACCACTTAGGTATAGGGAAATTCACAACAATGGGAGTACCGTCTTGAAATCCTGCTAGAAATCCTCTGTAAACAATACAAGTTCAAGGCGAGAAGCAACCACTCCCAAACCAAACCAAAATCTAGTCTGTTGCTGTCTGAATGAACTGGGACTGAGAACACACAGAATGAGGTTTGTCTAGAAGGGGCCAAAAAGATTCAGCTGGTTTCTTAGAATGTAACAGAAGGTACCATATTATTGCTTTGTATTTTATATATACTTAGCTATGAGGATGTATATACTTAACCACACATCACACGCTAATCCAAGAAGCCAGCCTGTGCATCAGTGGCAACTCCCAAGCATTATTTTCCTGTTTCAGTGCAAAGGAAGGTTCATAAACAGCTTCTTTAAAAGTTCAGCTTTAATGACAAACATTAATGACATCAGTCTCTTCAAAATTAGATGTGAATAAACAGTTTCCAACAGAGGTGCTGCAGTGCCTTTTCAATACACTGTATTCAATGCGTTGGGGCCCTGGGGATGCCCAGTGATGTACACGTTGAAGCAATAATGTAAGTCTGTAAGCCACTGCTCCTGCACACCTCCGCTCTTCAATGTCTGCAAAGAAAACAAGAATAATGTGAGAGTGGTACCAAAACTGCTTCCTGATGGTTTTTATCACACCCAAACAATATCTCAAGAGTCCTTTGCAGTAGAATCATCATCTATAAATTACCACAGTAAATCTCAGTGAAAAAGGAACCTACTGCTGGGGGATTACCACAGGGAGTTAAAACTCCTAGTTTCATCCTCAAGCACAAGTGCTACCAGTTTCTTGTTGGGTCTCTTCCCTCCCACCTCTGCTAGGCACTAATGAACTGCATCCTTAACCACCCCTTACCCTGTATTTCTGCCCTTCTGCATTCTAGAATCTCATGATCTGTGCATTAACATAACTGAGAATAATAACTACAAGACTCAATTTGTCATTCTTATACAGATGGGCTGATTCTCCAAATTCTTGACTTCCTTCTACTTCTGAATGCTGCTTCATCTTCCATTACTGAAAAGATTCAGAATGCATCCTGTGTTTATGCATGTATAAGCTCTATAACTGTGAAGTACTATTATATATACCAATTAATAACTTCCTCCAATCAAAAAAACCTCATTTCAAATCTCCAAACCAAAACACCCAAGTGAATCCTTAAGAAACAGAGCTGCCTGCCGCAGGTGAACACAGAACCAACCGTTAGACAAAGCTGAAGCCTACAACTTCCAGCTTCTTCCCCCTCTCCAGTGACCTAAGTTGACCAGAAATAGGTCTGCACTTTTATTTAATAAATGGCAGTTACAGTATAAACTTTACTTGGATGATTTCATTTTGGTCAACAAAACCCAACAAAGTTGCTACTACTTCCATTTCTACAGCTAGGAAAACAAGCTCAGATAGGTTTAAAAAAAAAAAAGAAAAGAAAACTTGCCAAATCACCATAGTCAATCAATAGAATCTATCACAATCCAGGCAGGACTGATTCTGATGCCTGTACCTTTTCCAACTAAGCTGCCTGCCACCTTAATTTAGTTTGAGTATTTTAAGGCTTTTAGTACTGATTCTGGAATCAGTGAGTACCAGACACCAGGGGAAGTCTTAAGAAAGCACCACACTGGGCTTAATCCCAGGAGTCTGCAAGGTGCAGGAGCCCTGGCCTCCCACAACCACTTCCGTGCCCATGGATCTAGGACAAGCAGTAGGCGGCCCTGTTCGTGCTTCTTACTGTGATATTCTTGATGATCTGCTGCACCAAGATGGCGTTCGTCAACATGTGGGTCCTCAGGGGTGCATGCTGCAGCAACAGGCGGAGCAGCTGGCCCACTACAGGCAGCTCCTCAGGCCCAGCTCTGTTCACCCGCAGGCTCTGCAGCATCAACCTGAGGACTCGAGGCAAGAGGGCCAGGACGGAGACGCAGACCCCCCAGAGCTTGTCCCTGCAAAACAAAGAAACATGTCAGTGAATGGACACACAGAGGAGAGGAGACGGGCCCTTTCCATACCTCCCAAAACTGAAAAGTCTCCTTTTAATGAGAAACAAAGTGTTTCCTGATAAAACCCCACAAACCGAAACTAGTAACTGAGTTTCACTGAGAGCTAAGTAAGCAAATGCAGTGAGGAATTAGCTGCGTTCCCCTTTTTTAGGGGTTTCAGAAAGCCTAGCAAGCAGCATTTTCCTGGGCAAGACATTCTTGAAGCCCTAGTGATCATTTTTAACACAAAATTCACCAGAAAACAGAAAGACCTGTACATACATATTATTCTCTACCAGTGAACGTTATTCAACTGTTGTACAATACCAAAGGTCAAAGGGGAAAGACTATCCCACTGGTAAAAGAATAAGAAAAGAACCTCATGAAACTCTAAGCCTCTGACCTGGATTCTGAGCTTCTTCAATGTGTTAGAACAGGGCAAATTTGCAGAGAAATATGGGCTCACAAAGAACCAAAAGGCATCTGAGAAAATAGCCAGTCAGGGAACTATCATGGACCAGAGATAGTAAATCCAAATTTCAGTGAGCATCATTTTTTTGGTAACTTTATAGAACAGGAATAGAAATGTTTTATGAGCACGGTAAATGGTCTAACCACAGTCTAGAAAAGTGTCAATTAAATGGAGGAAAAGTCTACTGGCTGCTAAAGGCTCTGATCTTTGTCTGTTACGGTTTCAAGAGCGCATAACCATCCCAGTCCCAAGACTTTCTAAGAAAACCTGACTAACCTCTAGACACAGAAGCAGCAAACCTTTCACCATATGACCTCCCTCCCAAGTCCACATACAGCAACTGCATCAAAGGTGGATATTGAATCCATCCTAAGGCAACCAAATCCTCTTATTGGAGACTTTATTCAGCCTGTGGACTCATGCACAGCCAGGTCAGGACAGCAGTGTGCAAGAAGAGAAAGTCAAACTGAAAGACACAGTTAATGATGAGGCAAAGGCACAGACATGATAACTACACAATCTAGAAAAGATTAGAGAAAGCCACTTTGGTTCTTCCTGGGTTTCAAATTCCTACCTGCACAATTCCTACCCTTTGGGGCTTTGTTTCTTTAAAAAAACAAGTCACTACTGCAGTGACCCAATATATTCATTTTGTACTTGAACTTCAGTGAATTTCAAATAACTGGATCAAAACTTCTAAAAGGACTCAGATTCTACATCATACCAAATGAAGTATACTGAGGGGATGAGTGGTTTAGAATTTCACCTTCACACACCACAATTAAAGAAAACTGTCAGGTCAAAAAGATGACCTGGGGAACCACAAATGATGGAAGCAATACCATTTTAAGAGTCATTCTTAGAGTTTTCTAAGAGTTGTCATGTACAGAAATAACTGTACTTAACTATAAATTATTTAAAGGACAGAACCAGAACCAAAGAACTTGAGATTTTAGCTCAACAGAGAACAATGGTTCTAAACCACTCTAAAGGAACTGATGAAAGTCATTTCATATATAATTTTAAGGAGTTCCACTAACTAACTGCAAACTTCTGATATATTCTTGCCAGATAATACCAACCAATCTTCCACCCCCTAAACACAGAAATATGGATAATATACTTAAAAAAAAAAATACAGCAAAGCTCAAAAGCTAGAATGGTGAACTCTCGAGGTGCCAGCAACTGACACCTATAGACTCCTATAGATACACAGGGGCACAAACTGGATGTGGGATTTTAGGACTCGTTTTCAACAGCCAACAGCTTCAGAAGATAAGGCTTCAGCCCCAGGTATAGAGCTCCCAGGTTGGGAGCTAGAACTGGGCTCCCTGCAGAGAGCTGGAAGCCAAGAAAAGGCAAATGTGAAACTGCCCACAGGGAGGTCTCTACAGACTCTCACAACAGATGAATTCAGAGAAAGTTATGGAACTCCAAACATGAGGTTGTTTCTTCATCCCCACAAGAGACAATTTCTAGAGCCTGACCTGCTCCCCAAAACAAGGGAGAATTCCCACAGCAGAGAAACACCGAACAAAGCAAACTGACAAGAAATTTAACACCAATGAATGAAGAATAAGCAAGAATGACAAAGAGCCAAGTAAAAACTCAAAATGGATCAAAGGGAAAACAACAGCTGACAAAATAAACAACAGAAGGGTTAAAGAATTAGCAAAATGGAAGATGTTAAAGAGAGGACAGAATCAGATGCTCCCTATGTTTAAAAGTTTTTAGGAGAGAGAACAGAAACAGTGGGTGAGATAATAGAAATAAAAACGGTACTTCCCATATCTGGGAAAAGAAAAAAAAACAACAAAACACTTCAGATTAAAGAAGTCAAGTCGTAAAAACAAACCTACACTAGGATATAACCTGACTTTCAAGGCAACAAAGAGAAGAGAGTCAAAAACCATGGAAAAGAACAGACTATCTACAAGACAAGAGGGCTCAGCTGAACAGCAGATCTTTCATTTATTAACAGAGTCCAGGAAACAATACAACAGTTTCTTCAGAGCACCGTGGCCACAGGTTTGAATACCTCAATTGGTCGAGCCCGATTTTTTGGTTAGCACTTGTGAAGTTCCCAGTAGTTTGACTGGCACTCTCATTATCTGTAATCTCACAATTACCTCGTGTACGAGGGTAGGAGCAGCCCAAAAGGGGAAACTGAAGTACCTAAGGCTCTGGCTGCCAACCCTTTCTTGTGGCTAAGTAATGTCATCCTGAGATGCATATGGTCCTGGTAGTATCAAACTTTCCAATACCCAGCATAAAACACTTTTAAAACAGAATTTTTAAATGGGCAAAATGTATTAAATACACTGAATTTTGTCGGTCCAACCACATACAATCAAAGCAGAATGTTCTATAAGAAACTAAGGAGACTTCTGAAACATAAGTGTACCACAAAGGGCCTATATTTCAAGTGACAGGAAATGACAAATAGCAAAATACTGATTTCATAAACGGGGATGCTCATTACAAAATTTGTACAACCTTGAGAAGTTTCTTGCTATTTACAAAGGTTTTTCTTGAGCTATGAGACCTAAAGTTTGATGAGGTGTAAGAAAAGTACCATCAGATCTATTTATTTATGTGTAAATTTTTCAGGATAGTAACAGTAAAATCTACCAAGTTTTAATACAACACTATGGGAAAAATCCCAATCAGGAAGTTACAGTACATTCATAAAACAGAATACTACAGAGCAAGGTACCAGACCACAGCCAATACTGCTTGCAGCCTGTATTCATAAATAAAAATTTTACTGGAACACAGCTACACCTATTCATTTATGTATCATCTGATGCTGCTTTCAAAGGATCAGGGAGTGCTGAGTAGTTCTGACAAGTTCTGACAAAAACCTAAAATATTCACCATCTGACTCTCTACAAAGAAAGAAGTTTGCTGACTCCCGGTAAAGAGAAATAAAATGAATTACATACTTAAATCAGCATGAGTAACTCTCACAATGATGATGAAAATCAAGTCACAAAAAATAACTATGATTCCTTTTATATCAAACTCTTAAAACATGCAAAACAAAAATTAATCGTTTATAAATGCACATAAAATTTTTAAATAAAAAGGCAGCAAAGTGACTAACACAGAAGTGACCTCTGGAGGTGTAAAAGAGAAATGTAACTATGGAAAGGACATGGATAGAGTGCATGCTGACAATGTTCTATTCCTAAACCTGGAATTTAGCTAAATAGATATTCAGTTTATACTCTTTAAACTACTTAAATGTTTTATACAAGCATATGTATGACATATTTCTATGACACTTAAAAGCTCAAAAAAGACCTGAAAGGCAAATGTCAAAATGTGACAGAGTGATTTGTATTTTCTTATATGTGCTCATCTCTTAAGACTGTTTAATAACCTTCTTGCAATGAACTATAAACAGCATACCGAAAAGAACATAAGCATGAGAACACTTTTTGAAAATTAAAGTGAAATCTTCCATACTATCCTAGAAGCTTTAGTCTAAAAATTATATAGGAACAAAAGTAATAATTAAAACAAACCAGCATGTTACAACAATTTGCTTAAACCCATGAATTTAAAATTTGACTCTACCTAGTTCTAATGAAGCCCAAACAAAATACAAAGGCTCGTATTAATGAGTCCATCCTTCTAAATTTTTTTCTTGCCAGATCTATAGCAAAGTTAAGGAAAGCTACCCAAGAAACTCTATAATACCATCTAACTTTTCAAATTTGTAGCTTACAAGAAAAAACAAAAACTAAGACTGCTAACATCACAAAGGGGATTCACAAAAGAACAAAGAAGCAGGCAGCTAGGGATAGACAAACTCTAAAAAAGAATTAGATTTTAGAAATATCTTTTATGGATTGACTGACTGAAGGGAGTTAACAAGTAGGAAAAAAATTAAAAGTTAAGAGTACAAAACTGTTACCTTTTTCTTAGATGTTCTGCTTCTCCTTTCTCTAAAGTAAGCAGAAAATAAAGCAGACTGTAGCAACAAGAAGCCAGAAATGGCAGTAGAGTTTCACTAAGTATACACGTATGATCCAGGAGCTTACAGATAACACCCAAAACACAGCCAGCCGTGCTGTCAGGAATTACAGTCAATCCAACCTAGGCAGAGAAATATGAGGTTAATGACCTCTTCATAACAGCCCTTCTCCCCAGAATAAAAACAAATACCATCACCTGGACAGTTAACGTCCCATCACTATTGGTGGCTCAGATGGTAAAGAATCTGCCTGCAATGTGGAAGATCCAGGTTTAATCCCTGGTTTGGGAAGATCCCCTGGAGAAGGGAATGGCAACCTACTCCAATATCCTTGCTGGAGAATCCCACAGACACAGGAGCCTGGCCGACTACAGCCCAAGGGGTCACACAGTCGGAGATGACTTAACGACGACACTACTGCTACTACTGGTGGAAATGAGTATAAACACAACACATGCCGTGCCACCCACCGCATCTGAAGGTCCTGTTTTCCTTTGACAACTTAACTGCTACCTGAAATGACTCTGAAAATATTTAAACTCAAGAAATACTATCAATCCAATCCCCCACATCCCCTTCAAGACAAAGTCTCAAGTTTTCTAGATGTTACAGTTTCTACTGTTGGCCAGAAATATTATTTAAAAGGATTATTTCATGCATCCAAAGAAAATCTTGATACCAACAATCACATTTACATGATCCTGAGTATTCAGACTGGAAAACACCAATCTGGCACCACCTTCATCCCAGGAAATTAAATGCACAAACCAGAGTTCATTTTACAGTTATCCTTCCCCTGCCCTTTTATTTGACCGGTCATTCAGACATAACCAAAGAAAATCATCTGCACTGGAGTAAGGTAATACTGTACTTACTCTTGACTGCCTCACTGCCCCAGACCGGGGACATCCTGGTACACTGGCTCACGTGGACTCTACTGTATAAATAGTCATTAAGGTGGACTCTAACTTGTACCGTTAAGTATACATAGTTAAAATCTCCTGCAAGCAACTGTTGAGTAATCATAGTCTGCAGGCTCTGAGGTCTTAACCTTTCTATCAGGCTGTCTGAAGAAAGTGACCAAGAATGACTGGAATGCTGACCTTGGAACAGTGAGTTAAAAAAAAAAAAAAAAAAGATGGGGATCTTTGGAGATACAATGTATAGGGATTGGAAGTTTAATAGCAGGAAGAAAAGGGTACTGAGAATTCAAAGCGGTAGTCTTCCAACTTGAGGGAAGTAAAGAAAACGGGGTATGCATGTGCCTATAAAATTATCCAAACAAGTGACAGTCCCTTGAAGAAAACCTTGGAGGCTCTCCCTTGCACTGTAATATATCATTATACTAAAGGGTCAAAGATCAAAGTGTAAAGGTTGGAGGAAGTTAAAAGCAAAACCCTGGCATACCTAATTAGAATTCAATACCAATGGGAACAAGAGACACCCACAGGCCAAAAGACAAGTAAGTTTCATGGCTAAGCTCACTGTTTCCAGTGACCAGGCCTTAAGCCTGTGAGGTGAGAGCCCTACTCCACACCTCACCCCTTCTAGGTATGACACTAAGCATATGTTCTTGAAAGCATTTCAAGTCAGAAAGACCCAAGGTATCATTTTAAGGTCTTTCATTGCTCATATGTAGGGAAAAGCGGGGGATTTCCCTAAAGTCACAGAATTAATTAGCAACAGCCAGCAAACCAAGATTTCTCAGTTCTCACCACAGATGAGAGGCCATGAAATTATTAAGGTTAGATTTCTGGACACTCACTCTTTCCCTGATTATGGCAAACCAAATCTTAACAAGTGAATCTTTATGCTTTTTGTGTAACAGAAAAAAATTAAGTATATTTACCAAATGCTTACTGATGGCAGTCTGCAGGACGTCAAAGCTTTGGCTTCGGACAGGGACAACCAATAAATTGTGACAAACTGTCTGTCAGAAAGGAGAAAACCAGTACCAGATCAGAACACTGTAGGTCAGAAACAAGTCCAATAGTTTTCTTTTAAACCTACTTGCTCTACATATCAAAAAGAAACTCAACAAGAAGTGACTCTAAAGATGCAGACATCAACCAATCAATCCTCATATACATGGGCTAATTTTCCAAATAATTCATTTATTAAGTACTTACTGAGCATTGTGGAGAAGGAAATGGCAACTCACTCTGGTATTCTTGTCTGGGGAATTCCATGGACCGAAGAGTCTGACAAGCTACCAAATATGGGGTCACAAAGAGTTGGATACAACCAAGCGACTACCACACAAATTGAGCTAGTCTTATCAGGCACTACACATACGAGTGAAAGAATGAGAAACTTTTGTCTCACAGCCCTCGAGTAGCTTACAATCAACCAAGGTAGAGCCTACATTCCCATTAAATAAGTGCTACAATAGGGAATACACAAGAATACACAGAAGAACTATACAAAAAAGATCTTCACGATCAAGATAATCACAATGGTGTGATCACTCACTCAGAGCCAGACATCCTGGAATGTGAAGTCAAGTGGGCCTTAGAAAGCATCACTACGAACAAAGCTAGTGGAGGTGATGGAGTTCCAGTTGAGCTATTTCAAATCCTGAAAGATGATGCTGTGAAAGTGACACACTCAATATGCTAGCAAATTTGGAAAACTCAGCAGTGGCCACAGGACTGGAAAAGGTCAGTTTTCCTTCCAATTCCAAAGAAAAGCAATGCCAAAGAATGCTCAAACTATGGCACAACTGCACTCATCTCACATGCTAGTAAAGTAATGCTCAAAATTCTCCAAGCCAGGCTTTGGAGAAGCAGTACATGAACCATGAACTTTCAGATGTTCAAGCTAGTTTTAGAAAAGGCAGAGGAACCAGAGATCCAATTGCCAACATCTGCCGGGTCATGGAAACAGCAAGAGAGTTCCAGAAAAACATCTATTTCTGCTTTATTGCCTATGCCAAGCCTTTGACTGTGTGGATCACAATAAACTGTGGAAAATTCTGAGAGATATGGGAATACCAGACCACCTGACCTGCCTCTTGAGAAACCTATATGCAGGTCAGGAAGCAACAGTTAGAACTGGACATGGAACAACAGACTGGTTCCAAGTAGGAAAAGGAGTATGTNTGCAAGTACAATAAAACATGGTCTACTTATATGCTAAAGTATGGACTATGGGCATTTTGTCCAATAGTTTAAGAAAACAGAAGTTCTTTGTATTGCAGTTGTAATTTTTCTCTAAGTCTGAAATGGTTTCAAAATAAAAGTAAACAAACATACAAACACAGAGACACACAAACATACATATACATAGGCAATCTTCACTTTTGCAACTACAGTGTTAACCGAAACTTGCATACCTCAGATTCCTGACCTCACAGTGCACAATTCCAGAACAGGCATGGCAATTTGCTACTGTGGAAACTAAGAGTTTAAAAAAAATTTTCTACCTAATTTTATACAGAAATATCATACACATAAAACAGTTAATAAAATCAGAGGTTTCCAAACCAAAGAAAAATGTTCTATTTCTTAAACTAGAGTAATGTTTTATGATTATTCTTCAGAATTTAGTTAAAAAAGTAGTCTTTTCAAACCATTCAAAATTTTATAAATGACAATGAAAATTAACCTTAAAACCTTCCACTGGCTATGAAAAAGACACTTCCATTTGGGAATGATATCTCTGTCCAAAGATTCCTTTTCCCTTTGTGATCTTTCCCTTTCAACTACTATTTCTATCATTAATGGCAAGACCATACAATTCGTCCTTCAGTGTTTGGAAGAAATGATCACAAAGATACTAAGTGAAAACTGCAAGGTCCAAATCAGAGTATGTTATTTGTAGAAAAGGAGAAGCCAAAAGAATACATATAATCATTTGTGAAGACACAGAAGTTATCCAAAACAATACATTTAGAAACTAAGGAAGGGAAGTGGATGGCTGGGAGACAGGGAATGGAAGAACACTTTTACTATTATCCTTCTATTCTAAATTGTACTTTGTGGGACTTTCCTTGTGGTCCAGTGGTTAAGAATCTGCCATCAATGTAGGGGACACAGGTTCAATTCCTGGTCTGGGAAGATTCCACAGGGCAACTAAGCCTGTGTGCCCTAATGAAGCCCTAGAGCCCATGCTCTGCAAGAAGAGAAGCCACCACAGTGAGAAGCCTGCACTCCACAACTAAAGAGTAGCCCCAGAGAGTAATCCCCATTTGCTGCAACTGGAGAAAGCCTGTACATGGCAACAAAGACCTTGTACTGCCATATATAAATAAATAAATTCTTAAATGTATTAAGTAGATAGATAAATAAATTATACTTTGTGAAGAAAATCTACTCAGGAAAAAAAAGGTCCAACTTAAATTAAAAACCACTTCAGACTAAGCAGATGAAACAACTAAGCAAATCCACTCCATGGACTACTAAGTTTTTCAAATGAAATAATAAAAAATCAATTTTTACACTAAGGCTGTCAAAAACTACATATATTTCAAATAATTTCATATGAAAAGGCCAACTTAAAGGCAAATTTTATCCAAAATAGAACTGGAATCTTAACTTCAAAAACTAACAATGAAACTTTCAGATTTTTCCTAATTTATGTCTTAACATTTCAAAGATAGCATCCTTGAAGTTAAATACATGTCCTTGCCAATGTACACTCAGAAATATAACCAATCACATTTTCATGACATGTGTCTTTACATAGATGATGCGATTCTGAAAAATTAAAATTGTCAGAGAAAGATTATTGGAGTTGTCCAAGTTATCAAACTAGACACTTAACAAGTCTATGTCTGGAATCTGGGGCCCACTAATCAATCCCCATACCATGCTTTCCCCAATCCATAATGATATAGTTTAAAAACATTAGAAACAATCTCACAAACTACTACTAATACTAAATCCAATCCTTCCAATCTAGTAGCATGCAAGGCCTCAATCTCTTCATGTACTATAGATTAAGATAAAATGCCAGATATTAAATATGCAGGTTGGTTACCTAACTCATTAGTTTTCACTGTTTAAAATCCACTATTTTTTGAAAGCCGATATATGAACATAGTTAGGCACCAGGTAATAAAGAGAAGCAAGTGTCCCTGGCATGACCTAAGTATTGTGATCAGAGTCAAACAAAACCATGAGAGAAATGTGTTAGATGTCTACAAAAGGTGTATCCCTAAGATACAGGAAGAACGTAAAGATTATTCTAGAAAAGAATGCAAGAAGTAGTAAATAGATCAGCTGAATAAAATCAATTGATATAGCAATAAAACAGATTTAGGTTCTAGAGACTACCCTGTTGAGAACAATGACAAACGTTTTTTGTTTGAAAAGGCTATGGCCTAGCAATTACGAGTTACAAGAAAAGAATATACAGTCAACATCCTAACCAAAAACCTTATGTATCACTAAAAACAAAACAAAACAAAACAAAAAAACAGTTAACTAACACAGAACACAATCTCAGAATTTGCAAGAAAGGTTCCAACCAACATTATTTGTGATGACACAACTGCAATCCTACTGGGCAAGTACTGTTCAATGCAAGGAAAGAAACTGAAGAAATAAATAAGAAATTAACTAACATATAAATATCTTACAGACTCAAATCCTTAGTACTAATATTTATGATGCTTTTACATATTTATATATTTGTAACATAAAACAATTCTGACCATTAGCGTAAAAGATCAGCCATATAATTGCAATTTAAAACACTATTAACAGCTAACCTAGACTTGTAGTTTTAATTTGAATTTCACTATAAACAATACTGAAACTTAAGATATTAATATCTACCACGTTTTTAAGTTTATTCAATGTTTTAAGATTTACCATAACAATTGTGAAGGTTTGGCTGAAAACTGAACTATTTGCCAAGGAGTGAATTAAGTTATTTAAACTGTTTTTTTAAGTTTTAAATATGTTTGTAAAAGGGATAAAATATAATTAAAGCCTGCTTTTACAATGATTGCCTAAACTTACTATATTTATCTAAAAAGATCTGTTAGGCTAAACTTTAAAATTCAAGGGAAATTTGGGGTTTAAAATGTAACTTTGATAAACTACATACTAATTCTTTAAAACCAAATGAACTTCCAAATAATTTTCTCTGTTTAGAAAAACCCACCTTCAAGGAAACAAAATCCTACTTAACTCTTATTCATCCTTCAATATCTACGTAAAATTCTTCCTTTTCCATGAAGCCTTTCCTCTTTTCTATAAATGGATTTATCCTTTTACCCTATACTAGTAAAAAGAAAATAAATGTGTCTCTATCATTCAAACAGCTAATTTATTCTATTCTAGTAGCATAACTTTTATGAACACTCCTCTTTTAGGAATCTACATCGCCTATCCAAGGATCATATGCACTTTCAGAACAGGGACTGGATTTTATATACTCTGCTGCTGCTAAAGTTGCTTCAGTTTATACTACTCTAAATCTCTAAAAATATCTTACACGAGGCAATGCTAACACACAGTAACTATTGGTGGCTGATGAACTGCATTCTAACAATCTTGCATGCCTTTTCAAATGGACCATTACCTCTGTTACGTCCCAATGGTGTAAAAACTGATCCAAGTCAGTGAGGTAAAGCAGCACAGGGGAAAGCTGCGTCTGGATGACATGAGGTACTCCTCGAAGGCTCTGAAGCCAAGTCAGTTCCTCTTTTGAAAACCCTAATTTGAGTAAGAAAGCCAATATAAAATAAATTACAAAGCATGTAACATTCTTCAATAATTTTTAAAAAATAGACATGTATCTTCCAGTTAAATTCTTCAAGCTAACTGTTTTCTCTGAATTTCTTCATGGATTATTTTTAAAAATGAAATGCCAGCAATGTAATAAAATTCATATAATTACGTAAACAAAGATGTGACCTGAATCAAATGTGTAATACATCAAGAAATAATATTACACCCCTTATACTGAGGACTTTACCACCTTTATACTTAAATAAATGTGAAAGACATAATCATTCTAATTAATGTCAGGTTTAAAAAAGCAAATGAACAAGAGAAACAACATGCTCCTTCATACATATACCAAACTCTGTATTCTTACATAATAGCCTTTCAAATGTTTTAAAACTATTCCATCCCTCCTAAGTCTATTTCTTCCACAATTACTGTGTACTTTCTTCTATCTATCCTATTTGTAAGATTTCTGATTCTCTTACCACCTCTATTATACCTAGTCTGACCTATACAAACAACTTGCCGAAGTCCCTCCTGAAAGACAGCTCTAAGAATAATCAGAATACCAGCACAATGTGGTCTGACCCTAGCTACCTGCTTTGATGTTTTCAGATCACTGCACTTCCACGAACATGCCCTAAAGAGTCATCATCTGGTTTGGAAGCCATATCACACTCCTGATTGATTCCTAATGAGTTTCCTAAAACCACTAAACCCTTTGACAGGCACTACTAATTAAAACATAAAGCCCTCACATACATCTCAAACGCATACATCCAAAACTATCAAACAAACATGTACAAGTCTACTTGTTTCTTTTATATAATATTTATCTTGCTACATTCAGCTCCTTATCAGAACCTTTCAAGCTATTTTCAGATTCTGACTTAACATATTTAATAAGTCTCTTAATTTTAAGTCTTCAGAAAATTTCAAACACGGTCAGCTTTATCACCCAATTGCAAAACAAAACTACTGAAGACAGTACAATCATCTAAAACAACAGTAATAATACTTACCAATCTAACACATCAAGACTCATTTTTACTAATTTTTCTTTGAAATCAATGGAAAGCAAAATATGGCTAATTAAAATCTGATTTTTTTTCCTAACACTGAACTTAAATTTTAAACATGTTTAAAATGAATATTCTGTTCACCATCTTATTAAACTATGCAGTGAGGTTCAAAACTTAGACCCAAACAGGTAAGATAGTAAATCTCAGGAGAATTTTCATACTAGGTTCTTTTCATTTCCTTAACTTGGCAGATCAGTGTAGTTACCTGTAAGTGTTGAAAATAAGAAGCTGAAATAGTCCGCATTACTGATGTTTAACTGAACACTTCCATTCTGTTCTTTCACTGAAGACTTCCATCCAGAAAATGATGATCTATAATAAATGGAGACCTAGTACTAGAAGTGACCAACTTGAAGACTCAGGAATAAAGACAGAATATATGACTATTTTTCTTTATTGATAACAAGTCTAATTTAAGGGCTCAGACAAAAATCCATAGTCTGTATCATCTTTACATATAAGGGTTCAAGTACCATAATATGGAAAACATTTTTAACATATATTTATGTAGTTTCCTGGAAAAGCATAACCGGTCCACATATATGGTACAACTTAAAAAATTTTCCACACCACTCAAAACAGATTCTAGGAGCCAAGATGAAGTTCTGCTTTTCAGTAGTAGGTTCAGCTGCTATGTATTTACTACCTCATCTTTACAAAAAAAAGTCTTACCTGGCTTATATAAATGAGCTAAGTTTAAACAAGCTCCTGCTTCCTACCTAAGCAAAAGCATCTTAACTAGGTAAAGAATACTTCAATTTAAAGCCACTCTGCAATAACTATGCATTCCTATACTTTGCAAAGCTTTATAACTAGTCTACTCCACAATACTGCAGCTAAAGTATTGGTAGGGGCCTTAAGGGAATAGCTAAACATAAACCAGCTTCTCATTAAATGAAGATTATCTGGTTCCTGCTATGGGATCAGTTTCCAGTGATATCTTTAAAAACTCTCTTCAAGGTAAGACTAAGAAGGAATACAGGGAATACAGGCAAATGTCAACCATGGATACAGAAAAAAAAAAAAAAAAGGAAAGAAAGAAAGAAAAAAGAAAAAGCTGAGAATAATCTGATACAAAAAGCTAAGACTACAATTTTTTATCACAGAAATGTAAATAAATGTCAAGACAAAATTAGGAGTTTCTAATTCAACAAGAAGCACTTAAGATTTTTTACCACTAAAATAACTGTATTTATTAACATTCTTAAAAGTTGGGGAGTTAAAAATAATGGAAACATTCTTCTGAATCATTCCCACTTAAAGGACTCCTCTTTGCTTAAAGGGCTATGGAGGGAATGTCACAAGCTAAGAGGTTATAAAAAGTCAGAGATGCTCAATGGAAATGAGTANTAAAGGAATCAGAAACAAAGCAAAACAGTAAAAAAAAAAAAAAAAAACAAAAAAAAAACAAGCACTTTTGCCAAACAGGGACAATTACAGTATCAACCTAATTTAAAACCAGACTTATTTGAGTATACACACACACCCCTACATATAAGCAATACAAAAAAACACAGATTTTATAATGCCTCAGACAAAAGGTAGACACAAACCAATGTTCGTCATCTAATAAATGGATAAATATAAAGTGGTGTATCTTCAACAATGGAATGTTACTCAGCATTAACAAGAAATACAGTACTCATATATGCTACATTAATGAACCCTAAAAACAGTATGCTAAGTGAAAGAAGCCAGACTGAAAAGATCCACATTATACAATTTCATCTAAGAAATGACCAAAATAGGCAAATACAAAGAGACAGACATGGTGAGCAGTGGTTGCCAGGAGCTGAGGAAGGAAGAAATGAGGAAACAAGGATGGACTACTAATCATAGAGTTTCTTTCTGAGGTGATAAAAATATTCTGGAATAAGATAATAGTGACTATTGCACAATCTTGGGAATATGCCAAAAATTAATCAATTGCACAGTGTAAAATGGCCAATTTTATGGTATATGAATTGTGTCCTGATAATAAATACTAATTATACATACATATATATGTCAGTATGTTGTTATTGGTATTTTTGCTTAAAGAATGAAAAGGTTTTAGGGGTGAATAAAAAATTAAAAAGCCATACAAGATATTGGTAATGATTAAATAAGTAAAATGTGTCATCAAAGTTTTAAAAGAATTTTGTAAAAATACCCGATCAGTTTTGAATTTGTGAGTTTCATGGCTTAAAAGACAATTTAAGATTTGAAGAAACATCTACAACCTTTAATTTTATAAAACTATTGTATTAAGTAATAATATTGAAAATGAATTTACTGGTTGATATTTTGTTCATTTTACCATGGTATAATTAATGCCTAATTTGAAGGAAAAGTAAAGCCTAAAGATCTCCCCTTTGAAAAATCGTTCCTAAGTTGGGGTAGAAAGATTACTACTTACATAGGTACACAAAACTCTTACCATAGATTCGGAGAGCAGTAACTTGTAAACTTTTGAGCAGCTCTTTATTTGCTCGGGCTGCAGCAGTATGGATAATGTCAATAAGCTGTGTTGAAAGTTCAGGGTTTCGGGAGCCGAGATGAGCAAGCTGCAGTGGCAAACCAGCCAACCAACGTGATAACACTTTACTACGGTATCTAAGGCCATCAAAGACAAGGAAAATACACCACATTTATTTAAACATTTGAGAGCCTCTAAGATGGCTGGCATCATTTATTCAGCTATAGTATTCTCTAAGGTTTTAACCACTGTATTTTAAAAGTTTATGTAATTTGGGGCACTATGTAAATTGTAGTTTTATCTTAAAGGACACAAATTCTACTTAACTTCTTATGAACTATTTACACTATTTGTAATAATTATTTTACTATATTAAGTCATTGATGCACTCAGTATAGGGTGCCCCACATTAAGTGGCTTCAAACTTGTGTTATTTCAGTTCTTTCATATACTTGCTAACTCTCTAATGGCTCATCTCAGACACAGCAATCATTTTGCTGTCCCCCAAGAGCTTAGTGATTTACACATGACCTTTGGAGTCTAACAGACCTGAACTTAAATCTCAGTCTGGCTGCCTTTAGCAGCATGACACTCACCAACTTATTTAACCTAAGCTTCCTTCTATAAGGCAGAAACCAACAGTAACCTACATCAAAGTATGAGAATTACTGAAAAATTAAGAAAAGCACCTGACTCACAGTAAAGACTCAAATATGTTCTAGTAACTACCTATGTATGCTAAGATATCCCAAATCTCTTATCTTTCACCCAAACATCTCTTCAGACTATCCCAAATAAACCTCAAACTCACCATATCTCAAAACTGACTCCTTAGTTCTGTTCTTTGTGTTGTCCATGTCAACAGACAGCACCAAACTAAGCCAGGAACTTTTTCACTTTAAAATACTCCCATTTTTAAAAATTTATTGAAACATTTTGACACACAGTATTATCTTAGTTTCAGGTATATATCACATAATAATCTGACAACTGTACACACTGCAAATGGTCACCACAAGTCTAGTAACCACCTGTCCTAATAAAAGTTACTGTAGTATTACTGGTCATGTTCTTTATGCTGCATGTTATAACCCCATGGCTTGTTTAACTAAGTTTGTATCTTTTACTCTCCTTCACCTATTGTACACCTCTCCTCTTCCAATGCCCTCATTCTTATATACCATATGTCCCAATATGTCACTAAGGGCCAGAGGTTAAACCTCCATAATTTCTATGGGAAGCAAAAGAAAAAGCTGAGGCTGCTACAGGTGGTTCCAGTTGTCCTTTAGCTGTTAAGCAGACAAGTGGAAATATATGGTCAAAAAGACTTTTACCTTCTCAGTTATGTGTATAAAGGTTACTGGAACTATTATGTACACCTCTTTATAAAAAAAATTTTTATTAATGAAACCGAAAAGGATAAAAAGAGAGAATTTCTGCAAAAATTTAATCACTCTATCATCTTATTATACAGATTACAAAGTAACCTGGTAAGAAAAAGAAAAGCAAAATAACATAGGGAACTGTACCGGATTCTGTAAGATCTCAGTTCTTCTTTTTGATAGATTTTACTGAAAAACTTCAGTAACAAAGTCCGAACTGGAATGAGAAGGCCTCTCTGCTGATACAATGTATAAACTGCCTTTATGAGAGACTCTGTAGCCTCTAAAAACAAGAGAAAACAACTGCATGTGAGTCAAAATGTTTCCTCACCAGCACCATAATTCTTCTAAAAGCACAGAAGCACCTTGTTCCTATGAGGAAGCAGATTTTAGCCACAAACTGAGGACTAACATCAAAATCTTACATCAATGGCCTAATACAAAAGTCAAACCAACCAGAGATTACAGTACAAATTTACAATTTTTCCTAAGAGACAACAAACCTAGAAAAGGACAACAAAAAAACAGAATACTAGAAAGGTGGATAAGCCAGGAACCAACCAGGAAAGCTCTGTTTTGAATGAAAAGAATTAGTAAGTCACACTAAAAATGGACTTAATACAACATAACTTCAAGTTGCAAGAAAGGTAAAGAGATAAGGATCAATTTCTAGTCAAATTAGATCAGAAAACAGTACTTTTTCATCCTTAGGCTCAATGTCACTTCCTCTTAATAAAACTTACCTCCTTTCACTCCAACTATGTAATGTAATAAGTAGAAAACCTTCCCATCAGCTTCAGAGTGGGCCTACCCACTGAAAAAAGGGGTGTTCTCAGCCATCAGGGTTCAAGGAGATATTCTTTCATGATTATGCTAGCTACTACCTTTTATGGCTTGAACGTAAATGACTATGTGAAATGTTTGATAGTTATGAACTCAAAGTTAGACTTTAAATATTAATAGCATGCAGAAGAGCTCCTCTCTTAAATAAGGACAAAGCATTAACACCTACCTCTGTTTGGCTGTATCTGCATTAACCTCCAGGAGACTCCAAGCAATCTGTTCAGCTGCTTACTATTTAGCCTAGAGCCATCTTCAAGGGTTTCTGTTACAAATTTCCTTATCCTTTCTATCCAATTGGAATCCTTCTGCAAAGTTGAGGCATTTGCCAGGGAGACCATGATATCAGACAGTGTTAAATTCAGTAAAAGATGATCTACATTATTCGAGAGAATCGTGCAATGCTTGATGCTAAAAACAAAGACACACATAACTGTTACGTGTTGTATCTACCATGCCTGCTTCACTAAAATACTTAACTATTCCTCCCAGATTCCTGGTAGCTCAAAGGGTAAAGAGTCTGCCTGCAATGTGGGAGACCTGGGTTTGACCCCTGGGTTAGGAAGATCCCCTGGAGAAGGAAATGGCAACCCACTCCACTATTCTTATCTGAAAAATTCCATGGATGGAGGAGCCTGGCAGGTTACATACAGTCCATGGGGTCACAAAGAGTCAGACACCACTAAGTGACTTCACTTTCACTTCATTCCTCCCAGAATGAATTGCCAAGAAGGTAGGTATATAAAAGCGACTGTAAGTAAACAATTCATTACAGAATCAGGGTTGGTACGGCACAAATTAAGAATGCATACTGCTCAGTTCATTACCCAAGTTGCTATTCACACAAAAGATACAGGCTCTTGAAACACTGCTTGGTAATCCTATATGTAATGTGGGGATAAGAACACTTGAAAACTTCAACACACTTGAAGATTTTAAGCAGATATTTATATTAGGATGAAACTCACAATAGATCTTGATTCTGCTTCTAACTAATTTTGACTTAAGAGAATCACTGATTTCTCCTGACCACAGTTTCCTTATGTGTAAAACAGGTGACTGGTCTAAATAAGCTCAATTCTGAAACAACTTAATTTTATGACTCACATATTAAAATCACTTTTTCCTTAGCCATATAAAACATATTTCTTTCAAAGCTTGAAAGAAGTTTCAAAAAAAAAGGTTCTAATAGATTATCTTAACAAAAACAAAGTTTGCAACTTAGGATATAAACCACTAGGTACATAAACACTATATAAACACTGTAGATTTAAGGCTACACTGCGTTCAACAGCAGAGCCTATTTATTTTCATGTTCAGAAACACGAAAGTTGATTAAACTAAAAAAATACCTGAAACTAACTTATTTTAAAAGAAAAAGTTAACCCTGGATTAAGCACGAGAAAGGACACAGTAGTAAAGAACCACAAATACAAGGGAAGGGAAATTTTTAATACTTGGTGTTATTATGGTATCAAATGTAGGGTTAAGAATGACAAATGGGACCAGATCACAAAGAGTTGAAAGCTAAGGACACTGAAATCAGTTCTGCAAGCACAGGAGTAACATAGTTGAAAAGTTCTTTCATTTCTGCTGATGAAAAAGAAAAAATCAGTTACAAGACTCTAAACAAAGTAGTTGTATGTCTATTTGAGCAATACAGGCAAGACATGACAAGCGCAAGAAACAATGCTGGTACAGACTAGGAGAAAGGGGAATGTATGGAAGAGTAAAAGTTAACTGGATCTGAAGTCTGCTTAAATGCATACATGTATGTGAGCTTTTAGCTCAGCTGGTAAAGAATTCGCCTGCAATGCAGGAGATCCCAGTTCGATTTCTGGGGTGGGAAGATCCCCTGGAGACGGGACAGGCCACCCACTCCAGTATTCTTAGATTTCCCTGGTACCTCAGTCGGTAAAGAATACTCCTGCAATGTGGGAGACCTGGGTTCCATCCCTGGGTTGAAGATCCCCTGGAGAAGGGCATGGCAACTCATTCCAGTATTCTTGCCTGGAGAATCCTCATGGACAGAGGAGCCTGGCAAACTACCTTCCATGGGGTCACAAAGAGTCAGGACATGACTGAGAGTAACCATAGCACAGCACAGCAAATGCCCAGCAAAAAACTGGGAATTCTATCACAAAGAGAAAGAATGAATGAAAGCTGAGACAGATGACTAGCAATCTATATACTACAAACCCAAAACTACTGGTAGGTTCTTTGCCGAACTGTTCAGTGTCCAAAACCAAGGCACATTTTATACTAACCAGACCACACAAAAGCTCAACTGCAACATTTCTTCACCATAGGTAGAGCTTTTGAAGATCTACTTAAGTTTATCTTAAGCAGTATAACCTATTACTGTCTGGAAGGTGTCAACAGACATCCAAAAGTTGGGAGAATTCATCCTGCTCCTCCAAGAATTTACACAAAATTTTAAAGTCTAAATACACTGACCACCAATTCTATGAGGGAGACAGGAAACTGGGGAAACTCATTTTCAAAATGATAGAGGAGGAAATTAGAACTGATTCCCTTCCTGAAAATAACTTTAAAAGCTGAATGAAATAGTTGTTAACAACTCAAAAGCATTCAAGAGGTAACAAGATGATGATCAATTGCTGGGTCCCCCAAATAAAGCAAGACCACAGCACTCAACTTCCAAGGGCTGCTGCCAATTCCAACGAAAAGGCTAAAAAACTCAAGTAACCTTTCAGAGGCCTCACAGGGAAAAGTCAAACCCCAGAGCCAGACAAACACAGGGACTCTGGTATATTATCCCCACTTCAAGCTGGACCCTTAAGGGCTTTCCCTTCCAGAGTAAGGGTGAACTGGAGGTAAAAAGAGCTCTTACACAAAACAGACCCAGTTATGCATCATCTCAGTAGTTAACACAACAGTTTTTCCCAACTAGATCTATAGATTCAACACAATTCCAATTAAAACTCCAGCCAGTTATTTTATAGCTATCAACAAAATGATTTCTGAAGTTTATACACAAAAGCAAACACTAGACTACCCAATATAAGACTGAAGCGGAATAATGTTGGTGGACTCACACCACTCAATTGAACGAACAGACAAACATAGGTTAATCCAAGAACCCCAAGAGAGGCCTGCAAGTATAGTCAACTGATGATTTTAGACAAAGGAGCAGAAGCAATCCAAAATAGAAACAATAGTCTTTTCCACAAACAGTGCTGGAATAAATGGACAGAAACTCTAGAACTGAAAAATAAAAACAAAACAAATTCAACAAATGTATGTTTGAATGATAAAGAGAAACAGAAAAATCAGTAAGTGGGTCTTATACACATTCAATTTAGTCTTTAAAGGGAAGGAGAAAAATGGCACTAAATTTTTTTTGAAGATGAGTTTTTTTTCAGATATGTATACACACTTCATTCAAGATCTCAGATTTAAGAAGCTCACTGAATTCCAAGGAAAATCAATAAAAAAGAAAACCACACCTGGATACATCATTGTCAAACTGCAGAAAATAAAAGACAAGGAGAAAAGTCTTATGGGGTTGGGGGAGTAACTTTTATAAAGTAGCAACAGTTCAGACTCAGGTGATTTCCTAACAACAGTGGAAACCAAGAGAGAGCAAAGTGTTACTGTCAATATGCTCAAACAAGAAAACTGCCAAACCCAAGTACTGTGCTCTGTTAAAATAGTCATTGGAAATGAAAAATATATATATTCTCCTTCGTTACATATATATNATCACATAATAATCTGACAACTGTACACACTGCAAATGGTCACCACAAGTCTAGTAACCACCTGTCCTAATAAAAGTTACTGTAGTATTACTGGTCATGTTCTTTATGCTGCATGTTATAACCCCATGGCTTGTTTAACTAAGTTTGTATCTTTTACTCTCCTTCACCTATTGTACACCTCTCCTCTTCCAATGCCCTCATTCTTATATACCATATGTCCCAATATGTCACTAAGGGCCAGAGGTTAAACCTCCATAATTTCTATGGGAAGCAAAAGAAAAAGCTGAGGCTGCTACAGGTGGTTCCAGTTGTCCTTTAGCTGTTAAGCAGACAAGTGGAAATATATGGTCAAAAAGACTTTTACCTTCTCAGTTATGTGTATAAAGGTTACTGGAACTATTATGTACACCTCTTTATAAAAAAAATTTTTATTAATGAAACCGAAAAGGATAAAAAGAGAGAATTTCTGCAAAAATTTAATCACTCTATCATCTTATTATACAGATTACAAAGTAACCTGGTAAGAAAAAGAAAAGCAAAATAACATAGGGAACTGTACCGGATTCTGTAAGATCTCAGTTCTTCTTTTTGATAGATTTTACTGAAAAACTTCAGTAACAAAGTCCGAACTGGAATGAGAAGGCCTCTCTGCTGATACAATGTATAAACTGCCTTTATGAGAGACTCTGTAGCCTCTAAAAACAAGAGAAAACAACTGCATGTGAGTCAAAATGTTTCCTCACCAGCACCATAATTCTTCTAAAAGCACAGAAGCACCTTGTTCCTATGAGGAAGCAGATTTTAGCCACAAACTGAGGACTAACATCAAAATCTTACATCAATGGCCTAATACAAAAGTCAAACCAACCAGAGATTACAGTACAAATTTACAATTTTTCCTAAGAGACAACAAACCTAGAAAAGGACAACAAAAAAACAGAATACTAGAAAGGTGGATAAGCCAGGAACCAACCAGGAAAGCTCTGTTTTGAATGAAAAGAATTAGTAAGTCACACTAAAAATGGACTTAATACAACATAACTTCAAGTTGCAAGAAAGGTGAAGAGATAAGGATCAATTTCTAGTCAAATTAGATCAGAAAACAGTACTTTTTCATCCTTAGGCTCAATGTCACTTCCTCTTAATAAAACTTACCTCCTTTCACTCCAACTATGTAATGTAATAAGTAGAAAACCTTCCCATCAGCTTCAGAGTGGGCCTACCCACTGAAAAAAGGGGTGTTCTCAGCCATCAGGGTTCAAGGAGATATTCTTTCATGATTATGCTAGCTACTACCTTTTATGGCTTGAACGTAAATGACTATGTGAAATGTTTGATAGTTATGAACTCAAAGTTAGACTTTAAATATTAATAGCATGCAGAAGAGCTCCTCTCTTAAATAAGGACAAAGCATTAACACCTACCTCTGTTTGGCTGTATCTGCATTAACCTCCAGGAGACTCCAAGCAATCTGTTCAGCTGCTTACTATTTAGCCTAGAGCCATCTTCAAGGGTTTCTGTTACAAATTTCCTTATCCTTTCTATCCAATTGGAATCCTTCTGCAAAGTTGAGGCATTTGCCAGGGAGACCATGATATCAGACAGTGTTAAATTCAGTAAAAGATGATCTACATTATTCGAGAGAATCGTGCAATGCTTGATGCTAAAAACAAAGACACACATAACTGTTACGTGTTGTATCTACCATGCCTGCTTCACTAAAATACTTAACTATTCCTCCCAGATTCCTGGTAGCTCAAAGGGTAAAGAGTCTGCCTGCAATGTGGGAGACCTGGGTTTGACCCCTGGGTTAGGAAGATCCCCTGGAGAAGGAAATGGCAACCCACTCCACTATTCTTATCTGAAAAATTCCATGGATGGAGGAGCCTGGCAGGTTACATACAGTCCATGGGGTCACAAAGAGTCAGACACCACTAAGTGACTTCACTTTCACTTCATTCCTCCCAGAATGAATTGCCAAGAAGGTAGGTATATAAAAGCGACTGTAAGTAAACAATTCATTACAGAATCAGGGTTGGTACGGCACAAATTAAGAATGCATACTGCTCAGTTCATTACCCAAGTTGCTATTCACACAAAAGATACAGGCTCTTGAAACACTGCTTGGTAATCCTATATGTAATGTGGGGATAAGAACACTTGAAAACTTCAACACACTTGAAGATTTTAAGCAGATATTTATATTAGGATGAAACTCACAATAGATCTTGATTCTGCTTCTAACTAATTTTGACTTAAGAGAATCACTGATTTCTCCTGACCACAGTTTCCTTATGTGTAAAACAGGTGACTGGTCTAAATAAGCTCAATTCTGAAACAACTTAATTTTATGACTCACATATTAAAATCACTTTTTCCTTAGCCATATAAAACATATTTCTTTCAAAGCTTGAAAGAAATTTCAAAAAAAAAGGTTCTAATAGATTATCTTAACAAAAACAAAGTTTGCAACTTAGGATATAAACCACTAGGTACATAAACACTATATAAACACTGTAGATTTCAGGCTACACTGCGTTCAACAGCAGAGCCTATTTATTTTCATGTTCAGAAACACGAAAGTTGATTAAACTAAAAAAATACCTGAAACTAACTTATTTTAAAAGAAAAAGTTAACCCTGGATTAAGCACGAGAAAGGACACAGTAGTAAAGAACCACAAATACAAGGGAAGGGAAATTTTTAATACTTGGTGTTATTATGGTATCAAATGTAGGGTTAAGAATGACAAATGGGACCAGATCACAAAGAGTTGAAAGCTAAGGACACTGAAATCAGTTCTGCAAGCACAGGAGTAACATAGTTGAAAAGTTCTTTCATTTCTGCTGATGAAAAAGAAAAAATCAGTTACAAGACTCTAAACAAAGTAGTTGTATGTCTATTTGAGCAATACAGGCAAGACATGACAAGCGCAAGAAACAATGCTGGTACAGACTAGGAGAAAGGGGAATGTATGGAAGAGTAAAAGTTAACTGGATCTGAAGTCTGCTTAAATGCATACATGTATGTGAGCTTTTAGCTCAGCTGGTAAAGAATTCGCCTGCAATGCAGGAGATCCCAGTTCGATTTCTGGGGTGGGAAGATCCCCTGGAGACGGGACAGGCCACCCACTCCAGTATTCTTAGATTTCCCTGGTACCTCAGTCGGTAAAGAATACTCCTGCAATGTGGGAGACCTGGGTTCCATCCCTGGGTTGAAGATCCCCTGGAGAAGGGCATGGCAACTCATTCCAGTATTCTTGCCTGGAGAATCCTCATGGACAGAGGAGCCTGGCAAACTACAGTCCATGGGGTCACAAAGAGTCAGGACATGACTGAGAGTAACCATAGCACAGCACAGCAAATGCCCAGCAAAAAACTGGGAATTCTATCACAAAGAGAAAGAATGAATGAAAGCTGAGACAGATGACTAGCAATCTATATACTACAAACCCAAAACTACTGGTAGGTTCTTTGCCGAACTGTTCAGTGTCCAAAACCAAGGCACATTTTATACTAACCAGACCACACAAAAGCTCAACTGCAACATTTCTTCACCATAGGTAGAGCTTTTGAAGATCTACTTAAGTTTATCTTAAGCAGTATAACCTATTACTGTCTGGAAGGTGTCAACAGACATCCAAAAGTTGGGAGAATTCATCCTGCTCCTCCAAGAATTTACACAAAATTTTAAAGTCTAAATACACTGACCACCAATTCTATGAGGGAGACAGGAAACTGGGGAAACTCATTTTCAAAATGATAGAGGAGGAAATTAGAACTGATTCCCTTCCTGAAAATAACTTTAAAAGCTGAATGAAATAGTTGTTAACAACTCAAAAGCATTCAAGAGGTAACAAGATGATGATCAATTGCTGGGTCCCCCAAATAAAGCAAGACCACAGCACTCAACTTCCAAGGGCTGCTGCCAATTCCAACGAAAAGGCTAAAAAACTCAAGTAACCTTTCAGAGGCCTCACAGGGAAAAGTCAAACCCCAGAGCCAGACAAACACAGGGACTCTGGTATATTATCCCCACTTCAAGCTGGACCCTTAAGGGCTTTCCCTTCCAGAGTAAGGGTGAACTGGAGGTAAAAAGAGCTCTTACACAAAACAGACCCAGTTATGCATCATCTCAGTAGTTAACACAACAGTTTTTCCCAACTAGATCTATAGATTCAACACAATTCCAATTAAAACTCCAGCCAGTTATTTTATAGCTATCAACAAAATGATTTCTGAAGTTTATACACAAAAGCAAACACTAGACTACCCAATATAAGACTGAAGCGGAATAATGTTGGTGGACTCACACCACTCAATTGAACGAACAGACAAACATAGGTTAATCCAAGAACCCCAAGAGAGGCCTGCAAGTATAGTCAACTGATGATTTTAGACAAAGGAGCAGAAGCAATCCAAAATAGAAACAATAGTCTTTTCCACAAACAGTGCTGGAATAAATGGACAGAAACTCTAGAACTGAAAAATAAAAACAAAACAAATTCAACAAATGTATGTTTGAATGATAAAGAGAAACAGAAAAATCAGTAAGTGGGTCTTATACACATTCAATTTAGTCTTTAAAGGGAAGGAGAAAAATGGCACTAAATTTTTTTTGAAGATGAGTTTTTTTTCAGATATGTATACACACTTCATTCAAGATCTCAGATTTAAGAAGCTCACTGAATTCCAAGGAAAATCAATAAAAAAGAAAACCACACCTGGATACATCATTGTCAAACTGCAGAAAATAAAAGACAAGGAGAAAAGTCTTATGGGGTTGGGGGAGTAACTTTTATAAAGTAGCAACAGTTCAGACTCAGGTGATTTCCTAACAACAGTGGAAACCAAGAGAGAGCAAAGTGTTACTGTCAATATGCTCAAACAAGAAAACTGCCAAACCCAAGTACTGTGCTCTGTTAAAATAGTCATTGGAAATGAAAAATATATATATTCTCCTTCGTTACATATATATATATATGTATTTGTGTGTGTGTGTAAACTGTCTAGCAGTTTCTAAATAAGCCTAATGAAGAGAAACAAAAAAAATGAAGAGCAAAAAAGTAGGATATACAGATAAAATTCAGATGGTGGATACAAGTTCTCCCCAAAATATTCATTTTTGCTTCAAAGTTCAAATTTTATCTCTAGTACAGACACTATTTTCCTGGAACTAATAGGCTTACTTTATTCATTTCTGAGAAAACATCTGCAAATACCCAAGTCTGAATAATCACAGTTAGTCATTCAAATTAAAATCATGTCCAACACAGAAAATACAAACAGAACGACAAGTGCATTTCCTTGAGACAACCATCATTCTTTGGTATGCAGCCAAAATACTTCAGGCACACTTCCCATTTCACCACACAGAATATTAAAAAGATGTGTTTTCAAGGATTGTGATGTAATAAGACTAGAAATTTTTACCACTTCATTAAGAACAATTTTAAGTGAAACTGGCATGTTCTTTTAAACTGTGAATACATGGTGGTGAAGAATACTGTTAGCCCTCCAGACCATTCTGCATCCACGTATTCAACCAACCGCAGACGGTGTATCATGTTTATGAATTGTGGTTTTCTGAATCCATAGATGAAGAACTTGCATATTTGGAGGGCAACTTGCTTCTGCAGCTAAGTCGCTTCAGTCGTGTCCAACTCTGTGCAACCCCATAGATGGCAGCCCACTAGGCTCCTCCGTCCCTGGGATTCTCCAGGCAAGAACACTGGAGTGGGTTGCCATGTCCTTCTCCAGTGCATGAAAGTGAAAAGTGAAAGGGAAGTCACTCAGTCGTGCCTGACTCTTAGCAACCCCATGGACTACAGCCTACCAGGCTCCTCCACCCATGGGATTTCCAGGCAAGAGTACTGGAGTGGGTTGCCACTGCCTTCTCCGAACTTGCTTCTAGGACAGTGAAAATACCATGTATGACACCATGTCTTACACAAAACTCAGATTGTNACTCAGTCGTGCCTGACTCTTAGCAACCCCATGGACTACAGCCTACCAGGCTCCTCCACCCATGGGATTTCCAGGCAAGAGTACTGGAGTGGGTTGCCACTGCCTTCTCCGAACTTGCTTCTAGGACAGTGAAAATACCATGTATGACACCATGTCTTACACAAAACTCAGATTGTACACCACCAAGAGTGAACCCTAACATAAACCAAAGACTCTGAGTATAAATGATGTGTCAAGTTCATATTTTACAACAAGTACACAGCTCTGGTGTGGGATGCTGACAGTGAGGGAGGCTACGCATCCATAGAGGCAGGAGTACAGTATCTGAGGACTCCATACTCCCTGTTCAATTTTACTATAAATCTAAAATTGCTCTAAAAACTAAACTCCATTTTTAAAAAAAAAAGCAATGAAATGCTAGTAGCGCTACAACATGAATAAACGTTAAAGATATCATGCTAAGTGAAGTTAAGCCATACACAAAACAATATTGTAAGTTTCTACTGGTATATGGTACCTAAAACAGCCAAATTAATAAAGGAAGAAAGCGCAATAGCAATTCCCAGTACCTGGGGGGAGAAGAGGATAGGAAGTTGTTATTTAATGTGTACTGAGTTTCAGTTTGGTAACATGAAAAATGTGAATGTACTTAATGCCACCAATCAGTACACTTTAAAAATGGTTCAAATGTTAAATTTTATGCTATCGACATTTTACCACAATGAAAATAGTATTTTTTGCAACTCCACAGTTCAACCCAAGATTAAAAAATCTAGACATCAGGTCAAAATTGAAAACCACTGGCCTAGGCCACATTGGCTCCTAATTTTAACTTGTGAATTTAGTAGATAGCCTCCAAAGGCTATCTGCGAAATATTCAATGCACTTCCTTATGGAAGTACAAGAGCAGCCTGAGGGCCCTCAAAACAAATCACTAGGGAAATTTATGATAGTCAAGCCACTGTCAATCCACTTGTTAAAAATTCCACAATTTCACCACCTCAGTCTCTTCATAGTTCTTTTTCACCTTTTATATCTTGGCACAAATTACTCCCTAGGCAGGCAGCCCTCCCTAGGACCTATGCCCCCCATGAAAGAGCAGGACTAGCTCCTTACTACATTGATATACTCTTATTACCCTACACTCTTTTTCCTAAGTGCCTTCAACATACTAAGTGTCCAATAAAGTGAATAATGACAGTACATCCATACGCTCCTGAGTAGTTTCAGTTTAGTTCAGTCGCTCAGTTGTGTCTGACTCTTTGCGACTCCATGAATTGCAGCACGCCAGGCCTCCCTGTCCATCACCAACTTCAGGATTTTACCCAAACTCATGTCCACCGTGTCGGCGATGCCACCCAGCCATCTCATCCTCTGTCATCCCCTTCTCCTCCTACCCCCAATCCCTCCCAGCATCAGGGTCTTTTCCAATGAGTCAAACTCTTTGCATGAGGTGGCCAGAATATTGGAGTTTCAGCTTCAGCATCAGTCCTTCCAATGAACACCCAGGACTGATCTCCTTTAGGATGGACTGGTTGGATCTCCTTGCAGTCCAAGGGACTCTCAAGAGTCTTCTCCAACACCACAGTTCAAAAGCATCAATTCTTCGGCACTCAGCTTTCTTCACAGTCCAACTCTCACAGCCATATATGACCACTGGAAAAACCATAGCCTTGACTAGACGGACCTTTGTTGGCAAAGTAATGTCTCTGCTTTTTAATACTCTATCTAGATTGGTCATAACTTTCCTTCCAAGGAGTAAGCATATTTTAATTTCATGGCTGCAATAACCATCTGCAGTGATTTTGGAGCCCCCAAAATAAAGCCTGACACTGTTTCCACTGTCTCCCCATCTATTTCCCATGAAGTGATGGGACCAGATGCCATGATCTTAGTTTACTTACAGTTAATAGTCTACCAAATTCCAAACATCCTTTTACTTAATCTCATTTTGATGAAAATTATATCTGAAACCTCTTATTTGACAACATAAAAAACACATATAATTATATTCACATGTTGAAGGATATTCTGAAGTTTATCCATGCACCTGATTAAAGACTTGTGTCAGTAAGAAAACTGTATCTGGAGGAAACAAACCCTAACAACTTACTTGCTCAAGAAAGTATCTCCCTATTTGGTTCTGTCACCTCCACCTCCAGAAACTCTAAATTAATGGTCCTAAAACATGGTTTTGATCCAACCAATAGTCTTCAATGCCAAAAGGATCAAGGATGAAAGAGAAATAAGGGTCAGAGACAAAAAAATGACTTTCAACATTAAGGTTATTCATCAGTAGAAACTGATGTGATCCAGGTCTGTCCCATGTTCTCCATTACACCATTCTATGGCTTTCTCATATCCTATACTGTCTCCCTCCATTACTGCAATCATCCCCCACTTTACTTCCACCTGCTAAAGTCACATTGATGTTAAAACACTATTCTCCAACACTGCTTTGTCTGTTTATCCTAACAAGGATAAATTCTATGAATTCCTATAGCATTTCTTAAAGTTCAAATGACACTTAAATATGCCTTGTGTTAAATATGTAGGTTCATTTTTCTTCCTGCAAGTTACTGAGCTTTTGTTTCTCAGCCTTAAAACCACCCTTCCACATTCTTACTCTGTGATCCTGGGAGTGAGCCACATTTTTTCCTTTACAGTCTGCTTCTTGTTAGGCTCTGCCAATAAAGTACTTGTTATTGTTTAGTCACTAAGCTGTGTCAGACTCTTTTGCAACCCCTTGGACTGCAGCCCTCCAGGCTACTCTGTCCATAGGATTTCACAGGCAAGAATACTGGAGTGAGTAGCCATTTCCTTCTCTAGCAGATCTTACCAACTGAGGGATTGAAATCTGTCCCCTGCATTGGCAGGATTCTCTACCACTGAGCCAGCTGGGAAGCAAAGGGGGACTTGAGACTGGAAAGCTGTAGGAGGAAAATGTGGCACTTTCTGTTTGCTTCTTACTCCTAGTTTTTGCTCCCTTTTGCCACCAGTGCAACCCAACCACTCTTCAGGCCAACAGCAGTTCATTCTAGTAGCCAGAGTTGGTTCCAGTCTGTATTTCCCTGACTCAGAACCAGCATCATCGTGCCCCTAGAACACCAGCACCAGCCAACCAGAATCCCCTTTGCTGAATCCTGTACCCCTATCCCACTGGGCCCCTCTCCTGATCTCAAAGACATTAGTCCCAGCTGAGTGCGAACCCCTTCCTAGAGGGCTGAGTTTGGGCTCCAGACAGCCCTTCCTTCAAGCTACTTGCCCTCTTCTTGTTCTCCCATTCAAGAGGCAGTGGCCGCTTCCTGCAGGTCTACCTCTGCAGTACCTTACTGTTCCCTTTTGTCTTTCCACTATGAAGTGGAAATACCTAGTTTCCATTATCCATTAAACTAGGAAATACCTAGTTTAATATCTACTTAAAAACTGTTTGTATTAAATTCTCTGTGAAAATCACTGGTATGATTTCCATCTCATGCCTAGACTCTGACACACATTTTTATCAATTTCAAGATTTTGTATTGATTTTTGAAATTTAAGAAATCACTTAAGAGATCAAAGAATATACCTTAGGACATCTAATTATCTGTCATAATACTTTCCTTACAGTGAGAGACCAAAAAACTTTAGTGAATTAATGAGTTTATCTGCTCTACAACATACTTTTCACTTCTGAGCATATCCTCTGAATTCTGCCCAAAGAGCCTCACTGAATCTCCTCACTGATTCTTCCTTTTGATAAATTTAAGAACCTTCTGACAGACTTTAACATCTGTTCAAATGTTTGCTCATTTGGGGAATTACACCTTGAGTTTTCTAACTTGTATCTGCTTGTCAAATTTTATTGGGTAATTTGTTTTTACATTTATCTGCTCTTACTTCAGGTAATCATCTGAAATAACTTCCAGGCTTACACTTTTCCAGTGAAACTTCATCCATAATTCGTTCTTTCCACTTACTTTAAAAAAGAGAACTACTTTTCTCCAATTATCCCTCTTCCATCAGGATACTGATAATAGTTACATTATGCTTCCTTGTGTATATAAATGAGAGCAGAAACTAGTGATGTTATGCTCTCAAAGATTCAGTAATTACAGTGCCTCTCACATCTTTGCAAATTTTTATTAAATTCTTATCTATACAATTTGATAGCTGACACTCATTTAGCACAAAACATTCACTTTACAGATTAAAAATAAAAGTTAAGTAAAATTGGAAGTCCAGGGCTTAAAGTGATTTAAGATCAGATACTACAGCTTTTATCTTTATTTCACAAAGTCTATATAAAAACACCTCACAGTGTACAAAGTTCAGTTTAAGACTGTTTTCTGAAAATGTCAGGTTAAACAGTGGAAGAGAATGGCAATACCTTTTATTTGTCTCTTTCCTTTTTTGCTTGGTTATTTCTTTTAAGGCATATGGAAAATTACTCATAAAATGGTGTTTAAAATCAATAAGGTAATTCTTTCGAAGCCATGACTCCTAGTAAAATAAGCACAGGTTAGAAAATCTGTAAGAAACAATAACTTAAAATAGCAAATAAGACTTTAAGCAGAAACAACAACTTGTCAATATTCACTTACAAATTTACCCTTATAATACATCTTCTGCTAATGATATAATATGTAAATATCTTAAAATCTGAATAAACTGTTAGGCCATCCAATTTTCACCCACAGTTCTTTTTGCTGGTTTTATTTTTACATGCATTTCATCCACTTAAAAGGAGAAAAAAGGGAGAAAGTAAGATTTAATAAAAGTCTGAATTCGAACTACTAATATTTATAAAATATACAAGAAAATCTTCTACCTATTGTTCCATTTAAGAGTAACTATATTCTCTAGAAAAGCTACTACTTGTTAAAGGCATTTCACACCTTCACAGGTCAACATACTTGTCTAAAATTCTTCAGCAGTATTCTTCAGTGTATCATGTTCTCCTACCTGAAACACTGATTTCCTGCTATCCAGAGGACCAATCACTGCAGTCTGCCAGTGACTGAGGGGTTGCTTGGGATATGGGACATGAGATGCTACAACAGTTAGCTCCAGCTCTAACAAAACTGGAGGCCAAACTCAGGCCATAAATCAATGGCTAGCTATTGCAGCACATCTCCTTAGTTACCTTCACTAGGTTCTTCTCTTTTTCTCGACCTAAAAACATGTACTTGACAACTCCTCCCGGACTTCTAATAGGCATCCTAAATTTAACATGAATAAACTGAACCCTCCTATGGGTAGTCACTCCATCATTTAGACCATAATATAGGCATCACTCCTGCTCTTTTCTTAACTATATACACCAGCATTCCCACTGCTTTCACCAGAATCTAGCTGCCTCTCATCACTTCAACCACTAGCTACCATTTGACTCCAAGCCACCATTAGCTCTCACTTAAGATTACTGTTTCAGTCTCCCAATGGTCCTCATGTTTTTCCTCTTGCCCCCCTAAACTTAATTCTCTACACAGCAGCCAGGGTGATCTTTTAAATCATAAATCACACTTCAAAATATTACAGGAAAAGATCAAGGAGATAATGTATATAAAGGAAGGACAGGTCATCCATGGGATCAATGATCTCAGCTGGGACCCAGTTTTGCTAGAGCTGGAGAATGAGGACATGGGAGTTTGTTAGTTTTATTTGTAAATGTGACATATTAAAGTTAAATAAACATAATTTAGATCATACCACGCCTCTGCTCAAAACCCTCCAATGTCTTTTCACCACACTGAGGTTAAAACTGTAATTCTACCACAGACCACAAGAAACCACATGTGGCTACTGCCACTCCCCCCCTCATCATCCACCACTGTCCCAGTACCACACTTGCATAGGCCTTGCTGCCATTTCTCAAATATGTCAAATTTGTTCTCACTTCAGGGTTTTGCACTTGCTGTTCCCTGTGCCTAGAAGGTTCTTCCCACAGGCCTTCACAAAAACTTGCTCCTTCTCTTCGTTCAGTGACATGCAGATGTTAAGAAGGCATTCCTGACCACCTATTTAACAGTCCCGCTCCCTGCAGTTTCATTACATGTTCTCTCTTATCCCACTTTCATCTTTCTTCCTAATGATGACATGAGGGACATCATCTATTTGTTTACCATCTCTCAACTCCATCAGGAGCTAAGTATTTGCCTTGTCAATCATGTTTATCTCTGTATTCCCACAGTCTAGCACAGAACCTAACTCACTGCAAAGCAGTGCTATTCAAAAGACCCTTCTGCAGTGACAGAGCTATTTTATATCTGTGCTGTCCAATACACCTGCCACCTGGAGCTACTGAGCATTTGAAATGTGACCACTGTTTACTGAGGAACTGAATTTTAATTAAACGGCCAAATTTATAGAAGCTCAATTAACCTTTGCATCCAATTCTTTCTCACAAATTCTGATCTTGATGGTAAAAATGAAACAATAAAGAGACATTTAGACTGAAAGTAGCAAGCATTAAAATACAAAGCTAAGACACAACAAAGTCTCTATAGTGTATAAAATTATAATACTGACCTAAAGCTATTAATACAGGCCTCCAAAAACTGAAGCTAACTAAAAAGTTAATGTTACATTGTATTTTAAAACAACTGTGGGTCTTAAAAACATTAAACACAGAATACTTTAAATTAAGGATACTAAGGATACAAAGAGTGTTTTAGAAATAAACCACCTCAGTCAGGATCTGAGTACTCAACCACTGCAAGTAAGATTTAGTGTTAACTTGAAATTTCTTTCCAAAGATGAGAGATTTCAAATTCCTAAAAAGGTTTTTTTAAAAAAATACTTGGACAAAAATGAAACCTCAATTATGCAGTAAAATACAAACACACTATATGCATTTAGCAAAACTTGAAAAGCAGTCAGTTACCCTTAGGTTGCACCCTAATACAGATGCCAATTTATCAACAGGAAACCTACACATTTTCTGAATTTTCTGAAAAAAATTCAGCCTGTGGTGCATAATTAGAAGACCAAGGAATGCCCTTTCATTCCTCCTAAAGTTTGAACTTTGACCACTCAATACCTTAAGTATTAAGCTATAACTAAGGTGAATGAGAAAGAGGAACTAACAGCGGGAATGGTAATGAAAAATAAACAGGCATTTTAATGTCACCTGGTGTAACATACATATTTATACTCTGTCTGCAAAGTAATAGATTTACTTTATTCAGTTATTACAGTTCAAATCTGCCATGGTAAATTAGAGAATTCTACCGATGGATGCTTTTAAATACTATTTCTATTTGAATTAACCACCCTCGGTTTATTTCAATTTTATACAGTATCCCAATTTACTATTCTATATAACCTTCAACAATCTGTGCAAAACAGTCTTCTGAATTTAGTATCCTATGTTAATGAACATATGTTAATGAATCCTATGTTAATAAATAATTTTAGTTGCAATAGCACAGAAAAGTTCTAAAACATACTATTTTAAATATTCATAAAAATAAATAAATATTCATAAAACTAAGGCAGTGTTTAGATTCTGTTAGTGTTATCTCAGTGTTCTTGCCTGGAGAGTCCCAGGGACGGCAGAGCCTGGTGGGCTGCTGTGTATGGGGTCGCACAGTCGGGCACGATTGAAGTGACTTAGCAGTAGCAGTAGTAGTGTTATCTGAATGACAGTAGATGATCCAAAACTACACAATTAATGAATCTGCATTTAATGCGACCATTCTATCTAATTACAAATATTACTAAAGCAATAATAAGCATTAAGGTGCCCATGAATAATCAAACACTCAAATGCCTGAAATAAAAAGAACAAAACTAAAAACTGCCTTGTCCGTTCTGTACATATGTAGGCAACTTAAAAAATTCACAACTTCCTAGTCAAGTCATTGCAGAAATTCTCCTATAAAACGACACTCCAAGCTTGANTATCTAATTACAAATATTACTAAAGCAATAATAAGCATTAAGGTGCCCATGAATAATCAAACACTCAAATGCCTGAAATAAAAAGAACAAAACTAAAAACTGCCTTGTCCGTTCTGTACATATGTAGGCAACTTAAAAAATTCACAACTTCCTAGTCAAGTCATTGCAGAAATTCTCCTATAAAACGACACTCCAAGCTTGAAAGCATTGTTCCAGCAGCTGCCTTTTTTAAGATTAACCACATTAATCCAGCATCACTTAAGCATGTTCTTCCTTACTTGTGCCATGGACTATGTATTATATTTTCCACAACAAAACACTTTTAAAAAGCCCACCAATACTCAAAATCTCCCCAAACAGGAGGTAAATTCACTCATCTAGAAACATGTTTGCTAGCTGGAAACTGTTCTATGACTTGGAATTACTTAGGTTAACTTCACTTGCACCATAACTTCACTTGAACCATACCTGCAACTGCAGCTTACCTACAGTAAAGGTAACTTTAAGAAATGCTTTCCAACTTACATCCTTTATCAAGAAAAAAAATAAAAAAGCATACACCAAGCAAATTTACATATAGCTTCTTCCCTGAAACGGAATAGTTTAAAAACTCAGGGTGAGATATGAGATCTTCATTTTTGTCCATTTCTTGGCATAAACTCTCTAACGTGGCCCAAACTGGAAGATACTGCTTAATAACCAATTTTTTAAGTCAAGTAAGAGGTCTCCAGACACTAGAATGTTCCTATGTAATCAATCTGCCACAAATAATACAATGTAACATTATTATACAGTTAATAAAAAAAGAAATCAAGCACCTTGCTGTACATTTCACTTAAAAATTAAGACAGATAACAAACTCAAAGAATTATTTTAATTTGCAGTTTTGAACAAATGTTACAAGTTTATAGTTAAATCTTGGGAATTTTTTGGAGAATGCATAACCAGTTAGTAGTAATACACTGATTTCTAATCTGTCCAGTTATGATAAAAGGCATTACTCAGAAAATAACCCAGTAGTTCTCACCAATTTATGAGTTTCATCATGCTGTTTAGAGAGTTTCCACAAAAGGGAAATAATATTAAGAACTTGCTGCATAACCTGCAGAGGTTCTCGTTCTATACCATTTCCAACAGATGCCGTTAGTTGTGGAGGTACAGCTTCAATCCAGCACTCAATTAGCAATGGAATTATTATCTCAATAAATCCTTTCAAGTTTTCAGTAGACGACAGGCCTTCATCCACAGTGCCTAGTCCTACAACCAGATACCTAGTAGGGAAAGAATGAAAAATTTTTAATTAAAAAATATTACTCCTTGCTTAATTTAAATCTTAAATATATTAAGTACCAGTAAAATGAAGCACCATGAATTGATAATTACATTGATCAACACTAGCAAGAAAAATAGAATTCTAAGAAGACAAAGCCAAAAGACTATCAATTTTTACTTTCCATTAGGCTTTGCTAGAAATGAGTCAATTAGTATACTTTGCAATGACTCCTCCCATCAGTAAATAAAATTAAATTATGAGTAACTATTGAAACTATGGAAGACACCTGCGTGTCTCCCGCCATTNATAAGGAGTGAGCCTCAGTTTGCTGGATAGGGATTAAGAGCAGTGATGTCTGGGAGCTCAGTGGAAGAATCTGGTCCATGCCTTTCTCCAAGCTTAAGCTTTATATGTTTCTTCGCTTGTAGATGGCATTCTCTCTGTCTTCACAATGTATTCCTTTCCTGTGTGTCTCTGTCCAAATTTCCTGTTTATAAGGACACACGTCATTTAGGGCGTACCCTAATGACCTCATTTTAACTTTACCTCTGTGAAGACTATTTCCAAATAAAGTCACCTGAGGTAGCAGGGGTTAGAACTTCAACATGTCTTTTCAGAGGGACACAGTTCAACCTTTAACAGTCAGCAAAATCTGTGTCCAGAAATGGCTTATATTTCTGAACATCTTTGCTTTCTTTGTCTATGCTCAGAAGTATCACAAAATTCTAACCTATTACCAGAACATCTACCTAAACTTTGCATCTTCTTTGTTCTGTATACTGGGCTTCCAGTTAATATTTGCTTTGGAAACAGTGTACCACTGCTTAAAAAAAAAAAAGTTGAAGCTCTATTAATCTAATGACTTTCTAATGTGTTAATTGTTCAGTTGTGTCCAACTAATTGTGATCCCATGGACTGTAGCCTGGCAGGCTCCTCTGTCCACAGAATTCTCCAGGCAAGAATACTGGATGGGTAAGCAGTTGCCTTCTCCAGGAAATCTTCCCAATCCAGGGATTGTACCCGGGTCTCTTGCGCTGCAGGCAGATTCTTTACAATCTGAGCCACCAGGGAAGCTTTTATAATGTCAAGACAAATAATAGAAGTGTAAACATGTTAACCTGGCTCTTACATTTCAGGTCTACTACTAACACAAAACCAGAGACTCTCTGAAGAAATGTGAAAAGGACTAGTTCAAATTTGCTACAATGATCAGGGACTGGGAAAGTGCATTCTCTAGCAATTAATTGATACATTGTATGCAAATGACTTGATACACTGCCTGGCACACAGCAAGCCTTCAATAAATGGCAACAGATTTTCCTGTTGATGATGTGTGGTTAGACAGTNAAAGGACTAGTTCAAATTTGCTACAATGATCAGGGACTGGGAAAGTGCATTCTCTAGCAATTAATTGATACATTGTATGCAAATGACTTGATACACTGCCTGGCACACAGCAAGCCTTCAATAAATGGCAACAGATTTTCCTGTTCATTGGACAGTGTTTGTGCAAAATGAAAACTTTTAGTCAAGTTTCTTAGATAAAGGAAGGAGTTCTGACTTTAAATTAAAAGGAACTTATTCAGAGAATATTGACTAACACAGAAAGGTGAGAAAGGCTGCCCATCCAGGCTTGGATAAAAGAAAGGAGGGAAAATACTCAGGAGCCAGGAGTACAACCACTGTTACACTACAAAATCTGTCTAAGACACAAGAATTGAAAATGACGTAAAATTATGTACATTTCTAGAAATAATTGTATTCCTAAAAAATATCAACTGAAAGGCTACTAAAAACAAAAAGAGAATTTTAAAAGGCTGCTGCTGCTAGCTGCTGCTGCTGCTGCTAAGTTGCTTCAGTCGTGTCAGACTCTGTGCAACCCCATAGACGGCAGCCCACCAGGCTCCCCATCCCTGGGATTCTCCAGGCAAGAACACTGGAGTGGGTTGCCGTTTCCTTCTCTGTGTGGCAGTATAAAACTAACACTTGGAAATCAATAGACTTCACATACACTAACAATAACCAGTTAGATAACAGGATAGAAAAGGAGGCACCTTTTGCAATAGAAATCAAAACCTATAAAATTCCTAGAACTGAATAAAAAATTTGATTAGAATATTTAACTTCCTAAATATACCTCAATTTACCTAAATATACCTGTTGTCCCTAAATTAATTGGTAAATTGAATGAGATCCCAATAAATATGTCAGCAGGGTTTTTTTTATAGACCTACACAAACTGATTAAAATTTTTATATGAAAAATTAAACAAGGATAGCCAACAAATTTTCTTAAAAGGAAAGCAATGAGGAGGACCAACCTTATTGGATATGGAAATATAATACCTCAGTGATTCAAACATAGTTTTGGCATACGAATAGACAAACCAGTGGGCCAAAATACAAAATCTAGAAATAGAACCAAATAAACGAGAATTTATAAATTAAAAAAAATTTATATGTACATTATAAAGATAACACCTCATATAACTGGTATAAACATAATCAATTTGCACATAGGGAGCTAGCTACTTAATGAAACATAAAGTTGGGCTCATATTTCATGTATTACATTCGAAGATGTAAATTTAAAAAACAAATCCATAAAAGTACCAGCAAACAAAATGAGTATATCATTTTACAACTTTCAATGTCTTCTAGAACTTAAAACTTAAATACCAGGGGAAAGCTTTTAAAATTTGTCACAGGCTTTTCCCAAAACCTTTAGAAATCTTTATGATCAAAGAAAAAGAGAGAGAGAGAAAAAGAAAGAAATCAAAAGAGAAGACAAATACTGAAAAAAAATTGCAACTCATATCACAGGTAAATGATTAATTTTCTTAATACAAAGAATTCCTAGAAATGAAGGGGGGAAAATCAAGTACTTGTTAGAAAAATATTTATTTTCAGCCACTTTACAGGAAAAGAAATAAATATCATTGTTACATAAAAGATATTCAGCCTAATTCACAAAAAGAGAAATATGAATTAAAAATAAGATTTCCCCCCTCAATTTTAAGCTTATCAACGTCAAAACTTCTTTAAAAAAATTTTTTTTAATTTTTGGCTGTGCTGGGTCTTCGTTGCTGTGTGGGCTTTTCTTTAGTTATGGTGAGCAGAAGTTACTCTCTAGTTGCAGTGCACTAGAGAGTAGTGCTTCTCGTTGCAGTGGCTTCTCTTACTGGTTTAAAACTCAACATTCAGAAAACTAAGATCATGGTATCCAGTCTCATCACTTCATGTCAGATAGATGGGAAACAGTGGAAACAGTGGCAGACTTTATTTGGGGGGGGCTTCAAAATCACTGCAGATGTTGACTGTGGCCATGAAATTAAAAGATTCCTACTCCTTGAAAGAAAAGCTATGACCAACCTAGACAGTGTATTAAAAAGCAGAGGCATTACTCTGCCAACAAAGATCTGTCTAGTCAAAGCTATGCTTTTTCCAGTAGTCATGTATGAATGTGTGAGTTGGACCATAAAGGAAGCTGAGCACCGAAGAATTGATGCTTTTGAACTGTGGTGTTGGAAGAGACTCTTGAGAGTCCCTTGGACTGCAAGGAGATCAAACCAGTCAATCTTAAAGGAAATCAGTCCTGAATATTCATTGAAAGGACCGATGCTAAAGCTGAAGCTTCACCTGATTCGAAGAACTGATTCATTTGAAAAGGCCCTGATGCTGGGAAAGATTGAGGGCAGGAGAAGGGGATGACAGAGGATGAGATGGACAGGAGTTTGAGCAAGCTCTGGGAGTTGGTGATGGAGAGGGAAGCCTGGCGTGCTGCAGCCCATGGGGTCACAGAGTCGGGACATGACTAAGCAACTGAACTTACTTAGAACTTAGTCTCTTGTTGCAGAACACAGGCTCTAGGGCACATGGGCTTCAGTAGCTATAGCACATGGGCTCAGTAGTTGCTGTTCCCAGGCTCTGAGCACAGGCTCAATAGTTGTGGTGCACAGAATTAGTTGCTTCATGGCATGTGGGATCTTCCCAGATCTAGGACTGAACACGTGTCTTCTGCACTGGCAGCCAGATTCTTTACCATTGAGCCACCAGGGAAGTCCCAAAATCCAAATTTTGACACCACATCTATTCTCTACAGTTGACACTGTAAACTCTACAGAAGACGTATTTGTGAGAATTAAGTTTAATGGAAGTAACAGTAAAACACAAGATGATAATTTACTTTTTCACATTAAAGTATAATTGCTAATTCCTGGCATTAAAGTCAAGATGTAGGCGGTCCAGTCTTCAGGTGGCTCTGTACCAGCAATCCCTCAAACACTCAGGCCACTTGTCTATTGTTTCATCAGACTCAAGGTCACCTCATGATTCAAGATGGCTGTTTTAGCTCCAGCCATCACTGGAGCTAAAACATATTTCACCAAGTTAAGGTAAAGGAACAAGAAGGATATTTTCTCACCATTTAAGGACACTTCTTGGAAGTTGCATATAGTATTTCTAATTACATCCCTTTGGCTAGAATTCAGAGTGCTGCTAACTGTACAGGAGCTGAGAAATGTGAAGGATATTCTGTAAGTAGTAAAATCCTCCACCTCAAACATGGTTTTGTGATATAATTTTTGTTTCAGTTTTATATAAACCTGTGTGTATATATTCATTGACAAAGCAAAATACATTCTTATAGTAGTCCTCAACTTTTTAAAAGCTCAAAAACTGAGGCAACAATAGTGCAGAAAGAAAAACCGCGTGGTATTTTTTCTGATCTCTAGGTGGAAAGGACTTCTCAAAGCATAAAAGCAAAGGAAAAAAGTGACAAAAAAATTTATGAGTTGGACATAAAAATTGTTAAGGTCTATATATCAAAAATATTTTAAACAAAAACAGTAGAAAAAGATGGGTTACATAATGATTGCTGTTAGGACAACTGATGAGCTCTTTAAGGGGTGGAGGGAAGTGGGATTGGCCTCTGGAAAATTCCTAACAACAAAAGCATGCCATAACATGCAAAAAATTCAAAGGAAAAGATTTAAAAATTCAACAGCATCATTCAGGGTCAAATCAGGAAACAAATATCATGTTAGTTATTTTAAGAGAGAATTTAATATAAAGAACTGTTAACCAAGTACTAAAAAAATTAAAAGGCAGAAAGAGAATCTGAGATATCCTAGGAGAATAACTGCAGGAAACAGCTACCACACCAAGGGATGGGGAAAAGAGAGGGAGAGAGTGGGGATTATTGAAATTTACAAGGATGGATATGGAGCCCAGTGAGCTGGAGGTCAGACTCACAGAGAGGGTCAGGACACCAAACTGGTATCTCTGTGGTGGTGTGATAGGGCTGTTTTTCAAGTATTGGGAAAACTGCAAATTGGGATGCTATTCTGAAGCTAGTTGCCACTGGATGAAGACCAAATACTGCAGTGATGTTGACAGGAATGCAGGACAAATAGGAATAAGCAAGTCTCTTCCTTCTGTATCTTTCCAGTCTCACTCTTCACTTGTCACTGAGAACTCAGCAGGGAGCTACTTGACAAAGCGGAAATGGGGTTTGCAGAGTCCTATATCTAGAGGTCATATCAAAAAAGCAAGAAAGTTCTAGGAAAACATCTATTTCTGCTTTATTGACTGTGCCAAAGCCTTTGACTGTGTGGATCAAAATAAACTATGGAAAATTCTGAAAGAAACGGGAATACCAGATCANGAGCTAAAACATATTTCACCAAGTTAAGGTAAAGGAACAAGAAGGATATTTTCTCACCATTTAAGGACACTTCTTGGAAGTTGCATATAGTATTTCTAATTACATCCCTTTGGCTAGAATTCAGAGTGCTGCTAACTGTACAGGAGCTGAGAAATGTGAAGGATATTCTGTAAGTAGTAAAATCCTCCACCTCAAACATGGTTTTGTGATATAATTTTTGTTTCAGTTTTATATAAACCTGTGTGTATATATTCATTGACAAAGCAAAATACATTCTTATAGTAGTCCTCAACTTTTTAAAAGCTCAAAAACTGAGGCAACAATAGTGCAGAAAGAAAAACCGCGTGGTATTTTTTCTGATCTCTAGGTGGAAAGGACTTCTCAAAGCATAAAAGCAAAGGAAAAAAGTGACAAAAAAATTTATGAGTTGGACATAAAAATTGTTAAGGTCTATATATCAAAAATATTTTAAACAAAAACAGTAGAAAAAGATGGGTTACATAATGATTGCTGTTAGGACAACTGATGAGCTCTTTAAGGGGTGGAGGGAAGTGGGATTGGCCTCTGGAAAATTCCTAACAACAAAAGCATGCCATAACATGCAAAAAATTCAAAGGAAAAGATTTAAAAATTCAACAGCATCATTCAGGGTCAAATCAGGAAACAAAAATCATGTTAGTTATTTTAAGAGAGAATTTAATATAAAGAACTGTTAACCAAGTACTAAAAAAATTAAAAGGCAGAAAGAGAATCTGAGATATCCTAGGAGAATAACTGCAGGAAACAGCTACCACACCAAGGGATGGGGAAAAGAGAGGGAGAGAGTGGGGATTATTGAAATTTACAAGGATGGATATGGAGCCCAGTGAGCTGGAGGTCAGACTCACAGAGAGGGTCAGGACACCAAACTGGTATCTCTGTGGTGGTGTGATAGGGCTGTTTTTCAAGTATTGGGAAAACTGCAAATTGGGATGCTATTCTGAAGCTAGTTGCCACTGGATGAAGACCAAATACTGCAGTGATGTTGACAGGAATGCAGGACAAATAGGAATAAGCAAGTCTCTTCCTTCTGTATCTTTCCAGTCTCACTCTTCACTTGTCACTGAGAACTCAGCAGGGAGCTACTTGACAAAGCGGAAATGGGGTTTGCAGAGTCCTATATCTAGAGGTCATATCAAAAAAGCAAGAAAGTTCTAGGAAAACATCTATTTCTGCTTTATTGACTGTGCCAAAGCCTTTGACTGTGTGGATCAAAATAAACTATGGAAAATTCTGAAAGAAACGGGAATACCAGATCATCTGACCTGCCTCTTGAGAAACCAGTATGCAGGTCAGGAAGCAACAGTTCAAACTGGACATGGAACAACAGACTGGTTACAAATAGAAAAAGGAGTACATCAAGGCTATATATTGTCACCCTGCTTTCTTAACTTCTATGCAGAATACATCATGAGAAATGCTGGGCTGGATGAAGCACAAGCAGGAATCAAGATTGCTGGGAGAAATATCAATAACCTCAGATATGCAGATGACACCAGCCTTCTTTGCAGAAAGCAAAGAAGAACTAAAAAGCCTCTTGATGAAAGGAGGCTTTCATCAAGAGGAGAGTGAAAATGTTGGTGTAAAGCTCAATGTTCAGAAAACGAAGATCATGGCATCCAGTCCCATTACCTCATGGCAAATAGATGGGAAACAGTGGAAACAGTGGCAGACTTTATTTTGGGGGGCTTCAAAACCACTGCAGATGGTGACTGCAGCCATGAAATTAAGAGACGCTTACTCTTTGGAAGAAAGTTATGACCAATCTAGACAGCATATTAAAAAACAGAGACATTACTTTGCCAGCAAAGGTCTGTCTAGTCAAGGCTATCGTTTTTCTAGTAGTCATGTATGCATGTGAGAGTTGGACTATAAGGAAAGCTGAGCACAGAAGAATTGATGCTTTTGAACTGTGGTATTGGAGAAGACTCTTGACAGTCCCTTAGATGGTAAGGAGATCCAACCAGTCCATCCTAAAGGAAATCAGTCCTGAATATTTATTGGAAGGACTGATGTTGAAGCTGAAACTTCAACACTTTGGCTACCTGATGCAAGGAACTGACTCATTTGAAAAGATCCTGATGCTGGGAAAGATTGAAGGCAGGCAGAGAAGGGGATCAGAGAGCATAAGATGGTTGAATGGCGTCACCGACTCAATGGATATGAGTTTGAGTAAACTCCAGGGGTTGATGGTGGACAGGGAGGCCTGGCATGCTGCAGTCCATGGGGTCGCAAAGAGTCGGACACGACTGAGCAACTGAACTGAACTGAACTGAGTATCTAGTGATACAAAGCAGAGTAGAGAGGGATAGGTTTGAAGCCAAGGGAAAGTAGCTTAGTAATCAAGCACTTCAACCCCATGAAAACTGTAAATCATTAAACAAAATAACAAAAGTATAAGAAAAAAATGTATACAGTACAAGTATAATTTAGGGATTGGGGACGTTTTCATTAAGAAGATAGGAGACAGGAGTCACTGAAGAAAAATATAGATCTATTTCACAATGTTAGAAAATAGTAAATGTAGTATGGCAAATGATGCCATAAATACAAACCAAAGGCAAAAAGTAGCTTAGGAGAAAGATTTTCTATATATATATGAAAGGTAAATTATTAATGTCTGCAATATACAAGGAGCTCTGTCAAATTATCAAGAAAATGACAAAAAGAATTCAATTGAAAACAAGGCAAAAACTATTAACGATTCACTCACCAAAAATCCAAATGATCAATAAACTTTGCAAGACTGTTCAATCTTATTGTCAGGGAAAGGTAAAATTAATATAACAGTGGAATATAACACCTCATTTATCAAATTTGCAAAACTATAAGATAAAATAATGCCAGCTGCTGGTAGGAATGAAGGGAGAAGTGTATTCTCGTGCCCTGCCTTGTTTTTCATACTTTGTTGGAAATATATAATACTGCAACCATTTTGGGAAGCAGTCTGGAAATATCTTTTTAAAAGGTTTTAAATTCATACTCTTTCAACCTAGTAATTATATCCCCTGAGAATTTATCCCATAGATACAAAAGCACCAGTCTGAAGTATATACGTATGAGGTATTTATTACAACAAAATTTGAGTAACAAAGCACTAGGAAAAAATGAACATGCAATCAAAAGGGAATAATTGAATGAATGGTGATAACTGATCTTTTTGGCACCATTGAAAAGGTTCAGTTCCATCAAGGGATTTCTCTGGTAGTCCAGTGGCTAAGACTCTGAGCTCCCAATGCAGGGGGCCTGAGTTCCATGCCTGTTCAGGAACTAGATCCCACATGCCTCAACTAAAGATCCCTTGTATGGCAACTAAGACCAGCACAGGCAAATAAGTAAATAAATATTTTTTAAAAGATTCAGTTCCATCTATACCAGTTAGTTTGGAGAGTTTTTTTTTTCATAATGTATTTTCAAATAAGAAAATGTATATAATCTAATCACATTGTTATGAAATAAACCAAAAATATAAACATCAATATATGTCTGTATTTGTGTATGACCACATAAACATGGAGAAAAATATGAAGAAAAAGTCAGAATGTTATTAATTACCTGGGAGAACCAGAGGGAAAGTGATATGGAAATAGCATAAAGAGATGATTGAAAGGGTCAAAAAGGTTATCAAAAAGTTAAATAAAGTAATATTTAACACCATAGTGTCAAGCACTGTTCTGTTTTTTATTTTAACATAGTATATTGTTGAAACCAGGAAATTGGTATAATGCTGTCAACTCAGGTACAGCTTTTATTTGGACGGACCTCAGCAGTTTTTACTACAAGAAGTGATTTTTTTTTTTTTTTTTTTTAGTTTTGTTAAGGTATTGGGCTTCCCTGATAGCTCAGCTGGTAAAGAATCTGCCTGCAATGCAGGAGACCCTGATTCAATTCCTGGACTGGGAAGAGCCACAGGAGAAGGGATAGAATACTCCAGTATTCTGTCCTGGAGAATTTTATGGATAGTACAGTCCATGGGGTTGCAAAGAGTCGGACATGACTGACTGACTTTTACTTTCACTTTCTCTTAAGCTATAATTGACATACAAAAAACTACAGATATTTGACATATGCAATTCAATGTGTTTGGATATATGCATGTATCCAGAGTACAAACATAACAATCAAGGTTATAAACATATTCATCACTTTCAAAAGTTTCCCTGTTTCCCTTTACGTTTTTTTCAAGTTAAGAAAATATTATGATGAGGACATTTAACATGAGATCTACCCTCTCAGCAACTTTTTAAATGCACAACAGCAAATTGCTGGCTATAGGTATTATGTTGTACAGCAGATCTGTAAGACTCATCTTGCATAATTGTAACTTTATACTCACTGATATCAGTGTCCGTTTCCTACTCTCCCCATTCCCTGACAACCACCATTCAGTTTTCTGCTTTTCTAAGTTTGACTGTTTTAGAGACCTCACGTATGTGGAATCATGCATTATTTGTCCAAGCATTGATTTTTAAATGCTTACTTAACCATATCCCCAAACTTGAGACATCAGCATGCCCTGTAACAACACATCTGTAAGTCCCATTACAGAGTTCTGGAGAAGATTCACCTTAATCAAAATTTTGTCTCTTAAAATGCCTGAAGAAGGAAATGTCAACCCACTCCAGTATTCTTGCTGGGAAAATCCCATGGACAGAGAGGAACCTGGTGGACTGCAGTCCATGGGGTTACAAAGAGTTGGACACGACTTAGTGACTAAACCACCACAACTAAGACTTGATGCAGCCAAATAAGTAAATTAATAATAATAATAATAAAGCTAGAAAGCAAACAGACCACTTGAGTAAGAAAGTACATTCTTTAACAAAACTTTTTGAAAAAGTCATGAAATCATCACAGAGGTTAAAGTGTTACCTTACAGATCCTACACATCTTCATAGTCTCTGTAAATATTTTTCCACATCTCGATGACACTTTTGACCCTCTCGCTAATTCTGCTAAACAGGAAAAGTTTGCAGTTTCCACAGCTAGAGAGTGAATTAAAAGCTCTGTGGGATATTCTTATCTGGAGAATCCCATGGACTGAGGAACCTGGCGGGCTACGGTCCATGAGCTTGCACAGAGTTAGACACAACTGAGCAACTAACACACACATACACAGCTGCTGCTGCTGCTAAGTTGCTTCAGTCGTGTCCGACTCTGTGTGACCCCATAGATGGCAGCCCACTAGGCTCCTCCGTCCCTGGAATTCTCCAGGCAAGAACACTGGAGTGGGTTGCCATTTCCTTCTCCAGTGCATGAAAGTGAGACGTGAAAGTGAAGTCGCTCAGTCGTGCCCAACTCTTAGCGATCCCATGAACTGCAGCCTACCAGGCTCCTCCGTCCATGGGATTTTCCAGGCAGAGAACCGGAGTGGGGTACCATTGCCTTCTCTGCATACACAGCTAGAGAGTAAATAAAGGGCTCTGTAGGTATCCTTGATTCTATGTTGAAAGTCAGAAGGCACAAGCACCAGGTTAACGTTCTTATTCCCAAGGATGATAGGATGGTAGCTCAAAAGTTTTAACAAACGATACAGTTCAACACCAGACAATCCACACAGAGGCCCAGCTTCAAAATACCAAGACAGCCAGGCTAATGCCTCCCAGTTGAACATCAACCCTGAGGAAACTAAGATACAAGGATGTGCATGTAACTATAGGTAACTATAAACTCTGAATCTGGATATCAAAACCCCTAAATTTATAGGAAAAGAAATGAGTCAGTCTTCCTTATTATACTCAACTAAAGAAAATGTTAAAATTAACAAATGGCTGTTACAGAGCCTGGGGCATTATTTCCAAAATATTATCCCTTAAAACAACATTTTGCAATTAACATACTATAGTCAGAAGTTTACTTTTTAAAACTTCATTTCCATAACTTTAGAATGATCACACACACACATGCACAGCTATTCTGTATTTGCCTTTAGTTTCTGAAAACAATAGGTGAGTAAGCATGAGTGTCACCAGCAATATTTCACATTTCTCCATGGCTTTGAAACTGTACGGGTTAATTTTTTATTTTTTCTAATGTGAGCAATTGTTTTTTTCTTACTTCTCTGCATTCTATATAATAAAATAACAAGCCTTGATTGTTCCTGCTTTGCTTATAGTAAATGTGTGTGAGAATGGTTAGGATAGAGAGGAAAACCAGCCCTCTCATCTGTGGAGACAATAGCTGGTGCTTTTCACTATGCAGTAAGAAACTACAAAACTTTTAGCTCTGAGACTGCCACTGCTAAGACTCCATTCTAAAAGAGAAACCAGACACATAAATAGAGGCTTATGTATAAGCTATGTATAAGAATGTTGGTCCCACCAATGTTTACAGAGTGGAAAATCAGAAACAGTCTAAATGTGCAGCAGTTAGGAAATGGTTATAGAAAGTATGGTAAATCCTTAGGAAGGAATACACTGAAGCCTTTTTTTGAAGTATTTTTGGGATTTCCCAGGTGTTCCAGCGGCTAAAATTCCACTCTCCAAATGCAGGAGAGCACGTTCAACCCCATGTGCTACAATTAAGATCTGGCACAGCCAAATAAATAGGTAAATAAAAATTAAAAATACTTTTAAGAATAATTAGGGATGTGAGGAAATCTTCAATGGAAGGATCAGACCAAAAAGTTGATCAGAGAACTTCTTTTTGGTAGAAATATTGCAGCTAATAAATAAAGAAGGAATGAAGGATTAAAGCATCACCATTTTCAAAAGCCCTTAGTAAACAAATGGTAATGATCATAAATAGCTTCTTAAATCACGGAGGGTGAAACAAACATTACATATCTTATTAAAGAACGCAATACTATCTTTTAAAAAGGCTTACCAAAAAATTCAAAGTTGAATATGATCAAGCCTACATCTATGGAATGTATGTAAATTAGGGCAGAAACGACACCCTGGCAATGTAATCAGCACCTCCTGGATGCAGGAAACAAGACAAACCACCTGGTTTCTTCAGGGGAAAAGCTGATTTGAAGGAATAAAAAGAGATTGAGTAACTCTCTTGGTTAATTGTCACATTGCACTCAAAATGATGGGGGTTATTTTCAAATATCTTTTCATATTGGTTTCTAACATAATTCCACAGTGATAAGAGAACAGACCCTGTGTGATTCCAATGCCTTTAAGACCATGAAATTTTTGCATCTTGTTTATGTCCCTGGGTAAGTTCCAGTGTCTCCTAGTTTACAGTCTATGGGAACTTGAGTAGAATTTGTGTCTTACTTTTCTGTAAAAATTGTATAAATCTTAATTACACTGAATTGGTTCATAGTGTTTTTCAGGTCTAGTATATCCTTCTATTTCTCTCTATATTCATTCTCTTAATTTTTGAGGGTTTGATACTAAAACTTCAACTAAAAATCTTAATTTATCTTCTTAAACAATAATTGTAATATACAGTGTAGCTATATGTAATCTTGTTCTGTATTTTCCCAGTCTCCTGTAAATGTGTTATTGTACTTTCATAATTTAAAAAATTAAAATAAAAAATTACTATGTATAAAATAAATAAGCCCCAAGGATATATTGTACAGGACAGAGAATATAGTCATTATTTCATAATAACTTTAAATGGAGTGGAAAATTCTGAGAGAGATAGGAATTCCAGACCACCTGACCTGCGTCTTGAGAAATCTGTATGCAGGTCAAGAAGCAACAGTTAGAACTGGACATGGAACAACAGACTGGTTCCAAATAGGAAAAGGAGTACGTCAAGGCTGTATATTGTCACCCTGCTTATTTAACTTCTATGCAGAATACATCATGAGAAATCCTGGGCTGGAAGAAACACAAGCTGGAATCAAGATTGCCGGGAGAAATATCAATAACCTCAGATATGCAGATGACACCA
>SJYA01001317.1:2231154-2245183 GCA_006410615.1 Neotragus moschatus
TCCAGTATTTTGTCCACCTCATGCGAAGACTTGACTCATTGGAAAAGACTCTGATGCTGGGAGGGATTGGGGGCAGGAGGAGAAGGGGACGACCTAGGATGAGATGGCTGGATGGCATCACTGACTCAATGGCCATGAGTCTGGGTGAACTCTGGGAGTTGGTGATGGACAGGGAGGCCTGGCATGCTGCAATTCATGGAGTCGCAAAGAGTTGGACATGACTGAGCGACTGAACTGAACTGAACTTAAATGAAGTATAATCTATAAAAACACTGATTTCACTATATTGTAATACTGAAACAAATATTACATTCTAAATATAATATTCTACGTGCTCGTGTGTGCTCAGTCTCCTCGGTTCTGTCTGACTCTTTGCTACCCTGTGGATTATAGAACACCAGGCTGTTCTGTCCGTGGGATTCTCCAGGCAAGAATACTGGAGTAGGTTGCCCTGCCCTCCTTTGGGGTCTCTTCCCCACCCAGGGACTGAACCCAAGTCTCCTGTGTCTCCTGGATTGCAGGCGGATTCTTTACCGCTGAGCCACCAGGGAAGTAAATCAACTATACTTCAATATAAATACCCTCCTCAAAAAAGAAAATGAGTAGGAAGCTAACGGAGAAGGCAATGGCACCCCACTCCAGTACTCTTGCTTGGAAAATCCCATGGACAGAGGAGCCTGGTAGGCTGCAGTCCATGGGGTCGCTAAGAGTCAGACATGACTGAGCAACTTCACTTTCACTTTCCACTTTCACGCATTGGAGAAGGAAATGGCAACCCACTCCAGTGTTCTTGCCTGGAGAATCCCAGGGATGGGGAGCCTGGTGGGCTGCTGTCAATGGGGTCGCACAGAGTCGGACACAACTGAAGCGACTTAGCAGCAGCCGAAGAAGCAGGAAGCTAAAGATCAGAGAATCTTAAGTGATACATCAACCAAGAACCCTGATTTAAACAAAGAAACTAAATTATATATTATGGCAATCAAGGAAATATGAACACTAGATCTTTGATATATTAAGGAATCATGAATAATGATAAAGGAATTTTAATTATTTTTTTAAAGACTTACTGCCTTTTAAGAAAACATGCTGAAACATTTATGGATGAAATGATGATATAAGATGATTTGCTTTGCTTTGGCTTAGGATTTGCTTCAACCATCTCTATGAGGGGCTAGGGGGTGAGGTGGGTCGAGCAGAAATAGAAAAATTTGTCCATGAGCTGAAAGCTGTTAAAGCTGGAGGATAAGAAAATATGGAGATTTGTGTTCTATTTTTTTGTGTGTGAAATTTTCTATATTATAATCTTAAAGAAAAAAGAAAAAAAGCTAATAGACCCATTGGTTTTTTAAAAAAAGCAAGTAGGTCATAAGAGAGTAAGAAGATTTCCGATAATGAATAAACAAGCTACTAATAGCTATATATAATGGTTATCCTACTGGAAATTTTAATATAAGTAAATTCACTTATTTGGGAAAGTTTCTTTCAGGTTTATATGCTGTATTTGGAAAATATAACAGTCATACCTGGGGCAAGTGACAAGACTCATCTGTGCACCCGGGTCTTCGCTGCCAATGCCTGTGACACTTAATTATTTTACCATTACCACACTACCATTCTCAGAATATAAGGCAAATCTTGCCTAAATCACTGTCACTGACCCCAGAGGGTCCTAGTCCAGACCTTCAAGAAGGTCTTCCTCCAGAAATTAGACACAGTCCTTGTGTAGTTCTGTCCTCTAGAATCTTTCTCCCAAGTAACAAAAGAACGAGAGGAGAAAGGCAAAGATGTTCTGGGTTTTTTAAAGAATCATCTGGGTGGGTCAAGTTGTTTCTTTCTTTCTTCAGTGCACATTTACAAAGTCCTTCACCTGTGACAAGCTTCAGTGTTAGGTCTTGGTGACACAGTCCCTACTCAGAGGCTGTCTCCTGGGGGAGATAGAGAAGTAAGGAGACAGGTAGTAAATAGCTTCTTCATCTGAATAAGATCAATTTAATTTGAAAGAGGAAGTAGGTTTATAGCAACCCCTTTTCTCTTCATTGCCAGATTACCTCATTGCTTTAAAAGAAAATGAGCTCTTCCTCCTCAAGTGTTTGGCAAAGGATAGTCACCAGATTTGTGTACAAAAAAAAAAAGTATACATAGTCAATTAGGGATGGGTTACAAATTCCTACTTGGGGAGTCTCCAAATTGGGAACCTGGGAGAGGGTGGAAAGGAGATTTTCCCCTTTGAATACTTTATGCCTTAAAAACTTTGAGCCACATGAATGTATTGCTTTATGTAATTAGTTAACTTGTTAAAAATAAAGATTAAATAAATAAATAAAAATTAAGATTAGAATGGAGATCATAATGCCTAAAAAAGGATAAAGAGATTAACATCACAAGGCCATTTGCTCCTAAGGTAAAAACTAATACAAATCACTCTATTAAGAATCAAAATTAAATGACACATAATATCAGATTTTCTTTTGCCAAATAGGCCCTTATGGGCAAAGTTGGTGAATTGTGAATAAAATCTCTAAGTTAGATAACAGTATTGTATCAATATTAACTTCCTGACTTTAATAATAGTACTGTGGCTATATAAAAGTCTTTTTTAAGAAACACACATCAAAACATTAGGGATAAAGAGGTGTCATATCTGCAACTTTCTCTGAAAGAGTGGGGATAAAGTATATAGAGAAGAAGAGAAAATAATAATAATAAAGTAGACTTGATAAAATGTTAATATTTACTGGCAAAGAGGAGGAGCATCTGGAACTCTCATGCACTAAAGGTAGAAGTAAAAAAATTATGACTTTTTGAAACCAGGTAATGCTTTAATAATGTTAAACATAGACTTATCATATGACCTAGCAATTACACTACTAGGTATTTACCCAAGAGAAATTAAAACATAGAGATCCAAAGCATGTGTATAAGAATGTTCATATCAACTTTATTCATAATAGCCCAGAGTATAAACAATCTCTACGTTCATCAATAGGAGAGTGAATCACGTTCATCAATATGAGATGAATAAACAGATGTTTATCAATAGGAGAGTGAGTAAACAAATGTATTCCCACACAAACGTTTCACAAACATTACTTTCACAAACATATGTATCCACCTGCAAAGTGGGAGACCTGGGTTCCATCTGATCCCTGGGTTGGGAAGATTCCCTGGAGAAGGCAAAAGCTACCCCCTCCAGTATTCTGGCCTGGAGAATTCCATGGACTGTATAGACCATGAGGTGACAAAGGGTCAGACACTGAGTCACTTTCACTTCACTTCATTCACACACTAGACACTGGGAGGTGATTCTCCATGGGTCCCTTGTGTTTCCACATGTCTTATGAACAGAGGCACTGACGGTTTTGCTCCAGACAATCTTCTTAAAAAAACACCTGCATAGCAGATACCCTTGGAAAATATACTTTCTCCATCTGGAGCAGAGGGCAAGTTTTTTGGAGTCCAGTACGATGAAGATAATATCTCCTTCCGGGAACAAATGTTGGGCAGATTTTCTTGCAGCCTCTTATTAAAGACTGAGGTTTTCTAAGCTTAGGGTTCCTCAGCTATGACTCAAGATTTACTATGTGTGGACATTTAGGTTGTTTTTACCTGTATAAGTTTATTGAGGCATAATTTACATGCAACAAAATCATATTTGATCTCATACAAGCATGAATCTGAGGCAGCCTAACTTGTTAGCTTGCAAATAGGATAAAATCTCAGATTCTTCACAGTCCTTGACAGTGGAATGCTGCTCAGCAATAAAAAGGAATGAATCACTGAGACACACAGCAGTACAAAAGAATCTTGAAAACATTATGCTGAGTGAAAAAGCTGAGCCCAAATCAAATATAATACTGTTTGACTTTATTTATTGAAAATTCTCCATCAAGCAAAATAAATCTGTATTAATAGAAGTCACATCAGCAGCTGCCTGAGACAGGGGATTGGAGGCATGTTGACTACAGAGGTAAAGGAGGAAGGATTTTCCTGATAGTCCAGTGGTTTGCAATGCATGGGACACAGGTTCAGGGCACTGAGATTCTACATGCTGTGGTACCACTAAGCCCATGCACTGCAAATACTAGGTGAGGAAGAGCCCGCGAGATGAACTAAGACCTGACCTGAGGCAGGCAAATAACGAAGTATGAAAAAGAGGTGAGGGAGGAAACTTTCTAGCATGGTGGGAGTGGTGGAACTATTTTGTATCTCTGTTGTATTTGCATGGATGTATACATTTTTCAAAGTGTATCAAACAGTACGCCCTAAAATGTATAATTTTGTTACATGTGAATTATGCCTCAGTAAAGTTGCATAGATAGAACAGTCTAAACATCTACCAACATATGAACAGATAGGCAAAATATGGTATATACATAAAATGGAATATTATTCAGCCTTGAAAAGGAATGAAATTCTGAAACATGCTACAACATGAGTGATCCTCGAAATCATTACACTAAGTGAGAGAAGTCAGACATGAGAAGACAATTACTGTATGCCACTTCTCTGAGGTACCTGGAATAGACAAATTCATAGAAAGTAGAACAGTGGTTATCCAGGACTGGGGAGTTGTGGTCTAGTGGGTACAAGGTTTCAGTTTGGAAGGATGAAATAATTCTGGAGATGAAGGTGATGATGTTGTACAACAGTGTGAACATACTTAGGGCCACTTAACTGTACACTTAAAATGCTTAAAATGATAAATGTTACATCTAATATATTTATATGTATTACAGTAATGGTGTGAAAAAAATGTGGTGTTCTGCAAAATGTGTAACAACCAGCTATGCGAGGGAGGCATATTGGTAGTACTCACTTTGATAGAAACACTCCCACAATGATCCAGTTCAAGCAACAGTGTGATATCACTGAATGTAGAGTTTGGAAAAGATGCTAACAACTGATTTTACAAAGTCAGTAAGAGCTGGCTCAAGGACATTACTGTCTCTATCAACCAACCAACTGTTAGTATACAGCAAGTCCGATAAAGAAAACACAACATGAAAGTTATAAAGAAAAAGGGAAAAAAAATCAGCCTGCCAGTATTTATATGCAATTTTCTGTATGCCAGCCAGGGAGGTTGATTGTTATTTGTGGGCTGATAACGTACAGGAACAAGAAGTTGCCAGTTCATTGATCCTGCAAGCTGGAAGGTATCAATTCTGGTTGGTTGGTGCCCATTACCGTGTGTGTGTGTGTGTGTGTGTGTGAAGTCATGTCCGACTTTTTGTGACCCTGTGGACTGTAGCCCACCAGGCTCCTCTGTCCATGGGATTCTCCAGGCAAGAATACTGGAGTGGGTTGCCATTTCCTTCCCCAGGGGATCTTCCCAACCCAGTGATCGAACCCAGGTCTCCTGCTTTGCAGGCAAATACTTTATCCTCCGTGCCACCAGGGAAGCTTCCCATTGCCATATCAGTTATTAAATCTTGTGGCTCTTATTCCTGGTGGCAATATCCAGAAAAGGAAAATTGTGGGAACTTCTTGAATTATGTAAGTTTACCCAGTCCATTCTGAAGGAGATCAGCCCTGGGATTTCTTTGGAAGGAATGATGCTAAAGCTGAAACTACAGTACTTGGGCCACCTCAGGCAAAGACTTGACTCATTGGAAAAGACTTTGATGCTGGGAGGGATTGGGGGCAGGAGAAGAAGGGGACGACAGAGGATGAGATGGCTGGATGGCATCACTAATTCGATGGACGCGAGTCTGAGTGAACTCCAGGAGTTGGTGATGGACAGGGAGGCCTGGCGTGCTGCGATTCATGGGGTCGCAAAGAGTCAGACACGACTGAGCGACTGAATTGAACTGAGCTACCAGTAGGTAACTCTTTAACATTTTTATAGATCTTCACTGTTGTCATATTCCCTTTGTTTTGGCACAAAATGGCTCCAAAAGTAGAGGAGATACAAAAATTTGAAGCCATTTCCAGAAGATTTAGGCTGATTCTCAGTGCCAGTGACTCTCAGATAGCGTGTGCATGTAATTACTTGGAGTAATCTTCATTTTGAAAGAGAACTACAGGTGATTCTAATGCAGTTGGTTCATAGACCACATTTGGCAACATTGTTTGATGATATAGCTATTTCGCTTGTCCCCTTACTTAATTTCACACCACAGCCACATTGCTCTAAGATGCAAATTAGGGTAAACTGATGTTATAAGACATGTCCCAATGTGTGTATAAGGATGTCTGAAATGATTTTAAGATAATTCAGTATAGACAAAGTGACATAAAAGTATGCTAATTAATTTTACTGTCATTGGTGAAACAAGTACTATTCAAGCCTTTTGATGTGGCAGATATATTTTAAGCCAATCCCTTCTATTCTTTGAACAGGAAATAAAATCTAGCAAACTGTGTAGACAATAACCTTAGGATGGTACTTGAGGCTTGATCTGCCAAAGATCTTGAGTTCAAAAGTTGAACTTAACTCTGCCTGTATTGTTCTGCCTTGAGTGAATCTTTCATGCATGCTGTGATCAGTGCATTTAAAAGAGCAGAGATCTGAACTTTATTGAGATTTACCTTATGCTTTATTATTGTAGGCTTCCCAGGTGGCACTAGTGGTAAAGAACCCACATGCCAATGCAGGAGACATAAGACATGCTGATTGGATTCCTGGGTCAGGAAGATCAAGGAGGGCATGGCAACCCACTGCAGTATTCTTGCCTGGAGAATCCTATAAACAGAGGAACCTGGTGGGCTACAGTTCACAGAGTCACAAAGAGTCAGACACAACTGACTTTATTAATAATGAATTTCTGTTTAGTAAATGTTTCATAATTATGTGCCAGACTTGCTTTCCTTATAATCTGGTGGCAAGGTTCAGTTCAGTTCAGTAGCTCNTTCTTGCCTGGAGAATCCTATAAACAGAGGAACCTGGTGGGCTACAGTTCACAGAGTCACAAAGAGTCAGACACAACTGACTTTATTAATAATGAATTTCTGTTTAGTAAATGTTTCATAATTATGTGCCAGACTTGCTTTCCTTATAATCTGGTGGCAAGGTTCAGTTCAGTTCAGTAGCTCAGTCGTGTCCAACTCTTTGCGACCCCATGAATTGCAGCACGCCAGGCCTCCCTGTCCATCACCAACTCCTGGAGCTCACAGAGATACTGAGTTCACTCAAACTCACATCCATAGAGTTGGTGATGCCATCCAGCCATCTCATCCTCTGTCATCCCCTTTTCCTCCTGCCCCCAATTTCTCCCAGCATCAGAGTCTTTTCCAATGAGTCTACTCTTCGCATGAGGTGGCCAAAGTACTAGAGTTTCAGCTTCAGAATCATTCCTTCCAAAGGACACCCAGGGCTGATCTCCTTTAGAATGGACTGGTTGGGGACTCTCAAGAGTCTTCTCCAACACCACAGTATCAATTCTTTGGCACTCAGCTTTCTTCACAGTCCAACTCTCGCATCCATATATAACATAGCCTTGACTAGATGGACCTTTGTTGGCAAAGTAATGTCTCTGCTTTTCAATATGGTATCTAGGTTAAGGAGGTATAGTTAGTCTTCATCCACTCTAACTAATAAATGCTACATGAATCTACCAAAAAGAACCTTATAACTGTGCTTGAAAAATTGGCTTAGGGCAGCTCTTAATAAGGTGTTTGGGGGAACACTAAACCCCAAGATGCTCATTTGAAGAAAGAAGACTTGCATGATTAAATAAACAGAGGAAATGCTGCATAGTTCAATATTTTATTTTTTCATTTAGTCCACCATTTACCAAAGTTATTGATTAAATATTTTAAAATTTCATGAGAATAACATTTTGTGGAATATATATTTAGGAAATAATTCTCCAGTGCTCTGGTGAAAATCTTAGCTGTGAAAGGGAGCACAGGGATAGAGAGGCAAGTTAATTTGGCATTCCTGATTTCAAGCTTACTTTAACCACATTTATTTTTACTATTAAATATAAAGAATTTGAATGGATTTACCAACAGTCATCAAGGATAGTCAGAAGGTAACTTCCCTAGTGGTCTAGTGTAGCCAAAAATTTTACAAAAGGATAGTCAGAAGGTATTCAAGTTCCTTCTTGAAACTGTATCTGCACTTGACAGCTCAGTGAACAATTCTTCACCTGGACTTCTCTTACATAACACAAACAAAACCTACATTCAGAAGGCTGCATTTTCAAGCAAGCATCAATTCTCTGGGACATACTGTACTGTGAGATGAAGCTCTGGAGTTAAGTTCTGTAGGTGAGAATCCTGGTCCACCACTTTTTAGCATTATGGGCAGCTTAACCTTTCCAGGTCCTTGGCGTCGCACGTGTCAGTAAGGACTGTTGGAAAGACCAAATTTTTGAGACAAATAAAGACAGGGAGCATTATTTTTTTTAACTCTTTAAACTTTTTATTTTGTATTGAGATATAGCCAATGAAAAAGCAAGGCTGTGACAATTCCAGGTGAACAGTGAAGGTACTCAGCCATACATATCCATTCTCCCAAACTCCCCTCCCATCCAGGCTGCCACATAATATTGAGCAGAGTTTCCTGTGCTATACAGTAGGTTCTTATTGGCTGTCCAGGTGTGCATGTCCATTGAAAGGGTGTATTAATTTTAAATGTTAATTCATATTATTACTACTTCTTTCATTTTACCATTATGGTAAAATAGTAAAATTACCATTGCACTACCACATAACTTCTGACAAATTTACTTTTTATCCAATGAACAGACCTATTATTTTCACACAGAGTACAATTTATTGTAAAAGATTCACATTTTAATATTAGCCATTGGGATACATATAGAATATATTTAAAATAATCTTAAATTTTCTATATAGCAATTGCAAAATAATTTGATTTTGCTATTGCTCATCTGTTTGTTTCAAAACAATTAAATGATTTTCAAATCTTACCTCCCAAATAATTGATTTTTCTGTGGGGTTTCCATAGTTCTCATGAGTTTGACTATTTCATCAATTTTATCTTCATCTAATTTTTAAAACCATTTTAGGGATACAGTTTCTTTTTCCATCTTAGAGGTCACTTCATCTGCAGGACAGAAAGATATTTTAAAAGAGCAGAAGAAAATTATTTGAGTTCCTATTATTTTGATTCTGTGAAGTAATAAATGGAAACCTTTAGAGAAACAGCTTTCCATAAATATCATTGTACTATATTTCAGTGCATTCATGAGATGAGCAAGAACTGCGCTGATGTTTTGAAAGGAAGCTATGATGCATAGTTCTTTGGAGGGAAAAATGCAGGTAATTTGTGCCATTACCTTGATAACTTTACTAAGGTGCCTGCAGGGTCTGATTCATCCCCCCTGAACGCTTAAAGGTTGGCTTAGGCAGGCTTAGAGTCAGCTTTCGCAAACCATGCTCAAAGGAGCTAATGCCCAAAGACTGAGTGTCAATGTCTGGATTTCTAAAAAAGAAAAAGAAAAAAATAGACCTGCTGCAGAGCACAGAACACTCAAGGCAAGACTTATCCTATTATGCTTTATCTTATAGGCATTATTCCATGGGAAGAAAGAAAAACTATGACCACAAGGCTGAATAGGGGACATGGAAATAAAAGAAATACGTTAACTTGAGCGATTACTGGTAAGTCACTTTCAAAACTGAGTCAGATTTGTCTCTAGGAAAGTGATTTCTACAATTTTCCAAGTAAATTTCTTCCCCTGAGCAGTGTTAAGTGAGCAGACCAAAGTTTTCTTTAGGCAGTTTCCTTTTCTTTTGTTTAAAAGGCCCATCAATTCCTCTTCTGATTGACACATTCTTTAGCTATAAAATAAATTCAGTTTAGCTTCAGTCTTGCAATCCAGAAGCCTGTCTTTCTTTATAAGTGACACATCCCTAACTCAAAACTCAAAGATATTGTGATTGTACTTTAAGTCTAAAAAATGAAACGTTATTTCCTTTATTGATAATTTCTATTTGGGCTTCTCCATCACCATCACCTCCCCCACACATATAAATCTGCCCTTCTGATATGATCATCATCATTAATTATACAATTGTACAAAACCAGAATTAGGAATTAAAAAGTCTCCTTTTGAATACTCAAGAAAAATAAATTAATTTTATTGTGAGACACACGATATGTTTAGAAATGTTGAGACCTTGTAAAAATATCATCTTTTAATTTTACTATCATTAAATCTAAATTCTAATTTTGATCCTGTTTTCAGTGTGGAACTCAGATAATAGAAAACACAAAGGCTGTTAGTTGTCTTTACGGAGTACAGGAAAGGAAAAAGAAAATCTTCAAATAAAACATAAATTTTTAGGTTAAAAATAGATAAATATATTCATATACTCACAAATTATGCATATTTCAATTTAAAATCAGAAAAATATTTCAAATAAAAAATTTTCCTTTTCTGTACCATTTAGTCTTTTTTATGAAATATAGTTACAGTGACTAATAACCACAAAATAAGAAAGCTAGCTTGTCTTTAATATCAACCAAAACAAAACAAAATGCAGAAGCCTACAAATAGGAAAAGAGCTTTTGGCTCAATAGGGAAGGGATATAAATACACAGTTATGCCTGATTCCAGCTGTTGTAAAGCAGAAACCAACACAACATTGTAAAGCAATTATCCTCCAATTAAAAAAAAAGAGGAGAGAGTTTATTTGGGGTCTTAAGAAATGCAGTTTGGAAGACAAAGATTCAGGTAAAATCAAGAGTGTTTTAGGGCCGAGAAAGAGACAGGGGCTTATGTAAGCAAAAAGCATGATGCTGGACTCTGACACAAGAAAGGATATATCTGTCCTTAGGGGGTGGCTGTCACCAGTCACCAGTCTTCCCACCAGTCATTTTAGGGTAAAGGTCCGGTAAGTAGATAGGCTGTCACAAGTTATTCTAGGGTGAAGGCACCATAAGTGTGCTGAGATTCTGACAGATGCTCTGGATGCCTTTGTTAGGACAGTAAGTAGTCAAAAGGTCAGATTCCATCCAGGTTGAGACTTGCATAAGTTACACTTTCTCAAAGGCTTCCTGATTCCATTTTAGCAAGGTCTCTTAACAATACCAACTCCATTTAAATTTTCCTCCCACATTAGCAAATGGTTTTGATATTTCCTATTTGTACAGCAGTCAGTTTCTTCATAAAGCAGTAAATCAGATGTTTGGAGTTAGAGAAGATCTGGGAGTGTTGTCACTCTACCCTAACACAACAGCTCTTCTTCAGTTCTTCCTTAATTCACCTGTGCTGTACTTAGTCGCTCAGTTGTGTCTGACTCTGCGATCTCATCAACTGTATCCCACCAGGTTCCTCTGTCCATGGGGATTCTCCAGGCAAGAATACTAGAGTGGGTTGCCATGCCCGCCTCCAGAGGATCTTCCCAACCCAGGGATTGACCCCTGGTCTCCCGCATTTCAGGTGGATTCTTTACTGTCTGAGCCACCAGGGAAGCCCTTATAAAACACCTAAGCATCTAAAACTTTGAAAAATTATCAGGAAGTTTAGAAACAGCAAAGGGAACACATGCCAAATTCACAAGATCATCTCTTGAGGCTTATTCTTTCCATTTGTACATAAGAGTGAAGTACTAGATTATATAAAATATACATGTGTACACTATGATATAATGTATGGTAAAGGTATTAACTGTACTTCTCTGTATAAGCTATACCTGGAGAAGGCAGTATGTAGTGAGTGAGCCCAGTGCTGACAGCAGGCTACCAGATAAAATTTGCTGCACCTTCATTTGAAAGTTGTACAACTTTGAGCAAGCTGTTTTATGTTTAAGGCCTTTAGTTTCCTCATCTATAAAATGTGGGTTATATTAGTACTTATTTTATTACACCATTGTGAGGACAAAATGGGTATATATAGACAGAAAGAGAAAGAGGGAGAATTGGACATAGTCCCTATTGTAAAAGAGGCAGAACCTGACACATCTTAGTTTTCACCTGAGACTCTTAACAAAAAGACAGATTAACAAGAGAAAACCAGTTTACTAACACTTACAAGCACACGTCACACGTCATGTGTTAGAAATCTAAACAAAAAATAACTTAAAATGACAGCTTAGAATGCTTGCTTACAGAGCATCATCAGCAAAGACAATAAATTTGTAGAGAAATGACAGGATAAAGGAAAGCAGCATAGGCTTCCAAGGTCAGCCAACGGTGGGGAAGTACTGTGTATGCAGGAGGAAACAAATGGAGCAAGATTCGAGGCTCCCTCTGGGCTGATAGAATGGCTTCTTTCCTCCTGGTGCAGGGAGGGGCCCTTCCACGTGGGAGTTTTGTCTCCTACTTGCACAAAGTAAAAGGAGGGTCAGAGCATCCTACTTGCATCTGCTGTTTCTTAAGTGCCTTTAATCAACATGACAAAGGGGTATATTTTGGGGTGATGTATTCCGGTTTCCTTCACTGTTATGTAACACGACAATGCCAAATGGTAGTAGGAAGTAGAGTAACAGAAATTCTCATATTTTGCTGGGAGCTCTATAAAATGGTATATTCACTTTTGAAAACCATTCCTCATTTTTAAAAAATTGCACTTAATGTATATTTACTGTATGATGAAGTAATTCCACTTCTAGGTATTTCCAGTTCTAGGTATTTACGCAAGAGAAATGAAAACTTACATTTATGAGAAATTTTGCTCAGGAATGCTCATCACAGCTTTATTCATAACTGGAAATAACGCAAATGTCCATCAACAAAAGATCAAATAAACATATTGCGATATGTTCATACTCAGCAATAAAAAGGAACAGCTGAAACACACAATAACATGGATAAACCTCATACATTATTTTGATCAAAAGAAGCTACATACTACAGAGTACATATTGTATAGTTCAATTTTTATGAATTTCAACAATGGACAAAACTAATTCGTAAACTAGTTTTTAAAGATTGAGTAGTGGCTACCTCTTCCAGGGTTAGAAGGAGTGACCCGAAAGATACACAAGGGAACTTCTGAGGTGACAGAAAAGATCTATACTTTGATAGGGATGTGAGTTGCACAGAGACGTACATTTGTCAAAGTCATCAAACTATATTCTTAAGATGTGTGCATGTCACTGTTTTAATAGCTAAGAATTCTATCTTTATGGAACAAGCAGCTAATTCATCTCTTTTATTAAAGAAATATTTATTTACTTAACATTTATCGATCATGTACTGTATGCTAAACAGTTCTTTGTTATACTATACACTGTATATATACTATACACTATATATATATATATATATGCTAAACTACTAAGTCACTTCAGTCATGTCTGACTCTGTGACCCCATAGATACGGCAGCCCACCAGGCTACCCCGTCCCTGGGATTCTCCAGGCAAGAACACTGGAGTGCGTTGCTATTTCCTTCTCCAATGCATCAAAGTGAAAAGTGAAAGTGAAGTCGCTCAGTCGTGTCCAACCCTCAACGACCCCATGGACTGCAGCCATCCAGGCTCCTCTGTCCATGGGATTTTCCAAGCAAGAGTACTGGAGTGGGGTGCCATTGCCTTCTCCTATATATATATATATATATATACACATACACACACAGTATGCTGTCTTGTGCTGTGCTTAGTTGCTCAGTCATGTCTGACTCTTTGTGACTCCAGGGACTGTAGCATGCCAGGCTCCTCTGTCCATGAGGATTCTCCAGGTAAGAATACTGGAGACGTTGCTATGCCCTCCTCCAGAGGATTTTCCCAACCCAGGGATTGAACCCAGGTCTCCTGCATTGCAGGCGGATTCTTTACCGACTGAGCCACCAGGGAAGCTCATATATATATACATATATATATATATGCACTATACACTTTGTATATACATCTCAGATATGCAGATGACACCACCCTTACGGCAGAAAGTGAAGAAGAACTAAAGAGCCTCTTGATGAAAGTAAAAGGGGAGAGTGAAAAAGTTGACTTAAAACTCAACATTCAGAAAACTAAGATCATAGCATTTGGTTCCATAACTTCATGGCAAATAGATAGGGAAACAATGGAAATAGTGACAGACTTTTTTTTGCGGGGGGGGGGGGCTCCAAAATCACTGCAGATGGGGACTGCAGCCATGAAATTTAAAAAAGCTTGCTC
>SJYA01001317.1:2264471-2281890 GCA_006410615.1 Neotragus moschatus
CCCCCCCCCCCCGCAACTCCCCACACCCTCTCACTTTCCTCGTTGAGCATCCCCCAGCCAGTTATCCAGCAGGATGAGTTACTGGCGACCCTCATGCCAGGGACTGGGAGGCAGGCAGGGATGATGTAGGAGGTGAAGTTCACAGGAAAGCGCAGCTGCAACATGGCAATATCACTCCCAAAGGGATGTAACTTCTCGAAGTCTGGGTGTGTGATAATCCGGCTCACAGACAGCTCCCGGGTCTGAGGGGTGTGCTGGTACAGCTGGGTGCTTCCTAACAGAACCTGGTAATTCTCTGGGGCTTTGGGTTTCCTGGAGGAGGAAAGGCGCACTGTCACCCTCATCTCCACGTGGGGACTAGCTCTTTCCCTGCATCCTCATCTAACTGCCCACACGCCTCTGGACCCCTCCACCCCACATGGCACCAGACAGCCTGTCTCCCCATTTCTAATGTTCAGTCCTTCTTTCCTGAGGCTAACTGATACCCTACTTACAGTTTCAGACATATGGCTGGTTTCTCCATCACACTCCAGAAGCACTGAATCCTTGTTCTGGAAAGGTCCTTGGTGGGGTCATTAAATGAAGGCCCTCTGATTGTACACAGCAGGCATTCTGGCTCAGTCCCAGCTCTAACTTTACCCTTCCCAAGATGCCATACAACCCACCTTCTGGCCCCACACTCCTGTTAACCATCCCCTTTCTTTAAACACATCCGTGCCCAAGGCCTGCTTCTCCACTTAGTACCAAGGACAAAAGATTTGTTAAATAAATGAGCAAATGGGTGCAGGAAATGGAACCTTGCCTTGTTCCCCCAACACAGGTGCTGAAACTTCCCACCTCCCTGACTGTCTTCACAGCTCAACTACTTGGAGACCCTCTCTCATGTTCTCCTCACCCAACTCTTCCCCTCCAGCAAGCCCTCCCTCTCCACACATCTTCTCCTGATTCCCCACCCCATCTGCTCTGCCCTTCTCATCCGTGCTGGGCTTTCCCTTCTGACAGGATGGAGACAGGGTGAGGAGGAATTTGCCACCCCTGATGCCACCGAGGGCCTTGCATGGAGCATGGCACCGAGTGGGTGCAGATAAACTCTGAGCTCTCAGAGCTCCAGTGCCCAGACCTGGGCTTGATTCCTGAACTCTATGGTGACCCCTCCTCATCCGTTCAGAACCCAGTCACTGAGCCAGCCCCACCTGGCTAGGTGAATTAGACTCCGGAGCAGCCCTGTCACTCTCCCAGGAGTCCACCTCCCCATTATGCAACCTTACACCATGGCTCCCCACATGCACGCCAGTGACTATGACTCTTCCTGGGCACACAGTTTTGCAGGACTAATAAGAATCTCCCAGCTGCTGGTCACACATGCAGTCCCAGGCCCCCGCCAAGAGTCTGACACCTGGAAATATGGAGACACCGAGAAGAAGCTGTGATCTGAGATGGGTCCACACCACATGGCAGTGAGGATGGACACTGCCACTCTCCTGAGGCACACCTGGGTTGGGGAACGGACACAGGGGCCGAGGGCAGAGCACGAGGAGGATCTGGGCAGGTGAGCAGGGAGGACAGTCCAGGTGGAGGGTACACAGGCCAAAGGCAAGAACGACATGCCTCTGAAGGCCACAGACTGCCCAGAGGAAAGCCCAGAGGAGCTAACATGGGACACCCATCATTCCTTTTCTCATCTTCCCCTGCATCCCCCTCCCCTGCCAGAGCTTGTGCTGGCAGCCTAAGAGGGAGACTCACTTGAGAAAGCAGTGAGCAGTGGAAAGAAGCCAGCTGGAGTTAATGAGGACAGCTCCACAGATGTGCGAGCCCTGGGACCGCAGGCTGGCCTGCCATGGCCACTGGCCAGCCTCCACGTCCCGGCCACCATAGATCCTCCCCATCACCTTGGATTTCCCGCACACTGTGGAAACTCTGCTGCCACCTACAATAGAGACACTGTTGGTGCCCAAATGTCACAACCAGGAAGGTCTCCCGCTTCACAGATGGGAAAACCAAGGCCAGGCATCTAGCAGCCTAGCCAAAAGGCCAGGCGTCTAGCGGTGGAGCCAAAATGACAGGACTCTGCCTTCACTGGCTGTCACTGAGGACTGGAGAGCAGAGCACAACACATCAAGCCCTGTGGGTGAGAGGACCCAGGGGTCTGATGGGGTGGGACAAGCAGGGACCAGCTCACAGGAGCATCTCCAGGCAGATGGACATCCTTGAGCAAGGCTGCCAAGCGCTGGGCATGGCACAGACCTCACTTCCCTCACCTAGCTCGCCTCAGTGCCTTGTCTTGTAGATCAAAGAACTAAAGGTGTCAGAAGTTGCCAGTACTGCTTTCTCAAGATCACGGCTTCTAAGGGCCTGTGCTCCCTCCACTCTACCCCATGTCTTAGGGAGGGAGATTTGCAGGCAGGAGTTGTGGTGCTGCGAGGTCTGGGGCAATTCACTCCCCTCTCTGACTCTGCAGGAATCTCCATGCCTAAAAGAAGGAGTGGGCTAGTGGAGACAGGCCTGGTTCTAGGACTCACACCCGGGACGGCAGGAGTGTGCCCAGGCCCCCTGAGACTGGGCATCCTGGTCTAGGGCCTGGGCTCCCAGGGCCTCAGTGAGGGGAATGACACCCCTGGTCCCTGGACTCAGGCCTATTCACTCAATAGTCCTAGAATTTTCCTCCACCCAGCCTCCAACCTCCAGGCCAGAACCTGCTAGTCCCCACTCCCACAGCCCCACAAAGGGATTGGATCTCTTCCCTCCCAGAGGCCTCACAGTGGAGGGCCTGACCCACCTGTGTGGAGGGGATCTCTGGGCTGCCTGGTTGGAGGGAAGGGCAGAGAAACGATGAGACTTAGTGACTCGCTAGGCCCTAGTCACAGCCGGCCGCCCTCAGGCCCTGTAGGCTAGGAGATCTTGGCCCGAATGGAGGCCCCAACGCACCCGTAGCTCCCGAAGCCAACCGCTGTGTTCGCCAAGGTGGAGTGCCGCCCCTCAACGCTCTCCCATCGCCTGCAGTCGGGCCGGAGGCGGCCGTGGCTGGGGACCCTCCCAGCTCCAGGGTGGCCACGTTCAGCAGCAGCAGCCAGAGAAGAGCCGCGGGCTGGCCTAGGCGTTGGGGGATCCCCGCCTCCCTGCCCATTGCCAGGGTTACTGACCCCAGCCTGACCTCACCCTGCTCTGGCCCCGCCCCTGACCAACCCCAATCCCACCCCTATTTCTTGATAACTTTATAAACAGCGCTACTTTTAATTTTTAAATCATCGAGTTCATTTATACAAAGGATAAATCAATGATTTTCAGTAAATGTTTAAAAAATTTATTGATTTATACTTAAGTAAACCTTTTGTTTTAGAACAGTTTTCGATGTGCGGAAAAACGGCAAAGATGATACAAAGAGTTCAAATATTCCTCCTCACCCCATTTCCCGCAATGATCAGATTTTGCATTACTCTGCACATTTGTCACAAGTAGTGAGCCAGTATTGATACATTAATATTAACCTAAGTCCATTCTTTCTTTCTTTTTTTCAATCTTTTAAGTTTAAGGTGCATAGCATAGTGATTTGGAGAAGGAAATGGCAACCCACTCCAGGACTCTTGCTTGGAGAATCCCAGGGACAGAGAAGCCTGGTGGGCTGCCGTCTACGGGGTCGCACAGAGTCGGACACGACTGAAGCGACTTAGCAGCAGCAGCAGCATAGTGATTTGCCTTGTATGCATCATGAAACGGTCATCCCAATAAATCTAGTGAACCCCCATAGGTACAGAATTTTAAAAATAGGAAAAAAAAACGTGTTTCCCAGTGATGAGAACTCAGGATTCACTCTAACAAGTTTCCTGTATAATACAGAGCAGTGTTAATTATATTTATCATGTTGTATATTACATTCTTAGTACTTACCTTATAACTGGAAGTTTGTTTCTTTGACTATAGCTATCTAATCCCTACCTCCCCATTCCTGGCTTCTTGTAACCACAAATTTGATATCTCTTTTTCTGTGGATTTGTTTTTGAAGTATAATTGACCTACAATGCTGTTAGTTGCTATCACATAACATAGTGATTGGATATTTCTGCACATTTCAAAATGATAGGAATAGTTATGTCACCATACAAAGACATGACATAGTCATTCACTATGTTCTCCACAGTGTTATTTCTTACCCATTTCATACTCATTTATTTGGCAATTAGAACTTAAAATATATATATATATATATATATATATATATATATTTATTTATTTAGGCTCCACTGGGTCTTTGTTGCTCCACGAGGGATTTGTCTAGTTGTCGAGAGCAGGGAGTAGGTACTCTTCGTTCTGGTGTGCAGGCTTCTCTTTGCTGTGGCTTGTCTTGTGGAGCACATTTTCTAGGGCGTGGAGGCTTCAGTAATTGAGGCGCACTGGCTTAGTTGCCCATAGCATGTGTTGTCTTCCTGGATCACGAATCAAACACATGTCTCCTGCATTGGCAGGCAGATTCTTAATCACTGGACCACCACGGAACTCTTGCCACGGGAACTTTGTACCTCAATTTCCCTCAGCTTTTGCTTTCTTCCCCCCAATCCTCTCCCTTCTGGTAACCACCTGTTTGTTCTCTTTGTCTATAACTCTGTTTATGTTTTGTTATGCTTGTTCATTTGTCTTTTAGATTCCAAAAGAAGGGTAATCATACAATACTTGTCTTTGTCTGACTTATATCACTTAGCATGATAGTTTCTGGGCTTCCCAGGTGATGCTAGTGGTAAAGAACCCACCTGCCAATGCAGGAGACATAAAATAAGCAAGTTTTAACTCTGGGTAGGGATGATCCCCTGGAGGAGGGCATGGCGATTCTCCCCCAACTGCCCCAGCACAGTATTCTTGCCTTGAGAACCCCATGGACAGAGGAGTCTGGTGTGCTTCAGTGCTCAGCTTTCTTTATAGTCCGACTCTCACATCCATACATGACTACTGGAAAAACCATAGCTTTGACTAGACAGGCTTTGTTGACAAAGCAATGTGTCTGCTTTTTAATGTGCTGTCTAGGTTGGTCATAGCTTTTCTTCCAAGGAGCAAGCGACTTTCAATTTCATGGCTGCAGTCACCATCTGCAGTGATTTTGGAGCCCCAAGTAAATAGTTTCTCACTGTTTCCATTGTTTTCCCATCTATTTGCCATGAAGTAATGGGACCAGATGCCATGATTTTAGTTTTCTGAACGTTGAATTTTAGCCAACTCTTTCACTCTCCTCTTTCGCTTTCATCAAGAGCCTCTTTAGTTCTTCTTCGCTTTCTGCCATGAGGGTGGTATCATCTGCATATCTGAGGTTACTGATATTTCTCCCGGCAATCTTGATTCACGCTTGTGCTTCATCCAGCCTGGAATTTCACATGATATACTCTGCATAGAAGTTAAATAAGCAATATGTGTGAATGGACCCTCATCTTTCTGAATCATTGCATTGTTCCTATTAGGTGGGTCAAAGAATTCCCACCAGTGTTGGGGATTCTCAACAGAAATCGTGCGTATGGATAGAGNACGCTTGTGCTTCATCCAGCCTGGAATTTCACATGATATACTCTGCATAGAAGTTAAATAAGCAATATGTGTGAATGGACCCTCATCTTTCTGAATCATTGCATTGTTCCTATTAGGTGGGTCAAAGAATTCCCACCAGTGTTGGGGATTCTCAACAGAAATCGTGCGTATGGATAGAGGGGTGTCTGCACCTTAGGCTGGTGGGCGCTCCTTCACCATTTGTGTCGTCCTAGCATCTGGGCCCCTAGAAGGGTGGGTCTAGTGGACAGATGGCATGCAGAGGAGAACCTTCCGAGGTGTGTTGTTGGTGTAGTGGGCAGCAGTCAAAAGTCATGGTGCTTCCTGATAAGAGGTCAGATAACCAAGTGCTCGCTCAGGAAAAGGTCCTGAGAGTCAGTTGGACAGCTCCAGGTGTTGCTGGCTGTACTGTGGCACAGCTGATGGGCAAGGACAACTCCACATTGGGTTCAGCTGGTGAAAGTCTACAAGTCTTGTGTCCCTGAACCCAACTTCCACAGGAGCTGTGGGGACTATTGAGTGTCAATCTGGTCAGCTGTATCACTAGGTCTCAACCAACCTGTGTGTGTATGCTCAGTCATGTCTGACTCTTTGCGACCTCATGGACTGCAGCCTTCCAGGCCCCTCTGTCCATGGGATTTCCCAGGCAAGAATACCGCAATGTGCTTCCATTTCCTCCTTCAGGGGATCTTCCTCTCCCAAGGATTGAACTCAGGGATCCAGGGATCAAACTCAGGGATCCAGGGATCAATCCGCACTGCAGGTGGATTCTTTCTTTTAAGGCACCAGAGAAGGCCTTCAACCAGTCTAGCTCCATGGAAACCTAACTTCTCAGGGATACACAGGACCTCTGGGGATCAGTGAACTGACAAGGATGAAGGTGGGCGTTTTGCAGAAAGTTTTGACTTTCGTCTCAGGTTCAAAGAATTTCTTAACAAAATAAGCCACTTGTTATACACAAGTAAATAATACAAAAATTTAGTAGAGAACTATCTAGCTTTCTTTCAATATACTAATGTTAAAAGAGAAGAGAAATAGAAACAGCAGAGGATACATCACCTAACTGGGTTTTGACCAACACCCAGAATTAACGGCACTGGGAAGCCCCTGACACAGCATATCTGGAGTCCTAGTCGGAAAAAGTTCCCAGGCAATGCATCTGCTTCATGAGTGAGACTTAAAATATTGCAGTTTAGGATTCCAGTTTATAATCCCAGGATGCAAACTGATACCATCATCAATCTGTGAGCAATTTCAGCTAGGTTTCACACTAATGCTATTTGTTTGTCATATAAAACTTGGAATATTGTTAAGCCTGGGGTTTGGTTGGCCAGTGTCCCTCTGGGGGTTCAACAATTTCAAGACTTGTCTCCTGTCTTGTCTATGGTTCTGCATGGCATGCACTCACAATAGGCAATCAGGGCACTCAAGTCAGTGCTGTGTCCAAGCAAGTTAGAAGCAAGGTCAGAAGCCTGATCTGCTTTGTCTCGGAAGCCTGATCAAGACTATTTACTTAATTTCCCTAGTAGTAGGAAGGCTTTGTTCCTGAGAGAGAGCACTGCTGCTGCTGCTGCTAATTTGCTTCAGTCGTGTCCGACTCTGTGCCACCCCATAGATGGCAGCCCACCAGGCTCCCCCGTCCCTGGGATCCTCCAGGCAAGAACACTGNCATATACATTACCATATGTAAAACATATAGCCAATGGGAATTTGTTGTGTGACTCAGGGAGCTCAAAACCAGTGCCCTCTGATAACCTAGAGGGGTGGGGTGGGGTGAGAGGTGGAAGGGAGATTAAAGAGGGAGGAAACATATGTGTACCTATGGCTGATTCATGTTGATATATGGCAGAAACCAAGACAATATTGTAAAGCAATTATCCTCCAATTAAAAAAATAATAAATGTCAATAAAATTCAGAATGAAGGAAAAAACCTTTTATCAATATATTATATTGACAGGAAAAAAACCCTTTTATCAATGTATTATATCTTCAATATACAAATTCAACACACACGTTGGATGTATAGATAACACTTGGGGGATTTTATTTAAATAAGTTTTAAAATTTTTGAATTCCAGTCATTCATGGCTGATCTATAGAAATAATATTGATTTTTGTATATCAGTCTTGTGTCCTGAAATCTTGTTTACACACTTGCTTGTTTGAACACATTTTTATAAGTTCTTTGGAATTCTTTACGTAGTCATCTGTGAATAAAGACAGCTTTATTTCATCTTTTCACCTTCCTTTTCTTTCCTCTTACTATGTTTTTGAACTGGGTAGAACTTGCAGTCCAAAGTTAAATGGGAACGTTGAGAAAGTATTTCCTGTCTTGTTCCCAGATGGAGATAGGGCCTTCACTCTTTCACCATTCAGTCTGACGTTATCTGCAGCTACCTTACAGGTATACTTTATCATATTAAGAAATGTCCCTTCTATTCCTAGTTTCCTTAGAGTTTTTATCATGCATTTTGATGTCAAATCTTATCAAATGCTCTGCGTCTTCTGAAGATGATAATGAGTTCTCTTTAATAAATAATTTTCACTCTTGTGTTTGTTGTTTTCTTCCTCCTTTGGATTTACTTTGCTCTCCTTTTGTTTGTTTCTTGAGATAGAAGCTTAGATTATTGACTTGAAACCTTTCTTTTTATCCAATATAAAAATTTAGAGAAGTGACATCATCAAGACGGTGATATAGGCCATTCCCAACTTCAGTCCGTGTCACAAAAAAAGACCACCTGTCAACTATGCATAGACCAGACACCATTGCAAAAATCCCAGAACCTAAAGATGAGGCAGACATACCTCCCAGACAACACAGACCACGGCAGACTGTGTCAGAAGCGTAAGAGAAACCATCTCTCCCAGGCCATCACACCACTGCACCAGGGGGGCTCTAAGCCACAGCTTCTCCAGTGGGAGAAAAGAGCCCAAGGTGGACACTCAGCTTCCTTCGTGTTGTAGGACACTTCCCAGGAGGCTCATTTGTTTCACCTCCTGGGAACTACTGGAGGAAGGAACCTACAGAGCTCGGCCTCTGGGGATCCCATAGAGACTTAGAACAGAGGCAGAGCTTATCATCGTCAGAGCTTGGGCCTTTGCTGACTGTATTTCTGCTTGCAGTGGTGCCTGAGCAGAGATCCCAGCCAGCAGCTCTACTCATCTGCAGAGTCAAGTCAGTGACCCCATCTGGCCCCGAAGCTCAGTTGTCAGTTCTACTTGCTTTAGATCCCTAGCCAGTGGGCCATATCAGCCATGGAACCCATTCTAGGTTCCTAACCAGTCAGATGAGCAAATCTGTAGCACTCTTCCAAAGCTGATCATAGCCTCCAGTCCTGCCCTGGCAGGAAGCATGGTCTGGCAGCCATGGAGCATATCTGGAGGCCTGTGTGTCAAGAAGCCAAGGCAGCAGCCCTGGTAACTATTGAAGATAGCCTCTGGCACCACATAGCCAGGAAATCTGAACAGTGACCCTGAGTAGCCTCGGAGTGCAGCCTATGGTACCTCTCTGCTCTGGAACCTAGTCTACAACTCCATCCTGCTTCAGAGCCTAGCACGTGATACTGCTAGGCTCAGCCTCAGAGGTTTGGGACTCTGCATAGCCTGTGGCCTCACCCGACCAAGGAGATCAGACAGCAGCCCAGCCTGACAGTGAAGCATCTCCAGCGTCATCCACTCTGGGAGTGGGCCACTGACCTGGCCATTGACTTCACCCAACAGAAGAGCATGGAATATACATATAGCAAATCATTATGCTGTACACTTTAAAGATACACAGTGTTTTATGCCACTTATATATGGCACCCCACTCCAGTACTCTTGCCTGGAAAATCCCATGGATGGTGGAGCCTGGTAGGCTGCAGTCCATGGGATCGCTAAAGGTCGGACACGACTGAGCAACTTCACTTGCACTTTTCACTTTCATGCATTGGAGAAGGAAATGGCAACCCACTCCAGTGTTCTCGCCTGGAGAATCCCAGGGACAGGGGAGCCTGGTGGGCTGCTGTCTAGGGGTCACACAGAGTCAGACACGACTGGAGTGACTTAGCAGCAGCAGCAGCTGCAGCAGCAGCAGCAAAGCTCAGGTGAGGAGAAGAATTTATTGCCATCAGTTTCTATCTAAGCACTGCTACATTGCATCCATCAGATTTTGAAATGTAGTCCTTTTATTTTCATTGAGGTCAAACATTTTTAAATTTCCATTGAAATTTCCTCAGTAACATATGGGGGCATTAGAATTATGTTGTTTGTCTTCAAAAATATTTAGGGTTTTTTCAGATAATTTTTTGTTATTTATATCTCTGGTTTGACTCTGTTATAATCAAGCATATATTGGCATTCTTTTTTCTGGTATTTTAAGTTTGTGGATGTTTGTTTTACATCCACAATATGGTCTATCTTGGAGACTGTTCCCAGTGCTCTAGTGAAAATACATATTCTGCAACCATTCAGTAGAGTTTTCTACAAATGTGAATTAGGTCTAATTGTTCTTTATAACTTCTGTATCTTTACTCACTTTCTGTATGCTTTATCTGCCATATTTTCTTGAAAGCCAGATGTCTTATGTAGTCACTGGAGATTGACATAAATAGTTTATGCCTAGAAATAAACATTCCTTCTTCTCTGATAGGACCTTAGTGTGCAGATTTGAGTGTGTTATATTTAGGAGTTGGTGTGGGTTGACGGTCTTATATTGCTATAGTTATCCCTAGGGCACCACAGGCATCAGATTCCTATAGTGACCATGTTTGCAGGCCAAGGAGCTGATTTGACAGCAATATCTACTTTACCTTTTAGGTCTTTCCCTTCAACTATTCCAAGACAGGATCTCTTTTAGGTCCATCAGCGGTATCTAGCTGTATCTAGCGGTATCTATCCTGCAATCTCATCAGTGGGGTAGGGGGAAGGGAGAGCCATGGTACAGAGGGAGTGGGGAGCATTTTCTGTTGTTCTGATTAACCCCCACTCTGAGGCAGGCACCTGTCCCTGGTGGCATTTTAGTGCTTTTCCCTGATCCCACCACTTAGTCCTGGGCCCTTCATGTATTCCTGTCCCTCATGAATGANAATCTCATCAGTGGGGTAGGGGGAAGGGAGAGCCATGGTACAGAGGGAGTGGGGAGCATTTTCTGTTGTTCTGATTAACCCCCACTCTGAGGCAGGCACCTGTCCCTGGTGGCATTTTAGTGCTTTTCCCTGATCCCACCACTTAGTCCTGGGCCCTTCATGTATTCCTGTCCCTCATGAATGATAGCGGAGAAGGCAGTGGCACCCGACTCCAGTACTCTTGCCTGGAAAATCCCATGGACGGAGGAGCCTAGTGGGCTGCAGTCCATGGGGTCGCTAAGAGTCGGGCACGACTGAGCGACTTCCCTTTCGCTTTTCACTTTCATGCATTGGAGAAGGAAATGGCAACCCACTCCAGTGTTCTTGAGATTCCCAGGGACGGCAGAGCCTGGTGGGCTGCCGTCTATGGGGTCGCACAGAGTCGGACACGATTGAAGCGAGTTAGCAGCAGCAGCAGCAGGGATGATAGAGATATTTGTCTCCCTGCTGCTCTTCCCAGAGTCCATTAATTTTCACCTAGGTCCTAAGGGTAAAAATATTTGTTGACCTTCTTGCCACAAATTAAGGCTTTCTTTATAGGGAAGATGAGGGAAATTGTCTAGCTGGAGTCTTAAAATACCTATCCATAAGCTGCTGTTCTCCCTGTCTACCACCACTGCCACAACAAAATCTTTTTAAGTGTTCTTTCCTCATTATTCAGTGAAAGCATGATGAGGTTAATGGCGAAGAAACCTGAGTGTCCTTCACACTCTCCTGCCAGCCTACATGTACTCTTTACCGCCGTGTGCTCTGTTCCAACTGAACTCTCCTTACGCTGACGCTCTGCTCCACGTGAGGAACCATTCGCATCTCTGTGCTCCCTGAGGTGCCTGTGTCTCCTTGGATTTGTGACCCGTGTATTGCCTGTACCTCCTTTCTCCAGTGGATTTGGAAAAAAAGTCATACATTTGCACTTTTTCTGGATTTTTAATTATTCATTTTTTTTTTAATTATCAGGGTGAGAGACATGCTCTCACATCCTTGAGCAGAAACCAGAGCCATTTAAGAAGTTTTAAGGGACAGTCCGCTTGAAAGCAGGAACTATGGATCTTGTCTTAAAGCTGCAACTGTATAGCATTTTATTTATGAGTAGGAAACTGTCTCAAATCAAAATGGGGAGAAGAAGCAGCTGATAGGAACCAAAAGGTGAATTGACAAGTCCCTCCCCCTCTGTGCTATGACTCTACCCAGCTGGGTCACTGTTCCCATGCCAATTTACAAATCAAAACGCTGTTAGCTTCCTCACTCTGGCCATCTGTGTTTCTCTCTCACCCACCTTTTGCGGTTTCTGTCTCTGCTGTTATCTCTTTGTCTGTCTTTCTCTTCACCATAACCCACAGTAAAATGGGCAAAACAGGGTCACACCCCTTTGTCTTGTCAAGCAGTGAAGTTTCTAAACAATGGGAGCAAAAACATGAAACTCTGTCCCTGTCATGCCTTGGGCGTATGGTTGACAATTTTTGGATTTGTTTGGTTTTTAACTTTCTGTCATGAGCCACCTTGTCTCCACTTAGCAATCCACACAAGAGAGGTTGTCTAGTTCTCCTTCCCGCCCTTTCTCCATTGGAATCCCGCCAGATGATACCATTCAAAAGTGATCAAATCACTTCAAAATATTCTAAGGAAGCTCATGACTGTATATATAACTGTGGAAAGGTTTATAAGTCAAAAAATACTGTAGAGTCTGCCTGCAGTGCATGAGATTACAAGTCAATCCCTGGATCAGGAAGATCCCCTGAAGAAGGGAATGGCAACCCACTCCAGTATTCTTGCCTGGAGAATTCCCTGGACAGAGGAGACTGGTAGGTTGCAGCCCATGGGGTCACATAGAGTGGGACGTGATTGAGTGACTAACACACACACAGACTTGTATAGGCTGCAGGAAAATGTGTAGGTTGTCTCCTAGTTTTGACTTCTGCTCACTTGTTCTGACCCTTGGTGCAGTAGTATGATAGTGTTATACCCGGATTTCATCTGCACTGCAAGTGTTTCCCCGCTGGCCTCTCGTGGTTGTGTGGATGGTGTACTGTTTCCTCTCTGTGCTGTGATGGTTTCTCACTCCCATGCTCTGCATTCACAGGTCCATAATTGCCCGTTCATAGGTCCATATGCCCCTGTTCATAACTGCCCAGGCCTCCAGAAACCTAACTCAAGTTCAGAGGTGTTGCCTCTGGTAGTCTAGGAGAAGAGTTTGGACATCTGTGTCTGCCACATGATGCACCCTCATTAAGAGAGTAAATGTGTGACTGAATAAGAGAACAAGCTAACCAACTAGCCGGAGTCCCAGCCATAAAAGACTTCTCATAGAGAAGTAACTTGAGCTAAGTTTTGAAGGATGTTTATATCTAAGATTGGTAAAGAGGGGAAGCGAATGCCCTAAAAGAATACATAAATCATCCCTCTGTACCAACACTCCCTTTGCTGCCTTGCCAAGACTAACATCGTGTCAGTACGTTGCTGGCAGCCAGTGTCACCATCATTTTTCCTCCTCTGATCTCTACCTTATTTCTTAGATACTTTCGTTTTGCTTATGTTGATAATTCAATACTGCAGCTTCCTCTGTGTTTCTGCTCTGCAGTCATAGAGCTCACTTTTGATCTTGCATCAGCAGCCCATTCACTGATGAATGCCTGAGACCTTTCAAATCCTTTATACCTGTTATGATTCACTACTTGGATGCATGATACTTGCTCTTGAATTTTGTGAAAACTTTATTTTTTCAACGTTTCTCATTTCATCCAAACCACCTGTTTCTTCCAAAGTTCTACCTTGGGATGCTTCAGTGCTGACTAACCAGCACCCTAGTATCATGGACTCTTCAGTAAACTGGCTAAAGAAGGTTATCCCAGGAACACGCCATTGCTGGATCATTTCTATCATCTTCTTTGCATCAGCACCCTGGCTTATATATATATATATACATATATATATATATATATATGTAATATATGCACATATATGGGTTTCCCTGGTAGCTCAGACAGTAGAGAACTCACCTGCCAGTGCAGGAGAGTTCAGTCCGTGGGTTGGGAAGATCCTCTGGACAATGGAATGGCAACCCACTCCAGTGTTCTTGCCTGGAGAATTCCATGGACAGAGGAGCCTGGTGGGCTATAGTCCACGGGGTCACAAAGAATCAGACACAGCCGAGCACGCATGTACACATTGAGAACTCTGACTTCATTTTATACATAAGTATAACCCCATGTGGCATGGGGGAAAACTTCATAAAGTTTTTCTCCCTAACTTTCTTTTTTTTTTAATTTTTATTTTTTTAGTTTGTTTTGCTTTACAATACTGTATTTGTTTTGCTATACATTGACATGAATCAGCCATGAGTGTACATGAGTTCCCAATCCTGAACCCCCTCCCCCCTCCCGCCTTAAACCATCTCTCTGGATCATCCCCGTGCACCAGTCCCAAGCATCCTGCATTGAACCTAGACTGGAGATTTGTTTCACTTATGATATCATACATGTTACAATGCCACTCTCCCAAATCATCCCACCCTCTCCCTCTCCCACAGAGTCCAAAAGGCTGTTCTATATATCTGTGTCTCTTTTGCTGTCTTGCATACAGGTTTATCATTACCATCTTTCTAAATTCCATATATATGTGTTAGTATACTGTATTGGTGTTTTTCTTTCTGGGTTACTTCACTCTGTATAATCGGCTCCAGTTTCATCCACCTCATTAGAACTGATTCAAATCTCCCTAGCTTTCAAAAATTATGTCTTATTTTATTGTTGGGATCTTTTTACAATGTATGCATTATCAAATCATCATGTACACTTTAAACATAACTTTGTCAATTACACCTCAGTAAAACTGAAAAAAAAATCTGCTTTGCACTTTTTTTTTTTTTTTTTNTCACCTACTCCTTGTCCAATTTGCAACCAGTCCCTTGATCCATGTCCTGTTCTAACTGTTGCTTCTTGACCTGAAAACAGATTTCTCAGGAGGCAGGTAAGGTGGTCTGGTATTCCCATCTCTTGAAGAATTGTCCACACTTTGTTGTGATCCACACAGTCAGAGGTTTAGCATAGTTAATGAACCCAAAGTAGATGTTTTTCTGGAACTCTCTTGCTTTTTCCATGATCCAAAGGATGTTGGCTGTTTGATCTCTGGTTCCTCTGCCTTTTCTAAATCCAGCTTGTACATATGAAAGCTCATGGTTCATGTACTATTGAAGCCTCTCTTGGAGAATTTTGAACATTACTTTGCTAGCGTGTGAGATGAGTGCATTTGTGCAGTAGTTTGAACATTGTTTGGCATTGCCTTCTTTGGGATTGGAATGAAAACTGACCTTTTCCAGTCCTGCGGTGAGTTTCCAAATTTACTGACATATTGAGAGCAGCGCTTTCAGAGCATCATCTTTTAGAACTTGAAATAGCACAGCTAAATTCCATCACCTCCACTAGCTTTGTTCATAGTGATGCTTCCTAAGGACTACTTGACTTCACACTGCAGGATATCTGGCTCTAGGTGAGTGATCACACCGTTGTGGTTATCTGGGTCATGAAGATCTTTTTTGTGTAGTTTTTCTGTGTATTCTTGCCACCTCTTCTTAACATCATCTGCTTCTGTTAGGTCCGTACCATTTCTGTCCTTTATTGTGCCTATCTTTGTATGAAATATTCCCTTGGTATCTCTAGTTATCTTGAAGAGATCTCTAGTCTTTCCCATTCCGTTGTTTTCCTCTATCTCTTTGCACCGATCCCTGAGGAAGACTTTCTTCTCTCTCCTTGGTCATCTGTTACGTGGATGAGGTATGTATTGGGATCCCCTGATTAGAGAGAGGTCTAAGGACAAGCAGGAGGGGCAGAGAACCACCTAACTCCAGAAATAAGGTGTATGAAGGCCAGCCTCCAGGGCACGGACAGCCTGAGGATGCTGGAGTGGGAGGAAAATAAGAACTTAGGACCAGTGGAGTGGCTACAAGTGCAACTAAACTGCCTGAGCTCCCCTGATCTGGAAAATGTCGATCATACAAATAAAAGAGAGAAGAATCTGTGGCCATTGACAGCTAGTTTGGAAGCTCTCTTCTTACAGCATTTGGGATTACACGTAATAAAAAGGACACTCAGCCAACTTTAGCTGCCCTCTTTGTAAACACATTGTCTTCTGAGATTATTGTTATTCAGTCACTAAATCCTGAAGTCACTTCTTTGTGACTTCATGGACTGCAGCATGCCAGGCCTCCCTGTCCTTCACTGTCTCACTGAGTTTCCTCAAACTCATGTCCATTGAGTCAGTGATGCCATCCAACCATCTCATCCTCTGTCACCCCCTTCTCCTCTTTCCCTCAGTCTTTCTTAGCATCAGGGTTTCCCAGTGGGTTGGCTCTTCAAAGTAGGTGACCAAAGTATTGGCACTTCAGCAGCAATCCTTCAAAAGAATATTCAGGGTTGATTTCTTTTAGGATTGACTGGTTTGATCTCCTTGCATTCCAAGGGACTCTCAAGAGTCTTTTCCAGCACCACAGTTCAAAGCATTAATTCTTCAGCATTCAGCCTTCTTTATGGTCCAACTCTCACATCTATACGTGACTACTGGAAGAACTATAGCTTTGACTATAAGGACCTTTGTCAGCAAAGGGATGTCTCCTCTTTGTAATACACTCTCTAGATTTGGCATAACTTTTCTTCCAAGGAGCAAGCGACTTTTAATTTCATGGCTTCAGTCACCATCTGCATTGATCTTGGGCCCAAGAAATGAAATCTGAACCGTCTTCACTTTTCCCCCACCTATTTGTCATGAAGTGATGGGACTGGATGACATGATCTTTGGTTTTGAATGTTGGGTGTTAAGCCAGCTTTTCACTCTCCTCTTTCACTTTCATCACGAGGCTCTTTAGTTCCTCTTTACTTTCTGCCATTAAAGTGGTGTCATCTGCATATCTGAGGTTATTGGTATTTTCCAAGCAATCTTGATTCCAGCTTTGAGTCATCCAGGCCAACATTTCTTTTGAGGTACTCTCCATATAAGTTAAATAAGGAAGGTGACAATATACAGCCTTGACGTACACCTTTCCCAGTTTGGACCAGTCTGTTGTTTCATGTCCAGTTCTAACTCTTTCTCCTTACTCTGCATACAGGTTTCTCAGGAGGCAAGTAAGGTGGTCTGGTATTCCCATCTCTTTACAAATTTTCCTCAGTTTGTTGTGATCCACACAGTCAAAGGCTTTAGTGTAGTCAATGAAGCAAAAGTAGATATTTTTCTGGAATTCTCTTGCCTTTCGTTGATCCAATGGATGCTGGCAATTTGGTATCCGGTTCCTCTGGTTTTTCTAAATTCAGCTTGTACATCTGGAAGTTCTCAGTTCATGTACTGCTGAAGCCTAGCTTGCAGGATTTTGAACATATTTTGCTGGTATGTGAATTGAGTGCAATTGCACAGTAATTTGAACATTCTTTGTCATTGCCTTTCTTTAGGATTGGAATGAAAACTGACATTTCCAGTCCTGTGGCCACTGCTGTGTTTTCCAAATTTGCTGGCATACTGGGTGCAGCACATTAGCAGCAGCATATTTGGGGAGTTTAAATTGCTCAGCTGAAAATCCATCACCTCCACCTGTTTTGTTCATAGTAATGAATCTAAGGCCCAACTGACTTCACACTGCAGGATGTCTGAATCTAGGTGAGTGATCACACCATTGTGGTTATCTGGGTCACTAAGAACTTTTGACTCATTGGAAAAGACTCTGATGCTGGGAGGGATTGGGGGCAGGAGGAGAAGGGGACGACAGAGGATGAGATGTCTGGATGGCATCACTGACCTGATGGGCATG
>SJYA01001317.1:2282076-2304815 GCA_006410615.1 Neotragus moschatus
TTCAGGGTTGATTTCTTTTAGGATTGACTGGTTTGATCTCCTTGCATTCCAAGGGACTCTCAAGAGTCTTTTCCAGCACCACAGTTCAAAGCATTAATTCTTCAGCATTCAGCCTTCTTTATGGTCCAACTCTCACATCTATACGTGACTACTGGAAGAACTATAGCTTTGACTATAAGGACCTTTGTCAGCAAAGGGATGTCTCCTCTTTGTAATACACTCTCTAGATTTGGCATAACTTTTCTTCCAAGGAGCAAGCGACTTTTAATTTCATGGCTTCAGTCACCATCTGCATTGATCTTGGGCCCAAGAAATGAAATCTGAACCGTCTTCACTTTTCCCCCACCTATTTGTCATGAAGTGATGGGACTGGATGACATGATCTTTGGTTTTGAATGCTGAGTTTTAAGCCAGCTTTTCACTCTCCTCTTTCACTTTCATCACGAGGCTCTTTAGTTCCTCTTTACTTTCTGCCATTAAAGTGGTGCCATCTGCATATCTGAGGTTATTGGTATTTTCCAAGCAATCTTGATTCCAGCTTTGAGTCATCCAGGCCAACATTTCTTTTGAGGTACTCTCCATATAAGTTAAATAAGGAAGGTGACAATATACAGCCTTGACGTACACCTTTCCCAGTTTGGACCAGTCTGTTGTTTCATGTCCAGTTCTAACTCTTTCTCCTTACTCTGCATACAGGTTTCTCAGGAGGCAAGTAAGGTGGTCTGGTATTCCCATCTCTTTACAAATTTTCCTCAGTTTGTTGTGATCCACACAGTCAAAGGCTTTAGTGTAGTCAATGAAGCAAAAGGAGATATTTTTCTGGAATTCTTTTGCTTTTTGTTGATCCAGTGGATGCTGGCAATTTGGTATCTGGTTCCTCTGGCTTTTCTAAATTCAGCTTGTACATCTGGAAGTTCTCAGTTCATGTACTGCTGAAGCTTAGCTTGCAGGATTTTGAACATATTTTGCTGGCATGTGAATTGAGTGTAATTGCACAGTAATTTGAATATTCTTTGTCATTTCCTTTCTTTGGGATTGGAATGAAAACTGACATTTCCAGTCCTGTGGCCGCTGCTGTGTTTTCCAACTTTGCTGGCATACTGGGTGCAGCACATTAGCAGCATCAACTTTTAGGAGTTTAAATTGCTCAGCTGAAAATCCATCACCTCCACCTGTTTTGTTCATGGTAATGAATCTAAGGCCCAGTTGACTTCACACTGCAGGATGTCTGAATCTAGGTGAGTGACCACACCATTGTGGTTATATGGGTCACTAAGAACTTTTGTGTAAATTCTCCTCTGTTCATGGGGTTTCTCAAGGCGAGAATACTGGAGTGGGTTGCCATACCTTCCTCCAGGGGATCTTCCCAACCCAGGGATGGAACCCATGTCTCTTATGTCTCCTGCATAGGAAGGTGGGTTCTTTATGACTAGTGCCACCTGATCGAAATAAACAGGCNAATTCTCCTCTGTTCATGGGGTTTCTCAAGGCAAGAATACTAGAGTGGGTTGCCATACCTTCCTCCAGGGGATCTTCCCAACCCAGGGATGGAACCCATGTCTCTTATGTCTCCTGCATAGGAAGGTGGGTTCTTTATGACTAGTGCCACCTGATCGAAATAAACAGGCCATAAGAGGCCTCATATCAACCCTGCTTCTCTTAGAGGAAAGATTGTCATCATGCAGATCATCTGACTTAACAATGATACATGCATGACAGCTATCGCTAAGTCGATTTTAACAAAGCAGGGAAACTAGTTGCATGTGGGCAATGAGAAGTATGTGATATCACAGAAGTCCCCCTTTGGGAAGGGCTGGATATACAATGTGAGGATTTTGATGACCACTGTACACTTGGTGTATGTCAATGCATACTTTGATTATTTATGTAAACTTTCTTTGATTCAGATGTGAAGTCCCTTCTGGTCATTTTATTAGACCATGTGTATATATCAAGCAAGAGTAAATGATATCTTTTGTAAGATTCCACAGTATTTGAGACAATGTATCCTTTTTTAGCCCTATAATGAACATAAAATGGAGCCCATTTGAGTCTAGGAAATTGTACATTTTAAAAGAATTATTTAAATACTGAATCTTCTTAAATGGTTAATAAGTTTAAGCTATGTTGCTTGGACATTAGATTATATCATATGTTGGAAATATGCATAATATCATTTGAGGGCATTACCACATTTTGAGAAAAAAATAAGTAATTTTTTGCAGGGGACCAAAAAGCAATTGCCAGTTACATGATTCATTTGAAAACCTACACATAACTTTAGGCTGTTGCATTTGAACTTAAAACCCAAGCCTGACACAAGCCGTTTCGTACAAAATGCTGTGCTAGTTGCACGGCCCCCTGGGAGGTGAGTGAAGCTCCACACACCTTGTTGCTGGTTAATTTTATTCCTAGAGCCCATTTGGTGCCATGTTTTACCTTGTTTCCAAAGTAAAGAAACCTGCATCATGAGTTCAGATCTTATCCTCCAGAAAAGAAGAAATATGTGATATTGGCACCATTTGACAGGAAGATGAATAAATGGGACAAATAAGATGCTTTCATTGGAGGTTGACAGCATTTAATTCATGTTTAAAATCTGTGATTCCCTAAGCAATGTGAAGTCAAGTGGGCCTTAGGAGGCATCACTATGAACAAAGCTAGTGGAGGTGATGGAATTCCAGTTGAGCTATTTCAAATCCTGAAAGATGATGCTGTGAAAGTGCTGCACTCAATATGCCAGGAAATTTGGACAACTCAGCAGTGGCCACAGGACTGGAAAAGGTCAGTTTTTATTCCATTTCCTAAAGAAAAGTGAAAGTGAAGTCACTCAGTTGTGTCCGACTCTCAGCGACCCCATGGACTGCAGCCTACCAGACTCTTCCATCCACGGGATTTTCCAGGCAAGAGTACTGGAGTGGGTTGCCAATTCCTTCCCCAATTCCCAAAGAAAGGCAACGCCAAAGAATAAACTGCCGCACAATTGCACTCATCTCACACACAGTAAAGTAATGCTTAAAATTCTCCAAGCCAGGCTTCAGCAATGCATGAACCGTGAACTTCCAGATGATCAAGCTGGTTTTAGAAAAGGCAGAGGAACCAGAGATCAAATTGCCAACATCTGCTGGATCATGGAAAAAGCAAAAGAGTTCCAGAAAAACATCTATTTCTGCTTTATTGACTATGCGAAAGCCTTTGACTGTGTGGATCACAATAAACAGTGGAAAATTGTGAGAGAGATGGGAATACCAGACCACCTGACCTGCCTCTTGAGAAATCTATATGCAGGTCAGGAAACAACAGTTCAAACTGAACATGAAACAACAGACTGGTTCCACAGCAGGAAAGGACTACATCAAGGCTGTATGTTGTCACCCTGCTTATTTAACTTATATGCAGAGTACATCAAGAGAATCGCTGGGTTGGAGGAAGCACAAGCTGGAATCAAGATTGCTGGGACAAATATCAATAACCTCAGATATGCAGATGACACCACCTTTAAGGCAGAAAGTGAAGATGAACTAAAGAGCGTCTTGATGAAAGTGAAAGAGGAGAGTGAAAAAGTTGGCATAAAGCTCAACCATCAGAAAACGAAGATCATGTCATCTGGTCCCATCACTTCATGGCAAATAGATGGGAAAACAGTGGAAACAATGGCTGACTTTATTTTTTGGGACTCCAAAACCACTGCAGATGGTGACTGCCACCATGAAGTTAAAAGATACTCACTCCTTGGAAGGAAAGTTATGACCATCCTAGATAGCATATTAAAATGCAGACACTACTTTGCCAAGAAAGGTCCATCTAGTCAAGGCTGTGATTTTTCCAGTGGTCAGGTATGGATGTGAGAGTTGGACTGTAAAGAAAGCTGAGTGCAGAAGAATTGATGCTTTTGAACTGTGATGTTAGAGAAGACTCTTGAGAGTCCCTTGGACTGCAAGGAGATCCAATTAGTCCATCCTAAAGGAGATCAGTCCGGGGTGTTCTTTGGAAGGACTGATGTTGAAGCTGAAACTCCAATACTTTGGCCACCTGATGCAAAGAGCTGACTCATTTAAAAAGGCCCTGATGTTGGGAATGATTGAGGGCAGGAGGAGAAGTGGATGACAGAGGATGAGATGGTTGGATGGCATCACCGACTCAATGGACATGGGTTTGGGTGGACTCCGGGATTTGGTGATGGACAGGGAGGCCTGGTGTGCTGCGGTTCATGGGGTCGTAATGAGTCAGACGTGACTGAGCGACTGAACTGAACCGAAGCCATGGGGTAGAGCTCAAGCTATCTGTGGAGGAAAGACTTTTGCAGGTCTGCATGTGGAACACCATGACTCTTCCGTTCAGAGGCAATGGTTACAAAGGACAGAAGGCATGAGCATTTCCCCAAGCAGAGAATGCCATTTAGGGCAATGCTGACAGTATCTGGATGTCTTGGAGTTCTGGGACTTGGGGTAGGGGCTGGGCACCATCTCTGGTCCTTCTTCTGTGCTGCCAGTTTGTTAACTGACATCTGACCCACCATGAAGGACCTGTCAACTGGGTGGATACTCAGATCCTAAAGAACAGCTGTGAGGTGTGTGCATGGGAGGTCTCACAGCAAGGTCTCTGTGGGATGCTCTGAGCGGTCTCTGAGTGAGATTTCTCAGAGTGAGTGTGTGGGAGGTCCCCATGCGGAGACAGCGTGGGCCTCTGTGTGGAGTCTCTTAGTGAGGGGACCTCCATTGCTGGCTGTTCTGCCCCTTTCGGCAAGAGAAGGGCACAGGGATTTTCCCCTTCTGGGTTCTTGCTCTTTGTTGGTGTCCCTCTGCGTCACATTTCCTCACAGGTATCTTCAGGGTCAGTGCCCCCCACCCTCAGGACTCACTCCTCGATGCCTCTGAGAGGACCAGGCAGCACCCAGGCTCAGAGTCTCTGTTTTGTGCTCCCTTCTATCCTGAGCTCTGGAGGCCACTCTGTGCCCTAGGTCCCAGTCAGTCCCTTAGACCCTGTCTGAGCATCCACTGCTCTGCCCACCCTGGGGGATGGGGCTCAGAGGCAAGACCTGGCTCCAGGTAGAGACCTCAGCACAAGCAGGCCTGTGCACGCCGCCATGCAGACCTAGACCTGGTCCCACATGTGAGGGTCGTAACAGGCATGGGGCAGGGCCATTCCAGCTGTCACCAGGATCAGAGGCCCCTCCTGGAGCTGGTCTCTCCACCACTGTAGTAACTATGACACAGAGCCCTGAATCACTCTAGAAAATTGCTCTTGTCTCTCTGCTTTCTAGGGCACCCTGGTGGCTCAGATGGTAATGAATCTGCCTGCAATTCAGGAGACCTGGGTTTGATATCGGTCAGTAACATCCCTTGGAGAAGAGCATGGCTACCCACTGCAATATTCTTATCTGGAAAATTACATGGACAGAGGAGCCTGCAGGCTACAGTCCACGGGATCTCAAAGAGGTGGACATAACTGAGTGACTAACACTTTTCTGTGCAGATGGGTCCTGGGGAAGAAAGCAGACAGCACCCTTCTCCACAGGTTGCTTCCCGCTTGCTGGGTGACACATCCTGTCTGCTGGCTTCCTCCCTGTCTGGGCTCTGGGCTGAGCAAGGCTGATGGCAGGTGAGACTTGCAGTGACTGTAGCAGAGCCCTTGGGTCTGTTGAGTTCCCCTGCCCTCTGGGAGCCTCCTTGGGCCACGTGCATAGGTAGAGGTCCTGGACTCTGAGTCTATCCCAAGCTCCCAGTCCTGTGAAAGCTGATTAACTACACTGTGGAGCAGTGAAGATTGCCTGCTTAGAGGCTCTGCTGCTTCTGAGAGCCTGGCCCTCTGTCAGGGAGTCCAGGTGGCCTCCCTCTGTCTGGGTTCTGGAGGCTAGAGTAGAGGGGAGACTCTGGGGTGGGGCCACCAGGAGCCAATGGCCCCGTAACTTCTTTCTTCTGGGCCTGTAGATGCTGGTGGGACACCAGGGCCTCCTTGGCCCCTGCATCATCTATGGGCACCTCTACCCCCTGCCTCCTTTCCCTGTATCTGACATTAGGGTCACAGTGTCCAACCCTCAGACACTGAGGTGATGCACACAAAAACATATCCCTACCCATTCCCTGGCAGAGGTGGTTACTATGAGCTGTCCTCTTCTCCAGGGCAGGGGTGGGCCAGCCCTCAGGGGCCTCCATGCTCCACATCACAACCCTCAGAGCTGAGCGTGTGTGGTCCTCATTCTCATCCCTGCTCCAGAGCACGAGAAAATCAGAAAGGGTGACAGGTCTGGCACATCTCATTACAGCTCCGTCTGGAAGAGGAGGGGCTTCCAGGACAGCGTCATCTAATCCCACCATGACACAGGAACGAGGTTTCTCCCACCCTGTACTCGGGGCCAGAACTGCCCAAACTCCCCTCCTTATTCTGACGAGTGAACTTGTTTCTGACACTTTCTGAGCCTGCTGGTGAGTTTCAGCTTCTGCAAACTCTTCCCCTACAGCCTCACAAGTTCAAAGTAGAGAGAGAGTGGGAAGGACTGAGCTGTCCTCTTCCCTGAGAAGGGAGAGGTCTTTAGGTTTAGTTCACCGTGACATATCCTGAATGCTGTTGCTTGTTTCTGTAATTCTGTGCTGGTATTATGGACACTGAGGTGCAGGGAGGGAATTGAGGTACGGGTGAGTATCCATGCTTGGGTTCACTTTCCTTCCATGACCCCGTCCCATATGGAAGTCAAAGCAGGCACCTGGGAAGAGTGGACACTTATTCATTTCCTTTCTCCAAGCAGAGCACGGGCAGAGCACCATTTCTCATGAGAAATAACATTTATTTCAGGAAACTAATTTTGTGGTAGGAAGAAGCTTTTAGCACACAGAGGATGTTGTAACATGAGAGAAAAACGTTTTCATGTGCATGGTATGGATTTTTTTTGAGAAGAGTTTTCCTTTCAGGAAAGCTATGACAAGCATGTTCTGATTGACCAGAAGAGGTGTATTTCTGAAGAAGACAGGCCTTGGGCTGTGGAGGGGATGGGACAAGTGAGTGACAAGTATGGGATACTTGTCACTCTTGATCCATGCTGGCAGGCTCTGCCCGGAAGGGGACCTGACTCCCTGGGTGGGAAGGTCTATGTGCTATTCCTGGGACTGGTCCACTTACTCTTGGTAGGATACCTGTGGCCTACGGGGGTAGCTCGCTGATGGTGGGCTGTTTATTTCATCACTCTCCTTTGCTCTTGATTTCCGAGAAAGCCGTGGTAGCAGTAAGCTGGACCTAACAGGGCCTGCAGTTCTGCTTTGTACCAGTGAAACTACCCTGGTGAAGCTCCATCTTCTGTAAGATCTGTCCAACAGATGTCATGAGATCCCGAGCCTCACTCAACAGCCTTGCTCTCTGTAATCAGGCTTCTTTTGACAGTTCCGTGGCTCTGAGCAGTGTCTGCTGCAGGCTTGCTTTTGCAGGGCTTGTTATAGTTTTTTGCCTATATAGGGGCAAATCCACTGCAGAAAGTGCTTAATCCTTTCTCTGAAGTGGTTTTCTGAAAAAACCTGTCCCTTCTTCAGGATTAACTGTTTTGTAGGGACTCTGCTGATTCCTTTTTCTGGCCAGGGTGGCTCATCCTGTGGGCCTGGTGGAACTTCTGTGCCACCAACCCCTTTTTATGCTATTGTAGTTTGGGCCTCCTACTAGTCTGTCTCCCACCAGTGGAGAGGAACTTCCTGTGCTGACTCTTACACTGGAGCTGCCTTTTCAGGGCCTCCTGCTGTCCTTGGCTGCTCCCTCCACTCGATGTAACATCACATGTGCGGGAACTCGCCGTGTATCCACTGGACAAAGTCTCAAAGCAATCCAGAGATTCCTGAGAAGCCAAGGTGTTTGTGGCAACGAATATATCTGAGTGAGTCTTTGAGAAGCCTCTCAGTGGCACAGTCTTGAAGGAGCAGGCAAGTGGCCTGGCCTTGAGCCTGTTTCTGCCAGTCTACAAACCCTTGGAACTTAAGCTTATGAAACTGTTCATCAAAGTACACATCTTCTGGATTTCTGGCAACAGAATTTGTGTTCAAGGAGGGATTTTTATGAGACCTTTGTGACCATGATCTCCTATCAAAATTAACTGTTTGGGATTTGATTAGTAGACTAGGTTCAAAAGTACCCTTCTAAGCAGGGTCTCCCTCCACAGCCTCTTGTTCTCTGGAAGACTGGGAACATTCATCAAGGTCCATGACGATCACACTACAGCAAGTTTCTGGGGAAGCCCGATCCCCAGATTCTTCCTGTGGCTCATTTCTGGCCATTGCTGGGTGTGGACTGGGCTCCAGGCTGCCTTTGTCAGCCTCCACAACAGATTCACTGTGCCAAATTCTGCCCACAAAGTTGTATGTGGGGGCCTGAGAAGGTGGTTTGTCTTCCTGTCCAGTCAGAGGGGCTTCTGAGGGCTTCTGGACATTTCCAGTTGAGGTTCCTCCCAGAGCCCCCCGGGTTTTCTGAGTTGCCTGGTAGGGGCCAGGGCAGGCACTCTCCAGGGTGGGCACTGCCTGAATTTTTATCACTTTCTCTCCTGGATGGGGATGAGAATGACTTCTTGAGCCCTCTGTAACTTGGTATTTGGGCAGTCCCCAGAGTCACTGGTGGTCTTCAAGATGGATCTTGGAAGGTGTATGTGATGAAAAGTTTTCAACTTCAAGCTATATATGAACCTGAGGAAAAGGACCCATCTGTGCCTCACCTGAAACTTTACTATATGAGCTTCCAGCTCCCGTTGAATACGAGGTCTGAGGAGAAAAGACTCATAGGAAGTCTACATGGAAGCTTCCCAATCCTGAGAACAACCTGCATTTTCTGTTCCCATAGGAGCATTTGACTGTCCAGGAAGGTCTATGAAGTGGTTGGCAGAAAGCCTTGAACAGCAGACATTAACAGGGATCCAACACTCATGGATCTGCTATGCCTTCCTGTTTATAAGGAACCCCTGGATTTCTTCTGGATGCTTCTTGCCTGGGCTCAACTCTCTTTCTAACTCAGACTTTGCCCTTGGAACCTTCACTGGAGGGTTGCCTGAGGTCATGTACAGAACTTTTAGGATCCTCCCCATGCTCTGCCTTACATCCTTGCTCAGGAGCTTTCCTGCTGGGATTTTTCTGTGTTTCCTGGCTGCTTTTGCCTAGACCTGCAGAGGGCCTTGAGGGTCTCTTCGTGCCCAGTGCCTGCCAAGGCCTTGGGGATTCGCCCTGAGGCTGCATCAATTTCTGAGACTTTTGGATTCTGCAGAGCATACCACTCTCTTGTTGCATGAACCTTTTGGAAAGAGGGTACTCCAGTTTCTTCTGAACCTCAGGGCTGATCAAATCCCCAGGAATGATGGAAACACATCTGCATGCCTGGGAAGAGCTGTTTGCCTGGGGAAGATTGGGGGTGATCTGGCTAAAGACTTGCTGAGACTTTTCTAACCAAAGAGGGTAAAGTTCACCCATTTTCTAGTTGCTTTTTTAAAAAGAGACATTGTAGGATTTGAATTGCATTGAGGATCAAAGATTGTGCCTTATTTTGGACTATAAGGCAAGACACTTCATTGTACCTAGTCTTCAGTTGAGAGGAAGATAGTTCTTTTGGGAAAGAGTGTGAGATGGGCAGTGGGTCCCCATGTGAGTCTGAGGTTGTGGTTTTGACTGAGGTTTGCTTGGAGTCAAGGATTGGGTTCGGCCCTGGGTCCCCATGTGAATCTGAGTTGGTAGTGTTTGAAAGTGAGCTGAGGTTGGAGTCAAGGGTTGGGGTGAGTATGGGTGTCCACATCAGCTGGAGGTGGTGGTTGAAAGTGAGTTATGGTTGGAGTCGTAACTCCATAGTGTTTTGATTGGAACTGAGTCTCCACTTGAGCCTGAATTGGTGGTTGGCACTAGGGCATGAATGGAGTCAAGAACTGGAGCTAAGAGTCTAGCCTGAGTCTCCATGTGAGCTCATGGTGGTGGTTGAATCTGGGGCATGGTTGGAATTAAGGGTAGGGGTCTGGCCTGGGTCTAAATGTGACTCAGAGGTGAGGGCCACAACTGAGTCATGGTTGGAGTCAAGGACTGAGGCTAAGCCTGGACTACAGGGTGGATCAAGGACTGGACCAATGGCAGTTGTGAAATTAATTTAGCTTGAATTTGGAATTGTTCAGCCTTAGAGCATTCATTGAATAAGATAGGGTGTAACTCTAGAGAGGACCCAGGTACTGTGTCAGTAGCCACCAGAGACACACTCTGCAGAAAGGGGAGACCCAGAAGTGCTACCTGCATGTCTTCTGTAGATGGTCCCTCAAAGTGTTAGGATATCGGAGCTTTCTGGGACCAAGCTGCTCTTCTGGTTTGCCTTTTGTGCTCCAGAAATGTTGGTGACCCAAGGTATCCTGCTTGTCACTCAGTGACTTAATTCTCTTCCCCAGTGAATTCAGATGGTGGCCTGCCTCCTCCTCCTTTTCTTACTCCTTCCGAATCTTCAGTTCCACTGTCTTGGTGATTCATATCTCCAGCAGCTTCTGGACATCCGCACTGACAAAAGAGAGGCTACCTGCCTCTACCTGTCTGTTTCTGGGGTCTCACCAAAATAATGCCCCTGGTGAGTGTGTGGGAAGCTGTTCTTTTGGGGACCCCAAGTGTGTCAAGGTGGAGAAGCTCAATTCTTTGGCAGCCCCCTGCCACCAAGACAGGGTTGAAAGGGGCTAACTTGAATGGACAAGCCCTAAGATGGCTGGTCTCCAAGGGGAGCATGGGGATGACCTTTGTGGGATAGTGCCCAGTGTTAGTGCCATGGAATCACCCTGAGTGAGACTCAGCAAGGAGCCTAATGGTGCTGAGGTGGAAGGAAGTTACCTTCATCAAGATGACGTGGGGAAGGAGAGAGAACAAGTGGGTGGAAGACTGTCCAGCAGAAGGAAAGGCTCTGGTGTTGGAGAGGCACTCAGGGATGAATCTGAGTGAATGGAAATTAAGCAGGAAACTAAGCTTGCAGAAGAGCTAGAGGCTCAAGGTAGAGGCCATTTGGGCAGAGGAGACATGAGGACATAGTGGGAGCAGGCTTTTCCCTCCACAGCTATTGGGCTGCAGTAGATGTTTTTTTGTATATCTCCCCTGGGGTATCTTGAGAGGAGACCTGATGAAAGCTGCCTTTGTCAGGGAACCTCCCCAAGTGTCCGCAAGATACCTGAGGAACAAGGTCAAACCAGGAGTTTCTGGACCTGGAAAACTGGGCAGGCTGGGAACGGGTGTGCATCTGCAACCAACTGCCCTGCATAAGCCCCATACTGACTTCACAGTGTCCTTGCTGTCTCTCACCCCAGGATTTTAACATTAAGCCACCCCCAGGACTCCCCCTTCTAGTTCAAACCCAGGCTACCTGCAGCCCTGGGGACACACCATAGGCTCTGGGAAAAAGAACCACCAAGGAGAGAAAGGGATGATTCTCTACCTTTGCAGAGGTGATGTCAGATCCCAGACCTCCTTCAGTGCTTCAAGGCAACTTCTGCAAGCTGAAAAGCAGCAGACTGGGCCATGGTGAGGAAACTAGGGCATGGGGTATTACAGGAGGGTGATTGCAGTGTCCCTTTAAGGGGATACAACTGGGAGTTTGGGATCCAAGAACCAGAGTCCAGGGCCACATGATCCCTGACAGTGACGGTGAAGCTTGTGATAGGGTTTATCATTAAGAAAGTGCTTTCATATCCATTACCACTTGATGCCTTCACCAATCCCTTTGCGGGGAAGAATGGGCAGCATTCATTGCATAGATAAATCTGGGAGAAGTTAGTTCAGTCCAGTTCAGTCGCTCAGTCATGTCCGACTCTTTGCACCCCATGGACTGCAGCACGCCAGGCCTCCCTGTCCATCACCAACTCTTGGAGATCACCCAAACCCATGTCACCCATTGAGTCGGTGATGCCATCAAACCATCTCATCCTCTGTTGTCCCCTTCTCCTTCTGCCCTCAATCTTTCCCAGCATCAGGGTCTTTTCCAATGAATCAGCTCTTCGTATCAGGTGGCCAAAGTATTGGAGTTTCAGCTTCATCATCAGTNGGAGATCACCCAAACCCATGTCACCCATTGAGTCGGTGATGCCATCAAACCATCTCATCCTCTGTTGTCCCCTTCTCCTTCTGCCCTCAATCTTTCCCAGCATCAGGGTCTTTTCCAATGAATCAGCTCTTCGTATCAGGTGGCCAAAGTATTGGAGTTTCAGCTTCATCATCAGTCCTTCCAATGAACATCCAGGACTGATCTCCATTAGGATGGACTGGTTGGATCACCTCACAGTCCAAGGGACTCTCAAGAGTCTTCTTCAACACTGCAGTTCAAAAGCATCAATTCTTCAGCACTCAGCTTTCTTTACAGTCCAACTCTCACATACATATATGACTACTGAAAAAACCATAACCTTGACTAGATGGACATTTGTGGACAAAGTAATGTCTCTACTTTTTAATATGCTGTCGATATTGGTCACAACTTTCCTTTCAAGGAGTAAGCATCCTTTTATTTCATGGTGGCAGTCACCATCTGCAGTGATTTTGGAGCCCCCAAGAATAATATCTGCCACTGTTTCCACTGTTTCCCCATCTATTTGCCATGAAGTGATGGAACCAGATGCCATGATCTTAGTTTTTGGATGGCTGAGCTTTAAGCCAACTTTTTCACTCTCCTCTTTCACTTTCATCAAGAGGCTCTTTAGTTCGTCTTCACTTTCTGCCACAACGGTGGNAGAATGCCTGCTGTGTACAATCAAAAGGCCTTCATTTGATGATCCCACTGAGGACATTTCCAGAGCAAGCATTCAGTGCATCTACCATTCTAGTTTCTAATGGAGGAAGCAGCCATATGTCTGAAACTGTAAATAGACTATCAGCCTCAAGAAAGAAGGCCTCCTGAACATTCAAAATGGATGGACAGAAGCTGTCTGGCATCACAACGAGTGGACGGGTCCAGAAGGGTGTGGGCAGTTAGATGAGCATGCAGGGAAAGAGCTAGTCCCCACATGGAGATGAGAGTGACAGTGCGCCTTTCCTCCTCCAGGAAATCCTAANTAGACTATCAGCCTCAAGAAAGAAGGCCTCCTGAACATTCAAAATGGATGGACAGAAGCTGTCTGGCATCACAACGAGTGGACGGGTCCAGAAGGGTGTGGGCAGTTAGATGAGCATGCAGGGAAAGAGCTAGTCCCCACATGGAGATGAGAGTGACAGTGCGCCTTTCCTCCTCCAGGAAATCCTAAGCCCTAGGGAACTACCAGGTTCTGTTAGGAAGCACCCAGCTGTACCAGCACACCCAGCACACCCGGGAGGAGTCTCTGACTCGTATGATCACACACCCAGACTTCAAGAAGTTATATCCCTTGGGGATTGACATTGCCATATCGCAGCTGCTCTTTCCTGTGAACTTCACCTCCTACATCATCCCTGCCTGCCCCCCAGTCCCTGGCATGAAGGTTGCCAGTAACTCATCCTGCTGGATAACTGGCTGGGGTCTGCTAAATGGAGAAAGTGAGAGGTTACTGGGGAGTTGGGGGGATGAGAGGAGGAGGAGGAAGGGGAGAAGGACAGGAGCAAAGAAGGGAGGTATATCTCTACCTGAGTGGTCTCCAGGCAAAGGTCCCCTTGGCCCACTATGCTTCATTTCCAGAGGACTGGACCATTCTAGTTCTAGTTCTAAAAGTGTGTGTTCCCTAAAGTGTAAAGCTCTGAAGTCTGGGAATCTGACTTTGGAATCAAGAATCTGAGTTCTTAAAGTCTTTCTGGCTCTTGATTCCAAGGTTTAAATCAACCATAGATCTGAGATGACTTGATCCAACTCAAAGGTCATGTTGAGGCATGACTCCTTCCAGGTCACTGAGAAACTCTCTGATTTCCCAGTGCCATACGAGGTGCTTGGGAAAAATAGAAAGAAAACTGAAGTATTACCTCTGACCTCTGAACCTGCCTGATCAGTTTAGAATGATTATGACCTAGAGGGTTTCACTCTCTGAAACTCACTTTGCACTTCTCCCAGCTCAGGTCAGTTATCTACTTTGTAGGGTTATTAGGCAAATTGAGTAACAGGAAAAAATTGTATTTTTTAAGGTTGAAAGAGGAGAAATGTAGGCCAAAAGTTATGAATAACTTATAAGCAAGATTCTTCATTAAAGAAAGGAGTGTTTATGACTTGGTGAAATGATTATGATGCAAAATTATGGAGGGAAAGAATATTTGTAATTGTTTGTAGAGTCATAATTTGGTATGATGTTCTATAAGCCTTTTGAATAGATTCTGTCTTCATTGGATGGGATGTTCCAGCATCCATGGTCCTTGCTTATTAGTGTGTCAGTAACACTCAGTAATTATGGGACAAACAACCAGGTCTCCAGAATTCTTACAGCACACACGCACACACAGCACACCCAAACACACACAATACATGTATACCACACTTAACACACACCCACTCACACAAACACACAGACAGGTTCCTCCTTGACGTCAGGGACTCTGTCTTTCTTGTTTCAATATCCCAGTCCATGCCCCAGGCAGGGCCTGGTACCTGGTAAGTATCCCACTGCTGTGCCCTGGTCCTTCTTCCCTGGGCCTCCAGACTGGTCTTGGCTCCCACCCTGTTGGTCTTCGTTAGTCTCCACATAGCTGTCTGAGCAGGAGTCATGCCAGTTCCCTGCTCCTCACCCTAGTGCCTTCTCATTTCTACTTAAAATAAGGTCGAAACTCCCTGTCTTGCCTCTCAGGCCCCATTCCTCTTTCTCATCTCCTACTGCATCCCTCACCCACACCACCCCAGCCAGCAGGCCTCCTTACTGCCTTGACGATGCCAAGGCGGTTCCCACCTCAGGTCTCCACCTTGACTATCTCCCTGGACTCATTTGCTTTTCCAACTAAGCTCATCATGCCTTGTTTCATAACATATGCAGCTTGGCTGCTGCTCTGAGCAGTTTTACTCGATCATGTGAGCTAAAACAGGCAACCCCTCATAGCACATCTTCTTGTTTTATTTCCTTTACACCACTTATTAAATTTAAAATAATGCTACCTATTTCATTTAACCTCTCCGCTCCAGCTAAAAATGTTAGTATCATTAGCTAAAAGATACTTAACATGAGGACAGAGGAATAAATGAGTAAACTGGATGAAGAATAAATGAGTGAGCGGGTGAGAGGATGGATGGCGGGAAGGTGCGAGGATGAATGGGTGGAAGGGAACATGGTTGGGCGGTTGGTGGAAAGGATGGTGAGCAGAGAGATGGAGTGAGTGGGTCTACTGATGGAGGGGAGAATGGAGAGATGGGTGAAAAGATGAGTGTATAGGCAAATGGATGGAAGGGTGAGTGGGAGAATGGGACATGGGGAAAGATAGGTAGTAGGATGGAGGGACAAGTGGATGGAAAGCAAGGTTAGTGATAGACAAAAGGTGAATGGATGGGATGGTTTGTGACAGGGTAGATAGGGTGGTGAATGGTTGCTAAGCATCAGTGAGTGGCAGGTGTTGGAGGGATTTGCCATTTTCCTTTGTGAAATAGTGTGTCTGTTATTATAAAAGAGGTAGAGGGAATAGGATGAGTTTGGAAACGTTTGAGAAACAGAGGAGGGCTTGTTAGGCACAGGTAGAAGTCTGAAACAAGGATGAAAGCTCAGCTGTGTGGAGAAAACCCCACACTGAAGTGCAGTGCTGACCGATAAGGCAGAGCTCTGTAGCTCGGCTACAGCATCCTTCCCTGACTTCCTACTTATCCTCAGAGCACCTCTGCTTGAACCCTTCCATTTCCAGGAGGGAACGTGAGCTTCGTTGAGAACAAGTTCTATAAACCGTTATGCGGAGATGGAAAAGGCAAGAACTGCTCTGTACATGTGGACATGCTGTGTGCTGGGGACTTCTCCACAGGAAAGTCCATCTGCCAAGTGAATAAGGCGCTTTCTGTTTTTGCCTCGCCTGTTCTCAAGACCTCAGTTTCTCTGGGGAGGGGCTGTGTTTCCTCTGTTCTTTTTGTGGAGCCCCTGGGACTTCTCATTTCCTCCTCCATGCGTCTACCTGGGCTCCATTCCTTGGCATGTCCAGCAGGCCAACCACCCCCCCCCTTCCTAACTCCCTTGCACATGAGGACATCTACAGCATCTGTTCTTGAAGTATATTTTAAAGGTTTTATTGAAATGTAACATACATACAAAAGAATATTTTCATGCTTTTTTCATCAGTTGGATGAATTTTCACATAGAGAGGCAACATGTGATCAATACCCTAGAGGCCTCGCTCACATCTCCTTCCTGTCACCAACACCCAACACAAACCACCATCTTCACCTGTAATACCTTAGATTAGATTCTGAATGTTTCATAGGTAGAAGTTATTTCCAGTTGTCAATCTTTCTTGTCTTAACATTGTATTTGTGAGATTTATCCATTCTGTTGCCTGTAGTTGCAGTGTGTTCAGTCTCCTTGCCTTACAGGATTCTCCTGTGTGCCCTGAATTCTATGATTAGTTACTCTTAGTGGGTATTTTAGTACTCCAAGATTTTCATTCATTTCACTTCCAAATATTTTATCTTCTATTTCACAGAATCCCTTGAGTAGTACTGTTGGAGGAAAAGGTATGCATGTATTCAGCTTTGGCAGATATTACCAAACATCTTCAAAGTGGTTCACCATTTCCACTCATTGAAGCAGTGGATGAGAGTTCATATTCTCACCAATACTTAGCACTTTGCATCTTTTTTCATTTTGATAGCTTACTGTAGTTTGATTTTCTTGATGACCAATTAAATGTACTTTCACATATTTATGATCATTGGATATCTTTTTCTGTAAAGTTTCTTTCCAAGATGTTTCCCCCTCTTATTTTTCTGTTGGGTGCTCTGTCTCTTCCTTGAGGGGCTCTTTATGTATTTTATATATTCCAGATATTGGTCTACTGTAGGATATTTGTGTGTGTGTGTATCTTTTTGCACTTGTTTCTTTCTTTTCTTTTGGCTGTGTTGGCTGGGCACTAGTTATGGCACTCGGGCTCTTCATTTCTGAGCATGGGCCTCTCTCAGTTGTAGCATGTGAGCTCCAGAGCATGTGAGCGCAGTAGTGGCAGCATGTGGACCTAGTTGGCCTGTGGCACGTGGGATATCAGTTCCCTGACCAGGGATCCAACCATTGTCCTCTGCATGGGAAGGCAGATTTGTAACCACTGGACCACCAAGGAAGTCCCACTGTTGGATAATTGAATTTTGATGCTTTCTTTACACTTTCTGTTTTCCCCTGTTTTATAGCTGAGCAAACAAGTCCCAAAGAGGGTAAGTAGCTACTCTAAAATATGGCAGCACAGCCTGAGCCCCTGTGTCCACTCTTATACCCCACCCTGAGCCCATATCTGCTCTTACACTGCTCCCTGAACCCAATCCATCCTCCACAGACCCAGTTTCCACACCAGTCTTTGCAGGCTGCCAGCTTGTCCACGCCAGGCACAGCCTTTGTGCCTCCACAGACCTGGCCCCTGGTGTTGTTCATGCTTGGGGTCCTGAGAAATGCCCTGTGGTGATCCACCAAGCCCCTCAGCTCTAGCTGTGTGCCTCAGGACCCAGCGTGCTCACTGGAACCTTCCCCTCTTCCCTCCACCAGGCCCATCAGGTCTCGATGGTCCCCTCTTGGCTTCCCTGTCCACCAGCTGCGACCCCCCACACAATCCAAGCTTGAAAAGCCAAATAAAAACAAATGAAAGACTCATCCTGATTCTGTCTTTGGGCCCTATGGCTCTTCCTGATCCTCAGCACTCATCCCTTCTCTTGAGGTCTGTCGTCTGATTCCCTGGACAAGGAAACAGGAACCGTCAGGAACATTACAGCAGGAGGGCAGGGGTGGGGACTCTGAAGGAGTCCAGCTGGGGAGAGAGAAGGGCATCTTCCTACCATGGGAATGCATAGGCCTCAGATGAAGAACATCAGTCAGCTCCAGCTACTGTAACAATTATCACAGGCAATGTGGCTTAGACAACAGGAGTTTATCACAGTTCTGGAGCCCAGAAGCCTGAGGCCTCTCGCCTTGGCTTATAGATGCCATCTCTGCCCTGCGTCCTCACAGTGTCTTCCCTCTGTGTCCACATTTCCCCTTCTTATAAATGAATCATTTGCAAGGCAAGGGCACCCCACTTGCAGACACATTCTTTACCATCTCAGCCAAAGAACTAGGGTTGGGGAGTGCCGAGATTCAGCTCGTAATAGGAAGTAAGACAGATTGTCAGGTGTCTGTACTGCAGGGGAGTAAGAATCTTTCTCAGAGTAAAGAAGCATCACTCCCCAGGTTTGGAGAAGGGACGACCGACTCCCTGTGGAGGTAAGGGGATGTTCCCCGCATCAGGACAGTTGAGCTGGACTGAAGTACATGACCCAGGCTATGAGGAAGNCATCGAATCCGAGTCTCGGTGATCTTTGGAGCGACGGGTCCTAGGAAAAGACCGCAAGGTCTAACATTCCAGTCCTGGACTTTTGTTGCTTAGAGATTTCTTTCTTTTTATTACAAATTCAGTACCATTACTAGTGATTGTTCTGTTCAAGATGCATGTCTTATTTTGATAAAGTGTTGGCAGGTTGTATGTTCTAGAAGTTCACACTTTCTTCTTCTGTTGCTGCTGCTAATATGTTGGCATATAGCTGTTATATTGTACTTTTATGATATTTTGTATCTCTGCAATTGGTGGTTATTTNATTACTAGTGATTGTTCTGTTCAAGATGCATGTCTTATTTTGATAAAGTGTTGGCAGGTTGTATGTTCTAGAAGTTCACACTTTCTTCTTCTGTTGCTGCTGCTAATATGTTGGCATATAGCTGTTATATTGTACTTTTATGATATTTTGTATCTCTGCAATTGGTGGTTATTTACCTTCTTTCATTTCTTAATTTTGTTTATGTGATTTACCTCTTTTCTTCTTGGTGAGCCTGGCTATAGGCTTATCAACTTTATTATCTTTAAAAAATCTTGATTTCATTGATCTTTTCTATTATTTCTGTCCTTTATTACCTGTCTTCTGCTAACTTTGGGCTTTTATATTTCTTATTTTTATAACTACTCTAGGAGGGAGGTTATTTATTTGAGAGTTTTCTTGTTTTATTTTGTGGAAGCTTTTTTTTTATCACTATGAACTTTTCAAACTGATTTTGCTGCATCCCATATAGCTTAGAGTAATGCATTTCCATTTTCACTAGTCTCAAGATATTTTCCAGTTTTCTCTCTGAGATCTTCATTGACCAATTTTCTTTTTTTTGGTAGCATATTTAGTCCCTCATGCTTTTTTCCATTTTCTTTCTGCAGCTTACTTTTAGTTTCATACTGTTGTGATAAGAGAAAAAAGCTTTCTATAATTTCTGGCTTCTCAAATTCATAGGGATTTGTTTTGTGGGCAAGCATGTGATCTATCCAGATAAATGTTCCATATATACTTAAAAAGAATGTATATTCTGCTACTTTGGGATGCATTGTCTTATAGATGTATATAGAGCAGAGTTAGTCTACTGAACCAATGAAGACCATTGATGTAACGGAGGTGTTAAAGCCCCATACTCTTATTGTATTGGGTTGGGGCCAACTGGCTGTGTTTCCTCTAAGTGTGTTTTCTTCTCTCCCTTTACCAGATCCCTTGCCCCAGAGGGGTTAAAGCGCTGAAGCAAGTTGGTGCGTTTGGGGGCTCTTCACTTACATCTTCTGTAGACAGAGGTCTGCAGGTGCTCTGCATGGGCCGGCACCCATATTTACTTCTTTCACTCTGCACAGACTCAGCCTGTTCCAGGCCCTCTTTGATCTTCACAGCTGATCACTGCCCCTANGCTGAAGCAAGTTGGTGCGTTTGGGGGCTCTTCACTTACATCTTCTGTAGACAGAGGTCTGCAGGTGCTCTGCATGGGCCGGCACCCATATTTACTTCTTTCACTCTGCACAGACTCAGCCTGTTCCAGGCCCTCTTTGATCTTCACAGCTGATCACTGCCCCTAGTTTCTGCCATTCCTGAACAGTTGTGGAGCCATAAGGCCTTTGTGATCTCTTTGCATGTACTGAGGGGCAAGATGTCATGGAGTGGCTGCTACCAGAGATCTGGGCTGCTTCTGATGCCCTGCTGAGTAAGCACCAAGCATAGCTGCTCTTTCTGCCCCACCCAAGCTCTACCCCAAGACCAGGTTACTTCTGCCTTCCACAGTCAGGTCTTATCTCTTGTTGTCATTGTTCCAGGTTCAATGCCACACCTTGACATGGGGTGAACAGTACCAGAATATTTGCTAGGAATGGGGCATGTTCTGAGGTGATCATGAGAACATCAGCAGCTGGTAGAATAGGATTCTCTAGCCCCTGCCTCAGGAACAAGCCAGCACATAGTGTCCTCATGAGCAAAGTCCAAGCTTCCCACTGCTTATCTGTTTGTCTCAGTAGTCCATCCACCAGCCAAGGGGTTTATCTTCCCTGCCTCAGACCTCAGGAGTAGGAATTCAATCTGTGGGTCTTAGGAATCCCTCCCCAGAGTGGGTGTCCACCTGTGTGTTTTCCCTTTTCTTTTGAGTGTGCTTCCAAAGCACTAATGTCAACACGAGTGTTTTTCTTCCCTTCCTGCTTGGTTACCTATGCTTCTTCTTGATTGTCTTGGTTGTATTGGAAACTTCATCCAATTTCCTGTTATATTTCAAGAATTATTCTCCATGTAGACATATTTTTGATGTTTTTATGGTGAGCTCCACATTTTCTTACCATCATCTTGATTGATCCTTCCTTAGAGTATTCGATAAATAATATTACATCATCTGAAAATAGTGACAATTTTGCTTCTTCATTTTTAATGGGATGATTTTAATTTTTCTCTTTCTTTCCTAATTTCTCTTGCTAGGACTTCCAACACTGTATTGAATAAACTGGCATAAGTGGGCATTTTGTCTTGTTCATGAAAAGGCTTTAGTTATTCACTATAACTGTGACCTTGTCGTAAATGGCTTTATTCTATGTTTATCAGTGATACTGGTTTGTATTTTTTCTTCTCATGTCCTTCTCTCTTTTTGGTAACAGTGTGATGCTAGCCTCATAATATAAGTTTGGAGGTTATCCCTTTTCTGTTTTTTAATAAGTTTAAGAAAGTTTGGTATTAAATCTTTCGTGAAATTTTGATAGAGCTCACCAGGTAAAGTTTCCTAGTTCAGAACTTTTGTTTTTAGATTCCTGATTCGGTTTCATTAGTATTAATGAGTCTGTTTAGGTTTTCTGTTTCTTTATGATTTAATATTGGTTAAATGTATGTTTCTACGAACTTATTCCGTTTTTCTAGGTTGTCAAATTTGTAGACATATTAATCAATCATAAAAGTTTCATGATCCTTTGTATTTCAGTGGCATTAGGTATTGTATTGCTTTTTTAATTCCTGATTTTGTCTATTACAGTCCTTTTTAAATGAGTCTAACTAAAGATTTGTTGATTTTGTTTATCTTTTCAGTTCTTAATTCCACCGATCTTTTTATTGTATTCTTAGTCTCTATTTTATTTCTGTTCTGATCTTTCTTATTTCCCTCCTTCTACTAATCTTGGATTTTATTTATTATTCTTTTTCTAATTCCTTGTGACGTAATGAGAAGCAGTTGATTTGAGCTATGTACTAGTTTTAGAAGTAGGCCATTTTTGCTAGGAGGTTTTTCCCTATATCCTTTTTTTTTTTTTTAAACAACTAGTGTTTATTGAATAGGTGTGTATCAGGAACATTGTGTATTATGTACATCATGTATAATCCCATTTACTTTTTGTAGCAAAGAGGGAGCTATTAATATGCTCAGTTCGTGATAAAAAAAACTTAGACATGGAAAGTTAGTAACTTGCCCAATTTACAAAAACAGTAAGGCACAGGGTAGTTATTTAAACTCTAGAATTTGAACTTTTATGCTATACTTTATTTGTGGCTATACAGAGGTGTCTATTTTTTTTTTTTTTATGGTTGACCAAAATAAGAGACTCCAAATAGCCAAAGCAATCTTGAGAAAGAACAAAGCTGGAGACATCACATTCACTGATTTCAAATTATACTGTGAAGCTACAGTAATCAAAACAGCATGGTTCTAGAACAAAAACAGAGATGTAGATCAGTGGAACAGAATAAAGAGCCCAGAAGTGAATCCACCCTTATATGATCAGTTAGTTATGACAAAGGAGGGAAGAACATATAAATGGGAAAAGATTCCTACTTCAATAAACAATGTTGAGAAAATTGGACAGTTACATCTATAAGAAAAGAACTGTAAAACTTTCTCACACTAAGTAGAAAAATAAACTCAAATTGGATTAAAGACGGTAATAAAAGACCTGAAACCACAGTGACCTTTACACCATAAAGAAAACTATGAGCAAAATGAAAAGCCCAACTGTTGACTGGGGGAAGATATGCACACATACTGTATCTGATAAGGGATTAACATCCAAAGTATACAAAAAACTTCTACAACTTGAGATCAGAAAGCAAACAACCCAAATAAAAAGTGGACAGAGAACCTGAATAGACATTTTCCCAAAGAAGACATATAGATGGATAAAAGGCATATGANGGTAATAAAAGACCTGAAACCACAGTGACCTTTACACCATAAAGAAAACTATGAGCAAAATGAAAAGCCCAACTGTTGACTGGGGGAAGATATGCACACATACTGTATCTGATAAGGGATTAACATCCAAAGTATACAAAAAACTTCTACAACTTGAGATCAGAAAGCAAACAACCCAAATAAAAAGTGGACAGAGAACCTGAATAGACATTTTCCCAAAGAAGACATATAGATGGAT
>SJYA01001318.1:0-151216 GCA_006410615.1 Neotragus moschatus
TTTGGCAATAAGAAGCTCATGATCTGAGCCACAGTCAGCTCCTGGTCTTGTTTTTGTTGACTGTATAGAACTTGGCCATCTTTGGCTGCAAAGAATATAATCAATCTGATTTTGTAGCAAATGTTTCTCTCAGCATCTTCTAAAGGCTGGTGAAACAGATCAGCCAGGGGTCCCTGCATAGACAGGACCATAGGTGTTCCAAAGGAACATTCATTCTTAGGATGGTTCAAGGATAATAAGCTGTCAGCCAATGAGCTTTGACTTCATTATCTAAATCCTACAGCAACAGACCCATTAGAGGCAATTCTCAGCGGTAAGATGTTTTATCCAATGTACCAGAGCAACAGGATGAAAAAGATAGCCAGCACCATGCAGCTTCAAGTAGACCAATTTGCAGCAGGCCTGAGTTGGTCAAGAACTTCCACTGGATAAGGACGATGCAGAGAAATGTCTCATTGTAACTGCTATCTATTCACCCTATTTTTAAAAGCATGTAACATTCTTACAGAAGCTTCCCTAGATCTAACATATATTTTGCCACACAAAGAACTTTGGATGATTCTTCCTCATCTTTTAGTTTGAGGGGAATAACCTTTAAGGAGAGCTCATTCTATTTGGTATGTGAGGGTCGGGACTTCCCTGGCAGCCCAGTGGTTAAGAATCTGCCTTCCAAGGCAGGGAATGTTGGTTCACTCCCTAAGATCTCACCTGCCACAAGGCAACTAAGCCTAAGCACCGCAACTCCTGAGCCCATGCGCCACAACTAGAGAAACTGTGAGCCACAGCAAAAGATCCTGCAAGTGGCAATGAAGAGCCTCTGTGCTGCAACTAAGACCCAATGCAGCCATACAAATAATAAATACATAATTAAAAAAAAAAAAAACACGTTGTTTTGAAAAAAAAAAAAAAGTCAAACGTGACATTAAGGTGTATAGAGCCATGGATAAAGTGAGCTCCAAAACGTTATAGAACACTAAAGTCTACTGGAAACACAAGGTTGGCTTCTCAGTTTTCTTACTGCAGGAATTTTCTGTTGAATTGATTTCAATCTATGGAAGACAAGCTAAGAACTATTATGGCACGGTATCAGAGAGATTACAAGATTGAAGAGATTTGTTGTGGTGAGCCTCTGTGTCAGCTGAGATACCAGCAAGAAACAGAGAGAATGCTCAATAAAGAAAATATGAGAACGTTAAGAAAAATGGTTGACAGAGGTGTGGGTGGGTATAGGAAAACCACAAGGACTTGGGGGATGGTTTCCACTCCTGAGCCTGAAGAGGGAAGGAGAGGCAGGTCTACCAAGAGAACTGTGTGGAAAAGACCATCTTAAAGGGTCTGGGACCCTCACCCAAGGCACACAATCAACCAATTGAAAACCCTCAAGAAGGGGTGCCTCCCATGGGCTCATCCCGCCCATAATGAGAGCAAGAGAGATCACTGATGCAATCCCTAAAAGTCAGCCTGCTTGCCATAGAGAAGGGTGAAGAATAAGAAAGAGTGACTCTGACGGGACAAACGAAAGATGCCCAGCACAGCATCTGTCTTTCCACTCAGTGCCTGTAGCAGGCCAGACTGATGACGGCTTAGAACTAAGGAAGCACACAGTATCTTTTGGCATAGTCCATGGAACAGAAACAACTCATTCAGCGCACAAACTGAATGGCACAAACACGCCTTTGGCAGTTTGGTCAGAGGACAGGGGTTCATTTAGTGCAAGAACAAAAAGATCATTAATTTTAGACTTGGCTTCTCCTACTCAGTTTGTAGGAGCAAAATATACTATCAGTATACATAACTGCAGTGTGGATGTAAACCCGAACCCCCATTTCCCTAGCTGCTTTCATTACAACACCTGACATAGAAATTAGCGGGCTAGGGACAAAAAGTAAGGAAGATGAATATTCCTAATATTACTACAGGCCATACATACATTTTAATCATTACTTGTTTCCAGCAGGTCAAAGGTGCATTGCCGATTACCTGTAGGTTGAGCGAATTGTCATGGTCTCCACTTGGGTCACTAATCATTCCATGTGTCCAAGAAGTTTCAGTTTCCAGGGTATGCTATTGGAAAGTTATCAGAATTGTAAGAAGGGTTTGAACTTCCTTCCTTCTCATTGGAATATTACAAGAGTAATTTCAACTGACATCCAGGATTCATGACCATGAGATAACATGTCACTGCGAGATTTTAACATTTAGATAGCATCACCAATTCAATGCACGTGAACTTGAGCAAACTCTGGGAGATAGTGGAGGATCAGGAAGCCTGGCATGCTGCAGTCCATGGGGTTACGAAGGCTCAGACACGACTTAGCAACTTAACAACAACAAGTTCAATTGTTAACCTAAGAATATCACATGCATTAATATCTCTGTAATGAAACATATGACAGAATATCTTTTATACTGCCTGCTTGTTAGGTTTGTAATATTTAGATAATAGATAATAAAATTTTGACTCTCCTTTTCTATACTTTTTTTCAATTTTCAAAAATAAAACTTAGCTCATTTCTTATGCAAAATGAATCAAACTTCCAACTAGGAATTTCAGAGAAAGGTTTGCACAGTATCAACAAATTTAAAAATTCTCTTTCAGTTACTTTGGCTTATGAAAAAATGTTGGTCAGAGAAGGATTTACTCCTGGGGTCTCCCCAAGCATTCTTCCTGCTTGTTATAAGATGAACTCTTGGTCACTAGGGCCCACTTTGTGAAACAGTGGACAGATGGAAAATTCCAGGCCCAGATGGTTTCACAGTGAATTCTGCCAAACATTTAAGGAAGAAATAATAACAATTTGACAAAATTTCTTCCAGAAAATAAGAGGAGGGAACACTTCTTAGCTCATTTTGTGAAGTCAGCATCAACACCCTGATACCAAAATAGAGACATTATAAGAAAACCATGGCCCAAAAGTATGAATTCTCATGAACAAAAACCAGGGATCAGCAAACTGCAATCTGTGGGCTGGCTGGCTGTAAACAAAGCTTTATGGGAACACAGCCACATCCATTCATTTGCTATGACAGAGTCGAACAGTTGCAGATGCAATGGAAAGTATGTGGTCCAAAAGGCAACGAAATGTACTCTATGGCCATTTACAAAGTCTGCCAACTCCTGACACAAAACTCAAGAAACGGCAGCAAAGTTGAGTTGAGCAATATGTAAAAGTATATAACACCTACTGACCAAGTCCACAAAGGTTGTGACAAGGATGGGATAGATCCCAGAGCCAAAGTAGGGTGAGGAGTGCCCCTACACATGGGGATAGGCAGCAATGGCAGTAAGAAAACAATTACCTACACGGGGAACGTAGACTGTATGCAAGTATACAGAGAATAATCATCTTGCAGCAGAACTAAAAATCCTTCAAAAACAATCCATAGAGCATCATGAGGATATATGAGAAGGTTCTTGGTGTTGTTCAGTCACTGAGACCTATCCAACTCTCCAACCCCTTGGACTGCAGCACACCAGGCTTCCCTGTCCTTCACCATCTCCCAGAGTTTCCTCAAACTCGTGTCCATTGAGCTGGTGATGACATTCAGCCATCTTATCTTTTGTCGTTCCCTTCTCCTCTTGCCCTCAATTTTTCCCAACATCAGAGAAGGTAAGAAGTGCCAGTTTAAAGAGCCTCCTCCTGGCCACATTATGGACAGTTTGAGCATCAAAATAAGTTATGATAATAATGGTTTGCAATCTATTGGCTAAAAATAGGTATCAATGAGTTTATACTCAGTGCTCAGTTCAGTTCAGTTCAGTCACTCAGTCGTGGCCAATACTTTGCAAACCCACGGACTGCAGCACACAAAGCCTCCCTGTCCATCACCAACTCACAGGGTTTACTCAAACTCATGTCCGTTGACTTGGTGATCCAACCATCTCATCCTCTGTTGTCTCCTTCTCCTCCCCCTTCAGTCTTTCCCAGCATCAGGGTCTTTCCCAATGAGTCAGTTCTTCCCATCAGCTGGCCAAAGTATTGGGGTTTCAGCTTCGGCATCAGTCCTTCCAATGAATATTCAGGACTGATTTCCTGACTGGTTGAATTTCCTTGCAGTCTAAGGGACTCTCAAGAGTCCTCTTCAACACCACAGTTCAAAGTATCATTTCTTTAGCACTCAGTTTCTTTATAGTCCAATTCTCACATCCATACATGACTACTGGAAAAACGATAGATTTGACTAGATAGACCTTGTTGGCAAAATGATGTCTCTGCTTTTTAATGTGCTATCTAGGTTGGTCATAACTTTTCTTCCAAGAAGCAAGTGTCTTTTAATTTCCTGGTTGCAGTCACCATCTGAAGTGATTTTGGAGCCCCAAAATACAGTCTGTCATTGTTTCCACTGTTTCCCCATCTATTTGCCATGAAATGATGGGACTGGAGGCTATGATCTTAGTTTTCTAAATGTTGAATTTTAAGCCAACTTTTTCCCTCTCTTTTTTCACTTTTATCAAGAGGATCTTTAGTTCTTCTTTGCATTCTGCCATAAGCAAGGTGTTATCTGCATATATGAGGTTACTGATATTTCTCCTAACAATCTTGATTACAGATTGTGCTTCATCCAGCCCAGCGTTTCTCATGATGCATTCTGCATAGAAGTTAAATAAGCAGGGTGACAATATACAGCCTTGACGTACTCCTTTTCCTATTTGGAACCAGTCTGTTGTTCCATGTCCAGTTCTAACTCTTGCTTCCTGACCTGCATATAGGTTTCTCAAGAGGCAGGTCAAGTGGTCTGATATTCCCATCTCTTTCAGAATTTTCCACAGTTTATTGTGATCCACACAGGTAAAGGCTTTGGCATAATCAATAAAGTAGAAGTAGATGTTTTTCTGGAACTCTCTTGCTTTTTCAATGATCCAGCAGATCTTGGCAATTTGATTTCTGGTTCCTCTGCCTTTTCTAAATCCAACTTGAACATCTGGAAGTTCACGGTTCATGTACTATTGAAGCCTGACTTGGAGAATTTTCAGCATTACTTTACTAGCATGTGAGATGAGTGCAACTGTATGGTAGCTTTAACATTCTATGGCATTGCTTTCTTTGGAACTGGAATGAAAACTGACCTTTTCCAGTCCTGTGGCCACTGCTGGGTTTCCCAATTTGCTGGTATATTGAGCATAGTGCATTCACAGCATCTCTTTTAGGATTTGAAATAGCTGAACTGGAATTCCATCACCTCCACTAGCTTTGTTCATAGTGATGCTTCCTAAGGCCCACTTGACTTCACATTCTAGGATGTCTGGCTCTAGGTGAGTGATCACATCGTGATTATATGGGTCATAAAGGTCTTTTCTGTTTAGTTCTTCCGTGTATTCTTGCCACCTCTTCTTAATATCTTCTGCTTCTGTTAGGTCCATACCATTTCTGTCCTTTATCGTAGTCATCTTTGCATGAAATGTTCCCTTGGTATCTCTAATTTTCTTGAAGAGATCTCCAGTCTTTCCCATTCTGTTGTTATCCTCTATTTCTTTGCATTGATTGCTGAGAAAGGTTTTCTTATCTCTCCTTGCTATTCTTTGGAACTCTGCATCCAGAAGGGTATATATTTCCTTTTCTTCTTTGCCTTTTATGTCTCTCCCTTCTCAACTATTTGTAAGGCCTCCTCAGACTACCATTTTGCCCTTTTGCATTTCTTTTTCTTGGGGATGGTCTTGATCACTGCTTCCTGCTCAATGTCATGAACCTCTGTCCATAGTTCTTCAGGCACTCTGTCTATCAGATCTAACCCTTTGAATCTATTTCTCACTTCCACTGTATAATCATAAGGGATTTGATTTAGGTCATACCTGAATGGTCTAGNTTTTGCCCTTTTGCATTTCTTTTTCTTGGGGATGGTCTTGATCACTGCTTCCTGCTCAATGTCATGAACCTCTGTCCATAGTTCTTCAGGCACTCTGTCTATCAGATCTAACCCTTTGAATCTATTTCTCACTTCCACTGTATAATCATAAGGGATTTAATTTAGGTCACATCTGAATGGTCCAATGGTTTTCCTTACTTTCTTCTTTTTAAGTCTGAATTTGGCAATAAGGAGTTCATGATCTGAGCCACAGTCAGCTCCCAGTCTTGTTTTTGCTGACTGTTTGGAACTTCTCCATCTTTGGCTGCAAAGAATGTAATCAATCTGATTTAGGTATTGACCATCTGGTGATGTCCATGTGTAGAGTCTTCTCTTGTGTTGTTGGAAGAGGGTGTTTGCTATGACCAGTGCATTCTCTTGGCAAAACTCTATTAGCCTTTACCCTGCTTCATTGTGTACTCCAAGACCAAATTTGCCTATTACTCCAGGTATTCTTGACTTCCTACTTCTGCATTCCAGTCCCCTGTAATGAAAAGGATATCTTTTTTGGGTTTTAGTTCTAGAAGGTCTTGTAGGTCTTCGTAGAACCATTCAACTTCACCTTCTTCAGCATTACTGGTTGGTGCATAGACTTGGATTACTGTTATATTGAATGGTTTGCCTTGGAAACAGAGATCATTCTGTCATTTTGAGACTGCATCCAAGTACTGCATTTTGGACTCTTGTTGACTATGATGTCTACTCCTTTTCTTCTAAGGGATCCTTGCCCAAAGTAGTAGATATAATGGTCATTGGAGTTAAATTCACCCATTCCAGTCCATCTTAGTTCGCTAATTCCTAAAATGTCAGTGTTCACTCTTGCCATCTCCTGTTTGACCACTTCCAATTTGCCTTGATTCGTGGACCTAATATTCCAGGTTCTTATGCAATATTGCTCTTTACAGCATCAGACTTTACTTCCACCACCACTCATATCCACAACTGAGTGTTGTTTTTGCTTTGGCTTCGTCTCTTCATTCTCTCTAGAGTTATTTCTCCACTGATCTCCAGTAGCATATTGGGCACCTACCAACCTGGGGAGTTCATCTTTCAGTGTCCTATCTTTTTGTCTTTTCATACTGTTCATTGTTAGATATCAATACTCATTGCTAGGTATCAATAATTCATAATGAGTTCATCAATAAATAAGCTCTTCTTTAGGTTTACAAGGCCAACTAATAAGGATAGAAGGAAGAACTGAACTATAAAACTTACTGTTTGGCAGTTTTCATAGTAATAATTAATTCAGCTAAGAAACACAAATGGATATTCAACATAGAGGCATTTGTGCATTGGAGTTGTTTGACCTTAAAATTCCTGAGGATTTGACAACTTCAGGAATTTTAAGGTTAAAGTTAAAATTATTAAAGTTCAGATGATCTGAATGTGCAATTAAATTATGGTTAAATAAAAGTACAGACAGATTTGATCCCTCAGTCGTGTCTGTTTGTGGCCCCATAGACTTTAACTCGCCAGGCTCCTTTGCCCATGGAATTTTCCAGGCAAGAATGCTGGAATGGGTTGCCATGCCATCCCCCAGGGAGGACCGGGATAGGATATGCCCATTGTAGAGGCCATGGCCAGGTGGGCCCTGGACCCAAGAAGCTGGGTCAGCCTCTCTGGGACCATGTGAGCTGAGGATGATGGGAAATTTGATTCTCTGAAGGAAAACTGAAAACTAGATGAAGGAAAAAATGGGCAGAGACGGCAAGGGAGAGAGCGACCATTCAGTTTTCTAGAGTGTGCTAATATCCAAGGAAACAGGAAAGAGAGTCAGAAGAAAGGGGCAGTGGGAGGGGCAAAGTGTTTTATTCAGCAAACATTAAAAAAAAAAAATGTAAAAAGGAAAAAGTCTTTGTATCCAGCAATCACTAACAACATCACAAGGGCTACTTGAGCACAGTCAGGGATGGGATGCTGGTCAGAATCAATAGCTGATAGAATGATGGTTTCAGTGGATGGTGAGGAGATGGAAATAACAGACTCATTTTTCAAGAAGTTTCTCTGTGAAAGGTGCGAGCGAGACAAAGTGTTCAAAGGCATGATTTTTTAAGGGAGAAATCCGAATATATTATTTAGAGGCAGACAGGAAGAAACACCTAAATTGTGCCATGTTTGAGAACGCTGGAAATTTATTGAAATAAAGGAGTAGATAGCTAGTGGACTTCAGTCAGAGCTGTGTTCCAAATGATCTCACTTTCATACTTTCTAAGAAATGCTCCTTTGTTGTGAACTAAATATTCCTGAAGGCCAGGGGTTATCTTACTTCGTTGGTTTACCAAAACAGGCTGACACAGTGCCACTGAATAAATTAATAGTGAAAACATATTGTGAGTGTGCTCTGTTGAGTCAGAGGTCTCAAGATGGATAAATTACACTTGGATTTCAAATCTTTGATAGCAAGCAAACAGAAGCAAGCAAAACCAAACAAAACCTGATCAAAGCAGCGAAATTCCCACAAAGAGAGACACGCCCAGATAGTTCAGTCTTACAGTGGAGCACCATATGTCCATAAGTCATTCAATTTCCAGGAGAATATTTGCTCAATATTTATTTTTAAAATACTTGATTACCTACTATGCATTTTAGTAATAACCCTGTCTATAATGTGGGTTTCTATCAGTGTAGATTGAGAAGCTCTTTTGTTTGATTGTTTTCCAGATAACGTCTCTGATTTTTCAGTACCAATCTAAAAATATCAGCCATGGGGACAGTCCTCCAGTTTGGAAATCGTGATGCATTCTCCAGTGAGAACACACTGCGCCTGGGGCAGGAACTGAATCTCTTTGTCTCCTCTTTTTCTCCTTCCTGTTTCCTTGAGGGTAAGACTGGCTTAGAAGAATAATCACCCGTTTGAACCGCGACCATAGCTGCCTGCTTGAGAGAGTTCTTTTCAGTCCACATCTGCATAATCCCAATGAAAAATGAGAAAGAGGAGTAAATTAAGAAAAGTTCCTTAATAACAGTATAATGCCACTGTCTGCATTTGTAGGATTTGAGTTTCCATTCAGTCAGAATTGGCTAGGAAATTCAAATGTGTCTTCAGTGCAGCAAAGGACACAAAACAGATGCATAATGAAGAAGAGCTATTGCTTTTCTGATCTCCTGATTCTATTCAAACAAATATGTTGACAGGTCATCTAACAGAGCAAGTTCAGTTTTCCTTTGAATTAAGCAAAGGAGCCATTTCCCAGGCAAGAAGGGAGCTCTAAGTAACCCAGTGCCCTTCTGGCTCGTGGCTGCCTCTCTGTTTCTCAGTCAGTGACTGGAGGGGAGAATTCCAGAGTGACTTTGAGACCCGGCCGTGCCAGGGGAAACCTGGATTAAATAAATCCAGGCACTTCTGATCGTGTCTCACTCTGAGTGAATATCTCCATCTCTCCATCAACTCCACACCCATCCTCAAGATAGAAGTTACATTTCTCAGCTTGACCACAGCACCATTCTCTGGTTCCCTTTTCTCTCTCTCAACACATCTCTGTGCCCCTCGGGTCTCCCTTTCCCTTTCCCTGTTCCTTCACACCTTTTTATAAGTGGCTTCACTAGCTAAAAATGCCCTTTCTCTAGAAAACAAAAATTGCTCAGTTATGTTGCAATGTTCTTGTCTGAGAAAACAGCAAACCCCCAAAGGTAATGCATCACTGCTACATCTTCAGTTCATTTCAGTTCAGTTCAGTCGCTCAGTCGTGTACAACTCTTTGTGAGCCCATAAACCGCAGCACACCAGGCCTCCCTGACCATCACCAACTCCCAGAGTCCACTCAAACCCATGTCCATTGAGTCGGTGATGCCATCCAACCATCTCATCCTCTGTCGTCCCCTTCTTCTCCTGCCCTCAATCTTTCCCAGCATCAAGGTCTTTTCAAATGAGTCATCTCATTGCATTAGGTGGCCAAAGTATTGGAGNTACTCCAAGGCCAAATTTGCCTGTTACTCCAGGTGTTTCTTGACTTCCTACTTTTGTATTCCAGTCCCCAATAATGAAAAGGACATCTTTTTGGGGTGTTATTTTTAGAAGATCTTGTAGGTCTTCATAGAACCGTCTAACTTCAGCTTCTTCAGCATTATTGGTCAAGGCGTAGACTTGGATTACCGTGATTGTTTTTGAGATTTCATCCAAGTACTGCATTTCGGACTCTTGTTGACTATGATGGCTACTCCATTTCTTCTAAGGGATTCCTGCCCAATGTAGTAGATATAATGGTCATTTGAGTTAAATTCACCCATTCCAGTCCATCTTAGTTCACTGATTCCTAGAATGTGACATTCACTCTTGCCATCTCTTGTTTGATCACTTCCAATTTGCCTTGATTCATGGACCTAACATTCCAAATTCCTATGCAATATTGCTCTTTACAGCATCAAACCTTGCTTCCATCACCAGTCCCATTCACAATGGATGTTGTTTTTGCTTTGGCTCCACCCCTTCAGTCTTTCTGGAGTTATTTCTCCATTCATCTCCAGTAGTATATTGAGCACCTACCAACCTGGGGAGTTCATCTTTCAGTGTCCTATCTTTTTGCATTTTTATACTGTTCATGGGGTTCTCAAGGCAAGAACACTAAGTGGTTTGCCATTCCCTTCTCCAGTGGACCACATCCTGTCAGACCTCTCTACTATGACCCTGCCATCTTGGGTGGCCCCACACAGCGTGGCTTAGTTTCATTGAGTTAGACAAGGCTGTGGTCCATGTGATCAGATTGGCTAGTTGTCTGTGACTGTAGTTTCAGTCTGTCTGCCCTCTGATCCCCTCTCTCAGTGCTTACCATCTTACTTGGGTTTCTCTTACCTTGGACATGGGGTCTCTCTTCACGGCTGCTCCAGCAAAGCACAGCAGCTGCTCCTTACCTCTCATTCAGGGTAGCTCCTCTCAGCCATGCTTGCATTGCTGTCGGTCCACTGCTCCAACAACAGAAAATACCCTTGCATCTCATCAAAGAAAAATGTTTTGTTACCAAACCCTTTATATCCTACGGGTCTTCAACACGATTTATCAATATTTCCTACCCTTTGTCTCTTAAACAGTGCTTTCTCGTTTTATCTTCTGTATATTTCCAACAACCAAAAGGACTATGGAGCTTCATTCTCTGCAATTTGTGTTACTAAGTACGTATATTGAACTTGCATCTTGAAATACATACATATTCTTACCCTTCAAATTCTGATGAGATCCTTACCCATCCCCAAGAAAGTTTTCCCCCCAAACAATTGAGAATCACTAACCTAGAGTCCTTGGGCCACACAAGTGGAGAGCATTCAAGCTAAAGATATCTAGATTCTATTCTGATAGCCCAATTTTCTTCTGCAAGTATTCCCAACACATTCTTCAGAAGGAGTTTCCCTCTGGCTTTCTGTGATTCGAACTAGACTATCTGTCACACACATGTGTATCTGGTACAGCTACTGGTCGCAGGAGTCCACATAAAAGGAGGAGAAAGACTTTCTTGTCCTGTCTGACCCATATGGTCTGGGGTCTTTATCTGCAGAATTCATGTATATAAAATGTAATGCCTGAAGGAGAGTTCTAGGCTGAGCTGTGGCCTTAACAATGGAAGCTTCTGGTTCTTCCTTTTCTTAGCCCTTTGAAATTTCATTCACCAAATATCTTTACACAACATCTGGTGTCTTCGTCGGTTCTTCCTAGTTTCTCTAATAAAATCTTCAAAAATTCATTTACTCTAAATATAGATCACAAATATCCCAAAGTGTTGTCCACCACACTCTCCACCACCACCACCACACATACACAGACAACGGACTTGATTATAAGCAATGATCAAAGGGACTTGATTATAAGCAATGATCAAAGTCTGACAAGAAAGAAGCAAGGCAATATAAGATCTCCAAAAGAAAAAAGTCTTGGAATCAAATGCCCTGGATCTCTCTGACTCAACTTTTACTTTCCCATCTTAGATTTCTGGGATCCCTCTGTGCCATTATCAGGCCCTATTTTTAAATGTTTTGAATTGTGTGTCTTTTTTCAAGTATAACTAAATACAGCATTATATTAGTTTCAGGCATGTGAGGTAGTGACTCAACATTTATATACGTTACAAATTAATCACCATGTTAAGCCCAATAACATCTGTCACCACACAAGAGTTATTACAATATAATTGACTATATTTCCTATGCTGTTCATAAAACCCATGACTTATTTGTTTCATAACTGGAAGTTCATATTTCTAAATTCCCTTCACCTGCTTCACCCAACTGCCAACCATCTTCTCCTTTGGTTACCACCAGTTTGCTCTCTGGTATCAATGACTCTGCTTCAGTTTTGGTTTTTGTTCATTTGTTTTGGTTTTTAGATTCACATATAAGTGATATATAATATTTATCTTTCTCTGATTCACTTCGCTTAGCATAATACTCACTAGGTCCATCCATGTTGTTGCAAATAGTAAGATATCATTCTTTTTTATCACTGAGTTATATTCCTTTAAATATATATCATCTTTTTAATCCATTCATCTAATTATGGACACTTAGGTTGTATCCACATCTTGCCTATTGTAAATAAGGCTGCAGTGAACATAAAGATGTGTATATCTTTTCAAATGAGTGTTTTCATTTCTTCTGACAAATATCCAGAAGTGGAACTGTTGGATTATATGATAGTTCTATTTTTAATTTTTTGAGGAAAGTCTGTGTTTTCTATAGTGGCTGTGCACATTGACATTCCCACCAACAGTGTACAAGGATTCTTTTTTTCTCCACATCTTTGCCAACACTGATTATTCATTGCCTTTTTGATAATAACCATAGCAACAAGTGTGAGGTGATGTCTCATTGTGGTTTCTATTTGCATTTCCCTGATGGTTCATGATGAGCGTTGTTTCATGTGTCTGTCGGCCATCTATACTTTTCCCTTTGAAAAATATCTTTGGTGGTCCTCTGCCCATTTATAATCAGGTTTTTAATATTGAGGTATATTATTGTTGTTGTTTAGTTGCTAAGTCACAACTGACTCTTTTGCAATCCCATGGACTGAAGAGCAGGCTTTTCTGTGGGATTTCCCAGGCAAGAATACTAGAGTGGATTGCCATTTCCTCGGGGATCAAACCCTCATCTCCTGCACTGACAGGCAGATTCTTTACCACTGAGCCACCTGGGAAGCCCACTGACATATGTAGTTCTTATATACTTTAAATATTAATCCCTTATCAGATATATCATTTGCAAATATTTTCTCCCATTCAGTAGACTTCCCTTTAATTTTGTTGATGATTTCATCTGATAAGTTCAATATTGTTTTGTTGGTTTATTTTGGCTTTTGTTGTCCTTGCCTGAGGAGACAAATCCAAAAAAAAAAATATATTACTGAGACTGATGTCAAAGAGTATATGGTTGATATTTTCTTCTAGTTTTCTAATATCAGATCTTACATTTGTCTTTAATCAATTTTGAGTTCATTTTCATTTAATAGTGTAAGACAGTGATCTAGATTCATTCTTTTGCAAATAGTTCTCTGGTTTTTCCAACAACATTTATTGAAGAGATTGTCTTTTCCTCATTGTATATTCTTATCTCCTTTATCAAAAATTAATTGACCATATAAGCATGAGTTTATTTCAAGACTCTCTATTCTGTTCACTGATCTGTGGGTGTGTTTTTGTGCTAATACCATACAATTTTGATTACCATAAGCTTTGTGGCATAGTTTGAAATTAGGGAGCATAATATACCCAATTTTGTTCTTCTTTCTTAAGAATATTTTGACTATTTGAAGTATTATGTGTTTCCATACAAAATTATAAAAATATTTGTTTTGTTTTATGAATAATGCCATTGGTATTTTGATAGCAATTGCATAAATCTGTAGATTGCTTTGGATAGTATGGACATTGTAACCATATTAATTATTACTATCTGTTGGCACTGCATGTCTTTCCCCTTACTTGTACCATCTTCAGTTTCTTTCATCAGTGTCTTATAGTTTTCAAAATACAGTCCTTCACCCCCTTGGTTAAATATATACTTCTCTGTGTAAATGTAAATGAAGTTGCTTTCTTAATTTCTCTGATAGTTCATCATTATTATGTAGGAATACAATGAAATTCTGTTATTAACTAAATGTCCTACAATCTTACTGAATTTATTTATTCTAATAGCTTTTTGGAGGAGTTTTTTTGGGTTATCTATATATAATATTATGTCATCCACAAAGTGACAGTTTCACTTCTTCCTTTCCAGTTTGGATGTCTTCATCTCCTTTTATTTTCTAACTGCTATGACTAGGACTTCCAATACTACGTTGAATAAAATAGTGAGAGTGCGTCCTTGTCTTGTTTCTGACCTTAGAGGAAAATCTTTCAGTTTTTCACCATTGAGTATAAGCTGTGGGTTTGTCATTTGTGGTCTTAATTAGCTTAAGGTATGTTCCCTCTGAAGAGTTTTTATCATAAATGGGTGCTGAATTTTGTCAAAAGATTTTTCTGCATCTATTGATATGATCATATGTTGTGGATGGAAACAATGTTTGTTATGATTTCTTAAATTTATTAAGACTTATTTTGTGGCCTAACATGATATTTCCTGGAGAATGCTTCATGTGCAGGTGAAAAGAATATGTATTTGGCAGCTTTGGGGTGGTATGTTCTCTATATATCAGTTAAAACTATCTAGTCCTATTTGTCACTTAAAATCAGCATTTCTTTGTTGCTTTTATCAGGAAAATCTGTCCATTGATAGAAGTGGGTGTTAAAGTCTGCTATAATTGTTGTATTACTATCAGCTTCTCCCTTTATGTTTGTTAATATTTGCTTTATGTATTTAGGTGTTCTTATGTACAGTTATTTCAAATGCCTTGTTGGATTGACCCCGTTATCACCATGTGATGCCCTGGAAGGGATGAGAAATTCTGACTGTCTGACCCTCCCAGGAGATACCATAGTCCTTGACTGAGAGCTGGGAGAAAAGAGCTCCCTGTTCATCACACCCACCCGAAATGCAATAAAGTTCAGCTTGGGGAAGCAAGGAGGAAGTGACAAAGCAGTTCATGGTTCAGGTGCCAAAGATTCTTGCTATTCTCACCCAAATATAGTAGATTTTCTTTCATAAACATTTCTTCATTTGCTGGATGCTCTTAAGACAATTTCCAAAAGCTTTAAATGGTTGCTTTTTCAATCATTTTCACTAGTTATGGTGACTTCACTGGGGAGCAGACCCACAGAGCTCCTCACACCACATTTACAGAGTAGGTCTTTCCTCTGGTCTGTTTTTACACATGCTTGGGGACCTCCACTGCTAAAGAAACTGTGAGAGAAGAACCTAATGCTGAAATTTCAGATGGGAGCAGGTTTGGGGGTGGGTATTAGAGGCACCTTCTTAGGTCTTCAGAAATGACCAGTCTCAACCTAGATGAAAGTATACAGAGAAACTTTCCATCTCTTCAAGCTGGATCGGGCACCCACCGTTCCACCTTAGGGTACCCCCAGTTTCCAGGAAAGTGAGGACTGTGTTTCTCATAAAACATTTGCTAATAATCTTTTACTTTCAGATTGAGCGACTTTCCTGATATTTCACTAATCTATCACAGGAGCTGAAAGAGAAAGGAATGGAGGGAAGCAAAAATAATTAGAAGAAAGAGGAGAAAGCACACAAATAAAAACAAAATCAAAGGTTTCTAGTTTGCTGAAGTTTGTAAATGTAGCTGATTGGCAAATTGTTTTATGCACATCTAACTGTAGAACGTGAAATCCATATAAATCCCCAATATAATCTAAGGACTATCAGGTTTGCTTCTTGGGTTTCCCAGAGGCTGCCACTTGCCTTTACTGACCCCCATGTTGATCTGTCTCTTCCCCCACTATATGATCCCTTATACCAACACAAATTCATTTCTTATACCTAGTTAGACAATTTTTTTTATAAGTATTATCAAACTCCTGGTACATTGGTAGCCCCTGTAAATACTTCTCTGCTTTATCTCCAGAGATTTCAAATATTACTAATTAATGAATTTTTGTTCATTACAATGTACAACATTTATCAGGGCTTAAAAGAAAACTAGTAGCAATAGTCTAGACTAAAGTAATATGGATTAACTCACATTATCCCTGTTGTGTTGTGCTTAGTAACTCAGTTGTGTCTGACTCTTCGCAATCCCATGGACTGTAGTCCACAAGGCTCCTCTGTCCATGGGGATTCTCCAGGCAAGAACATTGTATACTGGAGTGGGTTGCCATGCCCTCCTCCAGGGGATCTTCCCAACCCAGGGACTGAATCCCGGTCTCCCACATTACAGGCTGATTCTTTACTGTCTGAGCTCTGAGCCACCAAGGAAGCCCCATGTTCTCCTTATTATTACTTAACATAAATTTAGCTTTCATGTTGTTAGAGAATAATTTAATAAACTGAATCACACTAATTCAGTTTAGGCACTCTGAGTTAGAGATTCCTGAATTCCAATCCCACATTTGTAAATTTACTAATTCTGTGATCTTAAGTAAATTACTAAATCTTTCAAACTCTGTCCTCACATTCATTTTGTAATAGATTGTATATAACAGTAGATTTGTGATAATAATAATTGCCAAAAAATGCTTTTGAGCATTTACTGTGTGCCAAGAACTGATCTAAGTACTTTTCATGTATTAACTCTTTCAGTGCTTATCATATGATTATCAGCATGGTGACACATGATAAAAAAAACTTTAACAATGATTTTTATTAGTAGTAATTCTAATAAATCAACTTAAATTTTGACTATCAATTAGAAAGAAGAAATAAAACAAGAGTCTATCTCTTTTTATCACAATAAAACCTATCTTGTTGCTGTTGTTCAGTTGCTAAGTCATGTCCAACTCTTTGTGACCTCATGGACTGCAGCATGCCAGACTTTCCTGCCCTTCACTATTTCATGAAGTTTGCTCAAACTCATGTCCATTGAGTTGGTCTGTTGCCCTCTTCTCCTATTGCCTTCAGTCTCTCCCAGCATCAGGATCTTTTCCAATGAGTCAGCTCTTCGCATCAAGTAGCCAAAGTATTGGAACTTCAGATTCAGCATCAGTCCTTCCAATGAATATTCAGGACTGATGTTCTTTAGGATTAACTGGTTTGATCTCCTTGCAGTCCAAGGAACTCTCAAGAGTCTTCTCCAGCATCACAGTTTGAAGTATCAAATCTTCAGTGCTCAGCCTTCTTTATGGTCCAACTCTCACATCCATACATGACCACCCCCATTTCTGTGCAAGGTGTCTTGGGGGTGATGCCAAATGCTGCCTTCCTCATGCTTTAGTGAGTCTACCTCCTGGCTCCCTCCCTCCCTTCCCTCTCCTACCCCAGAGGAGGCAGAGTGACTTTTCTGACTGATAGTTTGGAGAAGAATCATCTGGGCTGAGTCTGCCCTTTAATCCTCTTTGAGCAAGCTGCCAACAGACAGTAGGACTTCTCTGATGCTCTTCTCTGCCCTTGGAGATTCCTAGGCCAGTTCCCCATGTCAGCACTTCCCAGGGGTACATGGACCTTCTTCTGGGGTTTGGCTTGCAGATCTGTTTGGCTCTCACCCATAAATATACTCCCTCACCTGGCTTTCATCAGGAACCAAGGAGGCATCTGGCCTTCGTCAGCCTTGGCCTTATTTCTTAAATTGATCAGAACTCAGGCGGAGAAGAAAGTCGTTCTTTATTAAGCTTCATCAAGAACTTCAGCAAAAGGCACCCCTGTCCAGCTGTCCCTTAAATAAAAATCTCACTTTGCCTCTTCCTTCATCTGCATGCCTCAAGTTTAACCAACGCTTGTCAATGCAATGCTTACTAGACACTTTCAGACTCAATCACGTAACTCAATTACCAGCCTCCTCCCTTGTCCAAGGTGCCACGGTGTGCCAAGCAATCCCAGCTCCCTCACTGGCCTCCCTGCTGGCACCCTCCCTACCTGCTGCCCTCTTCTCTCCTGGCGTGACAGGTGCCCGGCGTCTGCCTCCATCCCTCACTCACTACTTGAAACATCCACGTTCTATTTAGAGGGGACCATTCCTCATGTCTCCCCCTTTTTTTCTCACTTTCTCTCTGGACAGGGAGTCTATTTTTATCTTATTTCATGGAATTTGTCTTTTGAAATAATTAACCACTTTCTTGCAGCAATTTTTCTTCACCTAGGAATGCAAAAAATCACATAACACATTGGAATATTTTTTAACACCCACTTTAAATTATGCAGTTGCAATATTGTGGAAAAAAAAAAAAAGGAAGTCTTTGTCTCTTTGTTGACTTAGCTCAGGCATAACTTTCTCTAAGAATGTTCCCTCCTTTTAAATCCTCCATACTCACTGCCAACCTGTTCAGTTGTTCCCTTATCTTCTATGACTCTTCACACTCGATTTTAATAATCTTTTAAATAGGATTTCACTGAAGAATCAGCAGATGAATGCTCATTTTCAGCGCACTACTGATCGAAATTTTATTGAGAAGTTGGGCCAGATTTTTTCGGAAGTTTCTTCCTACCCACAAGTTTCAGAAACAGACTTTAGATTTCACATGGAAAGTACTCAGTGGTTATGGCTGCCTGCCCACAAGAATCAAAACCCCAAACAAGATCCATTTGAAGTTCTTGTGTCCCAGGACAGCAGAGTGCCCACTCCCTTTACCCAACCACATACCACAGTGTGTCAAAGGGTGTTTTCACTCCTAGTTGACGTGTGTTATTATTTTTTTATTCAATTCTGAAAGTGTAGAATGTTTTCTGTGGTTTAGGAGATGACCAAGAGACTTTGTTTTGTTTGTCAATTATTCACCTCTAAATTTGTTGAAGTGATTTTCTAGATATATATTTTATTCATCTGAAGGTTGGAATATTTGCAGATTGGATATGCAAGAAATCGAAGGAATAATTCAGTCAACAATTCACTTACTGGCTAGCTCAGTTTGAAGGAGCTCTCAAAATGCTTATGGTAAAGTAGACAATTAGATTGCATCCAGTTTGGATAGTATTGATACATGGAATTAATATTTTGGTGCCATTATGTGATTGATAGGTGTTGTAAGATATTTCCACTAGTAACAGAAAGTATCATTTCTTAAACATGCAAAATGCTTTAGTAACATGACATCATCTAATCCTTAACATCAAGTCTAAAGCTGCTTATTAGCTTCACTAACAGACCGCTAAGTTCTAGATAGATCTCTGCTAAAAGATATGGCATGGCAAAAAATAACCTTACTAAACAGTCAATTAACTTAAGAGCTGAGGAGGAATTTCCGAGCAGCCATAATTTAGATGTAGAATGTTTTTGAAGAAAGCTACATTTTTTTTTCCTGGCACATTCTCTCTCATACCAGTTTGCTGGTATCCTACTTATTATAATGAATGACAGAACATCCACATGGAAATAACTCTGTATCAAATATAGAGNTTACTAATTCTGTGATCTTAAGTAAATTACTAAATCTTTCAAACTCTGTCCTCACATTCATTTTGTAATAGATTGTATATAACAGTAGATTTGTGATAATAATAATTGCCAAAAAATGCTTTTGAGCATTTACTGTGTGCCAAGAACTGATCTAAGTACTTTTCATGTATTAACTCTTTCAGTGCTTATCATATGATTATCAGCATGGTGACACATGATAAAAAAAACTTTAACAATGATTTTTATTAGTAGTAATTCTAATAAATCAACTTAAATTTTGACTATCAATTAGAAAGAAGAAATAAAACAAGAGTCTATCTCTTTTTATCACAATAAAACCTATCTTGTTGCTGTTGTTCAGTTGCTAAGTCATGTCCAACTCTTTGTGACCTCATGGACTGCAGCATGCCAGACTTTCCTGCCCTTCACTATTTCATGAAGTTTGCTCAAACTCATGTCCATTGAGTTGGTCTGTTGCCCTCTTCTCCTATTGCCTTCAGTCTCTCCCAGCATCAGGATCTTTTCCAATGAGTCAGCTCTTCGCATCAAGTAGCCAAAGTATTGGAACTTCAGATTCAGCATCAGTCCTTCCAATGAATATTCAGGACTGATGTTCTTTAGGATTAACTGGTTTGATCTCCTTGCAGTCCAAGGAACTCTCAAGAGTCTTCTCCAGCATCACAGTTTGAAGTATCAAATCTTCAGTGCTCAGCCTTCTTTATGGTCCAACTCTCACATCCATACATGACCACCCCCATTTCTGTGCAAGGTGTCTTGGGGGTGATGCCAAATGCTGCCTTCCTCATGCTTTAGTGAGTCTACCTCCTGGCTCCCTCCCTCCCTTCCCTCTCCTACCCCAGAGGAGGCAGAGTGACTTTTCTGACTGATAGTTTGGAGAAGAATCATCTGGGCTGAGTCTGCCCTTTAATCCTCTTTGAGCAAGCTGCCAACAGACAGTAGGACTTCTCTGATGCTCTTCTCTGCCCTTGGAGATTCCTAGGCCAGTTCCCCATGTCAGCACTTCCCAGGGGTACATGGACCTTCTTCTGGGGTTTGGCTTGCAGATCTGTTTGGCTCTCACCCATAAATATACTCCCTCACCTGGCTTTCATCAGGAACCAAGGAGGCATCTGGCCTTCGTCAGCCTTGGCCTTATTTCTTAAATTGATCAGAACTCAGGCGGAGAAGAAAGTCGTTCTTTATTAAGCTTCATCAAGAACTTCAGCAAAAGGCACCCCTGTCCAGCTGTCCCTTAAATAAAAATCTCACTTTGCCTCTTCCTTCATCTGCATGCCTCAAGTTTAACCAACGCTTGTCAATGCAATGCTTACTAGACACTTTCAGACTCAATCACGTAACTCAATTACCAGCCTCCTCCCTTGTCCAAGGTGCCACGGTGTGCCAAGCAATCCCAGCTCCCTCACTGGCCTCCCTGCTGGCACCCTCCCTACCTGCTGCCCTCTTCTCTCCTGGCGTGACAGGTGCCCGGCGTCTGCCTCCATCCCTCACTCACTACTTGAAACATCCACGTTCTATTTAGAGGGGACCATTCCTCATGTCTCCCCCTTTTTTTCTCACTTTCTCTCTGGACAGGGAGTCTATTTTTATCTTATTTCATGGAATTTGTCTTTTGAAATAATTAACCACTTTCTTGCAGCAATTTTTCTTCACCTAGGAATGCAAAAAATCACATAACACATTGGAATATTTTTTAACACCCACTTTAAATTATGCAGTTGCAATATTGTGGAAAAAAAAAAAAAGGAAGTCTTTGTCTCTTTGTTGACTTAGCTCAGGCATAACTTTCTCTAAGAATGTTCCCTCCTTTTAAATCCTCCATACTCACTGCCAACCTGTTCAGTTGTTCCCTTATCTTCTATGACTCTTCACACTCGATTTTAATAATCTTTTAAATAGGATTTCACTGAAGAATCAGCAGATGAATGCTCATTTTCAGCGCACTACTGATCGAAATTTTATTGAGAAGTTGGGCCAGATTTTTTCGGAAGTTTCTTCCTACCCACAAGTTTCAGAAACAGACTTTAGATTTCACATGGAAAGTACTCAGTGGTTATGGCTGCCTGCCCACAAGAATCAAAACCCCAAACAAGATCCATTTGAAGTTCTTGTGTCCCAGGACAGCAGAGTGCCCACTCCCTTTACCCAACCACATACCACAGTGTGTCAAAGGGTGTTTTCACTCCTAGTTGACGTGTGTTATTATTTTTTTATTCAATTCTGAAAGTGTAGAATGTTTTCTGTGGTTTAGGAGATGACCAAGAGACTTTGTTTTGTTTGTCAATTATTCACCTCTAAATTTGTTGAAGTGATTTTCTAGATATATATTTTATTCATCTGAAGGTTGGAATATTTGCAGATTGGATATGCAAGAAATCGAAGGAATAATTCAGTCAACAATTCACTTACTGGCTAGCTCAGTTTGAAGGAGCTCTCAAAATGCTTATGGTAAAGTAGACAATTAGATTGCATCCAGTTTGGATAGTATTGATACATGGAATTAATATTTTGGTGCCATTATGTGATTGATAGGTGTTGTAAGATATTTCCACTAGTAACAGAAAGTATCATTTCTTAAACATGCAAAATGCTTTAGTAACATGACATCATCTAATCCTTAACATCAAGTCTAAAGCTGCTTATTAGCTTCACTAACAGACCGCTAAGTTCTAGATAGATCTCTGCTAAAAGATATGGCATGGCAAAAAATAACCTTACTAAACAGTCAATTAACTTAAGAGCTGAGGAGGAATTTCCGAGCAGCCATAATTTAGATGTAGAATGTTTTTGAAGAAAGCTACATTTTTTTTTCCTGGCACATTCTCTCTCATACCAGTTTGCTGGTATCCTACTTATTATAATGAATGACAGAACATCCACATGGAAATAACTCTGTATCAAATATAGAGAAAAAAATTCTATTTTTCAATTCTATTTAGAAATTTCTACTAAATTAGAAATCAATTAGTATATAGCAAGTGTTTATACATGTATTAACTCTACCTCTAATACTACACTACACTACCAAAGAAATATTATACCCATTTTATAGATTAGAAAAGCAAACCTCAGAGAAGTGGAATTACTTTCCCAAAGCAGCTAGCAAGCAGCAAACTCTAGACTTAATCCAGGTCTTCCTGGCTCCAGAGCCTTTCTTTTTCCACTACTGCACTGCCAATCCCCAAATGGGCTGCTTTCTCTTGGTATTTTGTCCTTAAAAATGCAACCTTTGGCTCCACAACCTAAGAACACAATGTTATATAAGAAGGTCATAATTCTAATGCCTTCACAAATTGTGAAACTATTTTCATTAGCAAATTCTGATAAAGGCTCCCCATGCTCCCAAAATGTTCCTATTTCATACATCCCTTCCATTTTCCTCCTCCACATTCTTCCATCTGGTTAAGTCAAGGCTAGGCATGTTAAATTCCTGTGGCATAAAATCCTTACTAAAACCTTATGCGAAGTCTTCACCATAATCCCCAAGAAGTATTGAGAAATCCAATCACACGTCAAGACTGATTTACCGGCGCTACTGGGTGGCTAGAATGGGAAGAGAGCATTTATCCAAAGGCCAGGGCTAGGCAGCTGGTCATTGTCTTTTCTGATTCTATTGATATGAGGGAGGAAAAGGATGATCAGCCGTCACAATGTGAAAAGAGAAACAGATGTTAGAACTTAAAGTGATGGAATGAAAACTGAAGGCAAAGTAAGACAGCTTCAGCTGGAAAATGAAGGGGAACAACCGTAGCATGAGCTGGAATAGCTACTGGAGATGTTTCTAACACCTCCTCGTGGATTTGTATCTGGCTTAATTGTTTAATTGGAAAAGGAAATGGCAACCCACTCCAATATTCTTGCCTGGAGAATCCCGTGGAGCTTGGTGAGCTACAGTCCACGGGTCACAAAGAGTCAGACATGACTGAGCGACTTCACTTTCACTTTAATTGTTTAATATGGTCATGTGCTAAGTCACTCCAGTCATGTCCAACTCTTTTGTGACCCCGTGGACTGCAGTCCACCAGGCTCCTCTGTCCATGGGATTCTCCTGGCAAGAAAACTACAGTGGGTTGCCGAATATTGGCATGAGTGGTCCCACAACTCTAGAGATAGGTATGAGGCCCAAATTTTCAGAACTTGGGAATCAGAGAGGTTAAGGAAATTATTAATATGACAGTCAGAAAGCATGTGAGTCAGAGTTCAAAGCCAGGTTTATCTGAGAGCTCTCTTAACACCACCAGCTGTTATACACAAGATTATGACTTCATTACCACAGATCAACAGCAGTGACGGCAGAGTGCAGGAGAAAGGCACAGACTGGAAACCTCTCTTAATTGCATGACCTTCAACAGCAGTTTAATTTTAAAAAATTTTTTCTAATCTGCACAATGCAGACAATAATACATGTAAGAACATCTAAGTAAAGGCACTTAGCACCATGTCAGACACAAGGTAGCTTACATGGTGGTTTTATTTCCTGTCTTTAAAATATCTCTGAAAAATGTTTCATAACTTCATTAGAAGTTCCATCTAACTTAATATGTCTTTGCCTCAATTACATTTTGCCTTGTTCTGAAATTAGTATTGCTAATTGAGAAACTAAGAAATTGAGAGAGTAAGAAAAAAAATATATATATATGATAAGAAAATCTAAAGTTAACAGTGTATATAGAAGAAAAATGTGTAAATTTTCTGTTAGTATAGATGTACTTGAGTAAATTGATTAAAGCAATGTATTCCAGTGGCATTTGCCTTGAGGGATCTAAAAAGCAGAAACTTAAACTGGTGACTATATCACATATTCCTTGAATTGTCAAACCCTGGGAGATGTTCTGACTGAAGGTGTTTCCCATTTGACACACTTGGCTTATGCCGTTTGAGGTAACCAGAACTACAATCAAAAGCTCCAATGATTGACAACAGTTGTTACCAGGACCTCTCTCAACAAAACATTTCTTTTATAATAAACTCCATTATCTAACCATCATGTCAGGTGCTGACTCTTGAGGGCATGGCTTGGGCAAAAGAATGGATTTTAATGGAAGAAAATAAGGCATTCTTTCCTCTCTGTCACATTTCCTAAACACCTTAGGCTTTTTTCATTAATAATTCAATGAGAATTTAGAGCAAACTCTTTATCTGATTTTCCAGGTATGATCCTGAAGAAGAAGAGAACATGAAAGGTTTCCTAAAGTCTAGCCAATTATCTTCCCTTCATTGCTCACATTGCCTTGAGTCCACAGGTACAAGCGTTGGTTTGAAAGCTCAGGAACTTCCCAGGTGAAAGCTGACATTAGCCCCTGTACACAGATGGCAAGGGGAGACAAAAGATAGAGGGGGAGCTCTTCAGACTCGGGGAGCAGGTTTAATAAGTAAAGGGACTTACTTACAAGGTTTGTCGTGGCTGGGCCCAAGACCAGAAGGTCTCTACATCCACCTACCAGAATCATAAGAGTTTATCTGAGGCCTTAACTGGGTACAGACTTATATTCAGTCCAGATGGTTTCAACACCACCTCACTCTCTCAAAGTTGCATCCTTGAAAATAGCTCCTAGTGTGAGAATGGTGGGTGAAAGATATATTCCACAGATGGAGGATGGACTGAGGAACCTCTAGTTCCCCAGATCCAGTGGAGGGTCAACTGGCAGTCACATCCGTTGATGACCTTCTCCAACAATGGTGTTCTAACACAACTGTATAATAGCTCAAAGTAGGAGTAATCAAGGCTTCCTGTCACCTGTGGCTCTTACAGAGGGAAAAACAAACAAAAAGACAGTGGTACCATCTGTCCTGGCTCTGCAACAAGGTAGACACGAAGTTCAATTACAGGTGCATTATTCAATCTTCATATAGTACTTGGATGATTCAAATAAAATCTGGTGTATAAAGGAAGAGAGTTTGTTCCACCTGATACTATTCATTCAACATCGCCTAAATACTAGTACTCTGGAAACAGAAGAGTGAACAAAATAAGTATGGCTCCTGCTCTTATATAAACTTGCTATCCAGTGGGAGGGGCTTCCCTGGTTCAATAGAAAAGAATCTGCCTGCCACGCAAGAGAACCCAGGTTCAACCCCTGGGTCAGAAAGATCCTCTGAAGAAAGAAATGGCAACCCACTCCAGTATTTTCGCCTGGGAAATCCCTTGCACAGAGAAACCTGGTGGGCTACAGTCCATGGGGTATGACTTAGCTACTAAACCATCACCACTGTCCAGTGGGAGAGGCAAATTGGGTAAGAAATTACTGGTATGATAGGCTTCCCAGGTGGCTGAGTCGATAAAAGAATCTGCCCTCAATGCAGGAGACCCAGGTTTGATACCTGGGTCAGGGAGATCCCCTGGAGAAGGGAACAGCAACCCACTCCAGTATTCTTGCCTGGAGAATTCCATGGACAGAGGAGCCTGCTGGGCTACAGTCCATGGGGTAGCAACTGACATATACACACATCAAAGGGAACATAAACGGTATCAATGCACACTGCAAGGATCTTGAAAGTGACAAAGGGGTGTCTGAAAGAAGTGATTATTTCAACATCAAATTAAAGGATAAATAAGACCTGACAAAATCAAGAGAGCAGGCTCCAGATAAAGGAAATAGCGCCCACGAAGGCTCATGATTAAGAAGGGATAGAGCAGGAAGTTGGTGTAGTTTGAACTGCACTGAATTGATTGGGGAAAATCAATTGAGATAAATGAGGTATCATGATGGCAGAAGTAGGAAGAGCCCAGATCCTTGGCACCTAAGTCTTGATAAGGTATCCGAACCTCATACCACCAAAAATTTAAGAAATGCCGTGATATGACCAGATTCGCATTCTTCACAATCATTTCGGCTGTTGAGCTGTGAGAAAAGTGGAATGAATGGAAAGAGATCAGGTGGAAGACTTCAGAGGAATCCAGACAAGACCCCGGAGCCCACAGGAAGAGAATGGCAGTAGGGTTACAGGGAGGTGAGCAGCTGAAAGATGCTTAGGAAACAGAAAGAAGCCAAAGGACTTGGTGATTGATGGGATGTAGAAGGTGAGAGAAAGAGAGATCATGTCAGTCCCTGGTTGCAGGCTAAGCAACTGAGAGGATGGTGGAGCCACTCGCCAAAACAAGGAACTTGCAGAAAGAAGACAGTGGGAAAAAGAGAGTGAGGGATTTCACTTCATGCATAATAAATTTGAAATGCTTGTAAAACGTCCAATAAGAGACATATCAAGGCAGTGGGATGCACATGCCTTGAGGATCAGAAGCAAAGTCTGGGCTAGAAATACAGCTTTGGAATAAAAAGTATGTCCAAAATCAAAGAGAGAGAGTGTAAAATTTTCCCATTCCCATCATATGACTCACCTGAAGAATATGTTTAAATTATACATGTTCTTAAGCCTCCATCTCCACCATGCAGGATCAGAATCTCTAGGTCTTATTAGATTCATTAGCTATATTTCTTAATTACCTGGGGACTTCTAAAAATCCTTATTATCAAACGTCACCCTAGTCCAATTAGCCACAATTTATGAGGGTGGTATCAGACATGAAGATTTTTTTTCTTTTAATTCCCCAGGTGGGTAGGCAGAAGTCAAGTGCTACAGCTCTAGAAATATGCCTAGTAATCTATATAATTATGAAAGCATCCAGATTATACAATTATCAGTCACATGTCAGTTTCATGTTTTCAGGCACCTTCATTCAGGTCCCTGTTCAAAGAAGCATATTCTACCACCCTACCAAAACCAGAACCTACACCCAGCAGTATCTATCCTTTAGCCCTGCTCTACTTCCCTCCAGAGCACTTCCCTCTAACTGTTATGCTTTACTTTATTCAGTTCAGTTTAGTTCAGTCGCTCAGTCATATCCGACTCTTTGAGACCCCATGAATTGCAGCACGCCAGGCCTCCCTGTCCATCACCATCTCCCGGAGTTCACTCAGACTCACGTCCATCGAGTCAGTGACGCCATCCAGCCATCTCATCCTCGGTCATCCCCTTCTCCTCCTGCCCCAAATCCCTCCCAGCATCAGAGTCTTTTCCAATGAGTCAACTCTTCNGAATTGCCAGTCCAGGCTCTATGCATGATACTGGATGCTTGGGGCTGGTGCACTGGGACGGCCCAGAGGGATGGTATGGGGAGGGAGGAGGGAGGGGTATTCACATTGATGTATGGCAAAACCAATACAATATTGTAAAGTAATTAACCTCCAATTAAAATAAATAAATTCACATTAAAAAAAGAAAAAAGAAAATTGTTAGGGAATAAACACCTTTTCTAAAATTTAGATTGCTGCCTGGCACTATACTGGGCTTCTCAGGTGGTATTAGTGGTAAAGAAGCCATCTGCCAATGCAGGTAGACTAAGAGATGCAGGTTTGACCCCTGTGCCATGAATATCCCCTGGAGGAAGACACGGCAACCCATGCCATGGCCATCCATGCCAGTATTCTTGCTGGGAGAATCCCATGAACAGAGGAATCTGGAAAGCTGCAGTCCATAGAGTCGCACAGAGTTGGACATGACTGAAGTGACTTAACACAAACACATCACTATACTACTTCATTATAATCATATGCACCAAAGTATAGCTCAGCTTTTCTTTCCCAATATTGAGAATATTTATGGTCTTCAAGTTGTATCTTTTATATTGCAAAACAAGTTAACAGGGAGAAATGACAAATTAGGGCAGTGATTAACTGATAATAAATCTTATTTTTCATCTAAAGGGCTTTCTGGCATGAAGCGAGTACACTTGGTTTGGGTTTTTTTGATACATTTAACGTCATCTTTACATTTTTCAAAAGCCAGCAGGAGTTTGTTTCTAGGAAAGAGAGAGCATCTCCCCTTCACAGCGAGATACATTCTTTTAGATAATCCTCAGAACAAGATGATGCTGAAAAACCTAATGGCATGAGGGAAGAGACCCATGTTGGAAAGGGAATAGGGGTTGTTTACTAAGGGAAGAAATGCCAGTATCAGGTGCAACACTCATCTAACAGTAGGAATACTTGTTACATTAACAAGATTTACTGACAGACTCCATCTGTGTCTTCTCACCAAACAAGGTCACTCAGTCAGATACTACGGAGCCTAATGAGGAAAGTGCCAAGTCTCTGGAGTGATAATGGAAGTTCACTCTGACTTATGCCTCAGGCACTGGCAATATTTTTAGGTCTAGAAAATAAAATAAGGTACAGAAAGAGGTCATAATTTTTATCGAGCTGATCCACCTTGAAAAATAGCTGTTCATGTAACTGAGTACATTGAGTATTTTTTTTTCCCTCTTTTCTGAGACTCAAGGTTAGTTTTCTATTCTTCTTCAAAGTGGTCCTTAAGGGTTTTAATATTTTACTTGGACGTTAAATTTATGTATGTTATTGGGTTAAAGGGTCTCTTCCACAGCCTTTAAAAATTTTTGTGTCTAAGAAAGGAGCTATCTACAAAATTATAAGGGGACGGTTGTGTTTTTGGAGGGGTTTTGTTGTTGTTGTTTGTTTTTTTGCAGGGGGGTACATGTTAAATATTATTAACTCTTTTTTTGCAGAAAAAAAATTTTAAAAAAATTTTAAAAAAATTTTCTGTTTTTTACAAATCATGACTATTTTTTTAACTTGGGAATTAGTTACCTAAACTCATACCATAGCAATGACCTTTAAATAGGTTTTTGATGTGAGCAAATAGCTTATCCTCCCTGAACCTTCATGTCCTTAATGGAAAAATAATGGATTTAGAATAAGCAATCATGAGATCACCTTCCAATGTAAATATTCTCCAGACTTATTAAGTATGCATGACTTTATGTACTCACAAAACAATTTCAGTTCATCTCTCCAAATACACATTTTATTTGGCCCTGGTTTGTTCACAATAGCATCATGATATTAGAACATGTTATCCAACTGCCACTTACTAATTTACCATTTCAAATTTATTTATAAAACCTTGAAGCATTTACTTCAACTTTATTCATTCCAAATTTCATTATAAAAAATATGTAACTTTTTTTGATCTGCCATCTACTTTGACTCTTCTTAGATAAAATTCTTTCATTAAAACCAAACCAACAAGCAGAAATCCACTGTTATATTACTGTCACAAAACAATCAATTGCTTTACTTGCTATAATAAAACCAAACACTAAAAGCAGCTGATCTTAAACTTAATGGGAAGAAAGAATTTTCACAAAGACTAGGTCATAGATGATCCAGATTGATCAAAACCAAATCTGGACTCCTTCATTTGTAGACCTATAGCAGATCAATGGAGCAGAGGGTGCCCTAAAAAAAACTGAAAGTTTTTTTTTTTTTTAATAAATTTATTCATTTTAATTGGAAGTTTATTACTTTACGATATTGTATTGGGTTTGCCATACATCAATATGAATTTGCTACAGGTATGCACATGTTCCCAATCCTGAACACCCCTCCCTCCTCCCTCCCCATACCATCCCTCTGGGTCTTCTCGGTGCACCAGCACCAAGCATCCTGTATCACACATCGAACCTGAACTGGTGATTCGTTTCATATGTGATATTATACATGTTTCAATGCCATTCTCCCAAATCATCCCACCCTCTCCCTCTCCCACAGAGTCCAAAAGACTGTTCTATACATCTGTGTCTCTTTTGCTCTCTAGCATAGGGTTATCGTTACTGTCTTTCTAAATTCCATATATAGCCGTTCAGTTCAGTCGGTTCATTTCAGTCACTCAGTCGTGTCCTACTCTTTGCGACCCCATGAATCGCAGTACACCAGGCCTCGCTGTCCATCACCAACTCCCTGAGTTCACTCAGACTCATGCTCATAGAGTCAGTGATGCCATCCAGCCATCTCATCCGTGATCGTCCCCTTCTCCTCCTGCCCCCAATCCCTCCAGCATCAGAGCCTTTTCCAATGAGTCAACTCTTCTCATGAAGTGACCAAAGTGCTGGAGCTTCAGCTTCAGCGTCATTCCTTCCAAAGAAATCCCAGGGCCTATCCCTTCAGAATGGACTGGTTGGATCTCCTTTCAGTCCAAGGGACTCTCAAGAGTCTTCTCCAACACCACAGTTCAAAAGCATCAATTCTTTGGCGCTCAGCCTTCTTCACAGTCCAACACACATCCATACGTGACTACTGGAAAAAACATAGCCTTGACTAGATGGACCTTAGTCAGTAAAGTAATATCTCTGCTTTTGAATATGCTATCTAGGTTGGTCATAACTTTTCTTCCAAGGAGTAAGCATCTTTTGACTTCATGGCAGCAGTTGCCACCTGCAGTGATTTTGGAATCCAGAAAAATAAAGTCTGACACTATTCCCACTGTTTCCCTGTCTATTTCCCATGAAATGATGGGACCAGATGCCATGANGCAGTCACCATCTGCAGTGATTTTGGAGCCCAGAAAAATAAAGTTTGACACTGTTTCCACTGTTTCCCCATCTATTTCCCATGAAATGATGGGACCGGATGCCATGATCTTCATTTTCTGAATGTTGAGCTTTAAGCCAACTTTTTCACTCTCCTCTTTCACTTTCATCAAGAGGCTCTTTAGTTCTTCTTCACTTTCTGCCATAAGGGTGGTGTCATCTGCATATCTGAGGCTATTGATATTTCTCCTGGCAATCTTGATTCCAGCTTGTGTTTCTTCCAGTCCAGCATTTCTCATGATGTATTTTGTGTATGTTAAATAAGCAGGGTGACAATATACAGCCTTGATGTACTCCTTTTCCTATTTGGAACCAGTCTGTTGTTCCATGTCCAGTTCTAACTGTTGGTTCCTGACCTGCATACAGGTTTCTCAAGAGGCAGGTCAGGTGGTCTGGTATTCCCATCTCTCTCAGAATTTTCCACAGTTTACTGTGATCCACACAGTTAAAGGCTTTGGCTTTTGTAACACTAATTAGGTAACACTAATAAGTAAACTATATACAAAATCTCACTCAAAAAAAAATGTGTGCCCCATGAGGGTCAGGACTTTGCCTGTTCTTTCCTATATTCACTAGAGAATCCCAGCACCACTTCTAACAGTACCTACCACTGCCTAGTTGCTTAGTCCACATCTGTGGAAGGAATAAAAAGGGATTCAGAGTTCAAAGAGTAGATAGAGATGTTCCTTTTGATGAAACAGGAGGAAAGGGTGAGTCCAGATGCAAGTGATTTTGTAACCTTGGTGCTAGAAAAGTGAGGTTCTAGTTCGGCTTCTCATTTCAATACGAAATAGCTGTTTCTATAAGAAGCAAAAAGAAATCATGTGAGCAGAATGAGGTACAGGGTTGGAATTTGGAAATTTTTGAAAAGAATTGAGAAATGGCTAGTCAAATTACTCTGTTGTCAGGTAAGTTGAGGTTGGTTATAATGAATTTACAGACTTGACCATCTGCCCCAAAGGCTGATTTTGCCCTGCTCTGCTAAGTACCTTGGGTATAGTCATGGTGATCCCAAGCAGTTGGGATAATCTGGAGTTAAGGTTTTAATATATAGGTATGACAGAAGAATAAAGGAGCAAGGGAGTTTGGCTCATCTGGATAACTGGGCTATTAAATAGGACTTTTCCTTTTGACTCAGAAGTTGACAAATGGTCATAAAGATAAAAAATAACCATTAAGTACCACCCATGGTCTAGAGAGAGTCATAAAGCATATTCCACTGGGACTTCCAAGAATTTATAGAACTGGCTCTGCCATCCAAACTGTGACTCCATCACACCCAAGCAGTCTACATTTGCAAAAGAAAGAATCAAGAAGAATCCATGGAAGCAGGGGAACATTGGTGTAGGGCAGAGAGTTGGGGCTTTTACTTTCTATTATAGAAAGAGTGCTTCCAACCTTCACCCAGTGAGCCACATGAGAAAAGCGCTAAGAAAACAATTCATAGAAGCTGAGGTGTGTCTTCAAGAAGAGCATGTTATTACATCAGTGGTTATGTACAACACAGTGAACTTGCAGACCCAACTTACATGCCTATGTACTTAATGGGAGGCAGCAAGGAAACAAGATGTCATATTTGTGGAAGCAGACTTCTATTTTTCATTTGGCTTGACAAGGAAGCTTGAGTCTCCTGTGGTCAAATGGGTACCTAGACTTGAGCCATCTTACTAGAATCCCCCCTACTAAGACTTTAGGTTTGGGGAGAGGATCTGAGAAGCAAGTAGCTATAAAATATTCCATAGAGAGAAAAGGCTGAGAGAGGGTTGGGAGTGATCAGTCTAGAGATAACTGGTAGTGGACAGAGACCCAGAAGGCTCCTCTGAAGGGCAAACACAGGTCCCCAGTAAGAGGAGTAGCATTTGGACACCATCATGCAGTGACCATTGACATTCAAGAGAGGATGCTCGTAGCACACATTAAGTGGAGACAATCTTAACCTCCTTTTTCTCTAGTTCTCATCCCCTAGCTGAACTCTGAAGAAGCTGAGTGAAAGCACTGACACACTGTCTCTACAGTTCTGACTTCAAGTTAGAAAAGAAAAGGAATACTAAATTAGATTTAAGATTAATGTTTTCAAGTGGATTAAATTACACTGGACTGGACTGGAGTATTCCTGCTTATTCATGCATTATATCAAGTATTTGTGCTTGAAATAATCTAAAAGCAATAGGTTTTGTAGGTATGTGAAGGGAAAGGAAAACAATATCCAACAGAACATAACTGAAAAATAAAGGAAAGCAAACTTGGAGTTCAGGCAGTTCATTAAACTGGATGTGTTACACAGACATGAAATCCAAAGTGTAAAGAAGACAGTGAAGATGAGGAGGTGCTGATGGATGGAAGATCATAGAAGCTTCACAGCACTGAGTGTCATGACGAAGCTGAAAAGAGCTCCAGTGGGGGTACTTGAGTAGGTGAGCTGGAAACTGAAGAAGAGTGGCCTGTCGAAATCAATGATTTCAAAGTAGTGGCAGTTTGATTCAAGTCCAAGAACTTCAAGAGATCGAGTAGCTGAGATTAAAAGAAAATGATTGTGAAGATGAAAAGGTCAAATAGCTGAGATAGTGTTATATTTGTCATCAAACATGGATGCTTAAGACACCCAGAAGATGGTAGACGCTGGGTTGGATATAAACACTGATGGCCCTCTACTAAAGCTCCTACTGATTGGGGTGGAGGAAGCACAAGCTGGAATCAAGATTGCTGGGAGAAATATCAATCACCTCAGATATGCAGATGGCACCACCCTTATGGCAGAAAGTGAAGAAGAACTAAAAAGCCTCTTGATGAAAGTGAAAGTGGAGAGTGAAAAAGTTGGCTTAAAGCTCAACATTCAGAAAACGAAGATCATGGCATCTGGTCCCCTCACTACGTGGGAAATAGATGGGGAAACAGTGGAAACAGTGTCAGACTTTATTTGGGGGGGACTCCAAAATCATTGCAGATGATGACTGCAGCCATGAAATTAAAAGATGCTTACTCCTTGGAAGGAAAGTTATGACCAACCTAGATAGCATATTAAAAAGGAGAGACATCACTTTGTCAACAAAGGTCCATCTAGTCAAGCCTATGATTTTTCCAGTAGTCATGTATGGATGTGAAAGTTGGACTATAAAGAAAGCTGAGTGCTGAAGAATTGATGCTTTTGAACTGTGGTGTTGGTGAAGACTCTTGAGAGTCCCTTGAACTGCACGGAGATACAACCAGTCCATCCTAAAGGAGATCAGTCCTAGGTGTTCATTGGAAGGTCTGATATTGAAGCTAAAACTCCAATACTTTGGCCACTTGATGGGAAGAACTGACTCATCTGAAAAGACCCTGATGCTGGGAAAGATCGAGAGAAGAAGGGGATGACACAGGATGAGATGGTTGGATGGCATCACCAACTCAATGGACATGTGTTTGAGTGGGCTCTGGGAGTTGATGTTGGACAGGGAGGCCTGGCATGCCTCAGCTCATGGAGCCATGAGCAAAGAATTGGACACGACTGAACTGAACTGAACACTAGGAAAATACATGACAGTTATGGGAAGCTGGGTATGAGCCCCAAAGGATAAAGGAACTTTACAGAGGAAGGACTGTTGGCCTGGAAACAGTGCTGAGAAGTGAGGAGGACACGTCTCCACCCACCAACTCTTGGAGGCATATAGTCTCTCATGGGTATCTGCAGGGTCAAGCCAGGGGGTGCAAGGGTGGCACCCTGATTTGCGGAGACATTGGTAAACCACTTGAAGAGGGTTGAGCAGAGGACGTGACAAGGTCAGGTTTGCATTCTAGACAAATCACACTGGCCTGTGTACTTCTTTGAGGGCTCCAAGGTAAAGGTGCAAAAGCAGTTGCTAAATGGTCATAGCAATGGAATACAGATCTCTTGACGCATCGGATTTGCACAAATTGGCACTTACCTCTAGGATGACTGAATCACAAATGCTGCTGCAGCTACTGACCTTCAACGCCCCCGAGGGAGTTCAGGGCGGAGAGCAGAAATGAGGCAACTCTGTGTTCGGGGCAGGAGGAGGTGTGGGCTGGCAGAACAGGTCCTCAGATAGTCAGATATTTTCTAGAGCCGATATTTGAGCTCAATTATTACATCTCTTTATATCTAGAAAAGCACTAAAACCCTTCCTGATATGACTGTTCCTCATGACTAGAAGAAAGCTTCACAAGACTAGCAGAATCCTCGTGGGAAAATATGCATTTGATTGCATAGACCCCTCCTTCACCAAAATCACATATAACCTCTCCGGAGTGGGTTCTCAGAGCTGAGGTGCTCTCAGGTAGGGCTCATTTTGCCCCAGATAAAGCTTAACTCACCTTCCCTGATAGTTCAGTTGATAATCTGCCTGCAATGCAGGAGACCCCAGTTCGATTCCTGGATTGGGAAGATCCCCTGAAGGAGGGATAGGCTACCCACTCCAGTATTCTTGGGCTTCCCTTGTGGCTCAGCAGGTAAGGAATCCACCTGCCATGTGGGATTCGTGCCTGTCAACCGCCTACCCACTCCAGTATTCTGGCCTGGAGAATTCCACGGAAATGAGCGAATTTCACTTTCGCTTTTCACAATTCTCCTGTTGTACATTTTTTTAAGTCGACAAAGGCTACAGGAAAAAAAGACCATTTAAGAGACTGCGATTACACTCCTGATAAGAGATCCCAAGCATCTAAAATTGAGTAGTAACAATGGGGTGATTAAGATATGTATGCAGGAGCTCAGTCAGTTAGACTTGATGAATTGGATGTGAAAAGTGAAAGGAGTTTACAATGACTCAAAATTCTAGCCTCAGAAACTGGTGGTTGATGGGGACAAAGGAGGAAAATCAGATTTATGAGGAGGTATCTGAGGATTTCGGGGCTTCCCTGGTAGTTCAGTCAGTAAAGAACCCACCTGCAATGCAGGAGACTGCCTGCAACATAGGAGACCAGGGTTCGATCTGATTCTGATTAAGTCAGTCTGCTTCTTCCCACTTAAAGTGAAGACTTGGACTGGGATGGTTTCAGGGGTCTCCTTCAACTTTAAAATGTATGTATCAGAAATTACAGGTGAATTCTATGAGTCTGGCGACCTGCTGAAAACTCCTAATCAAACAATACAATCATTTATCATCTAGTCTTTTTGATCTTGGTCTCCAGGAAGTATTTAAACCTTATGTTTTACTCTGTGGAAAATTTTCTTTCCATACTTCTCTCTTCAACTGATGTTGGTTCTTTCAAATGAACATTGTTTTCTTTGGTATTTAAAATGATGTTATTGTATTCATAAAATGTACAAAAGAACGTATCACTAAAGAATAACTCTTTTTGTAGTTAAACATGCTATTGGGTAAAGTATGGTATAGGAGAGTGAGTAAGTGCCTGTGAAATCATGTGACTTGTTAAAGCTTGTTTGGTTGTTTGGGGTCTCCTAGGATACTTGGTTGTTTTTCCACCAACCCACATATCCTCTACGTTCCTAATAAAGCCTTTGAAATCTGCTGGGCCTTTAAAGGCTCTCTCACTACTTTCTATGACTTCACCATATCATTAAAAATCTAACATTATGTACCATAATTTAATAGTAACAACCTTTGTAACTGTATCCAAGGATATGAATTTGTTTGTTGTAACAACCGCCTGAATAGTCCCAAAGGACATTCAAGAAAAAACATACCATGTCAAATTTTCAGTAGTTTTATTGAAAAATGCCTCTTTTGTTTCAGAAATAAATAATATAAGGCAGTGAAATTCACAATCTGCAGTTAAAATATAAAAGCAGCAATTCTATGTTCATAGTCTTGCAAACATTTTCCAACTGCTTTCGATAACTAACATTATGTTCTGGAAAAAAAAAAAGTTCATACTAAATATACAACACAAACATGCAATTCCATCTCTGCAGAATAATCTGCAATTTAGCATAAATGTTAGCGTGTCTAAAACAAGGAGGTTTAAGGCAATATGGAACTGTATCCAGTTGATACAATAACTTCAGCTACATGGCTTAAGGTTTGTGGTTTTTAAAAAGAGATGTATAAGAGCACTCTATGCCCTAATGTATGACAGAGAATAAAAGAGGAAGATAAACAGTTGCAATGGAGTGACTTTTCCCTCTTTTTTGGTTTTACGAGGGAAGCTGCTTGGATGGGGGTGTAACTGAATTGCAGATAAGTATTGCAAAAGATAAACTGCCCTCTCGAAATACAGAAATACACCGTCGCTCTGGGTTCCAGGACTTAACTGCTTAAGAGTTTCACTGAGGCTGCCTGCAGAGCTACCTAATTAAGGCACAGGGCAGGTTCTCTCCCCGCAGCTTTTGTGAACAAAGGATCTTGCAAGCAACTTCAAGGGCAAAGGCAAAAGACTTCTACAGACTGCACAGGCAGCGAGCTAGGCTTCCTGCAGGAACAAGGTTCGCTAACAGAAAGGGAACTCTCCGATGAAGCAACGCCGGAAGAAACGTGGCAGGTAAGACGTCCACTGCTCCGTCTGACCTGTAAATGGGAATCCGAACACCTCCCCGCAGCCCGGCCGCGCTGCGCAAGCGCGCGGGGTCAGGGTCACTGTCGGGGGCGGTGGGGCAGGGCGCGCCGCCAGCGCGCGTGGGGAGGATGCTCGCCTGCGGGCTCGTCGGCGCCGTAGTCCTCGTACTCGTCCGCTGTCCGCTCGGGCTCCACCGGCACGATGAAGGGCTCGCGCTCGGGCAAGTAGGCCCCGCCCTCTGGCACGTAGGGCTCTGTCCGATTCAACATTACAGTTATGGCATGATTTGGAAGGAATACACACACACCAAAAGCTAAGCCATCACCCGAGGGGACTACAGTCTTAATCTCATGACTATAAAAGCAGAGAAATTACAACGTTCTGATTCCTTCCATTTGCAGAGAGAATTTGGTGATCTGAAATGGCACTTGTTTGTAACCTTCAGAGGTCCAGCAGTAAATACAATCATTGCACAAACACCTGCAAAGGGTCAGCGACTGGGCCAAAGAAAACTGTCAACCAACCTAGGTAGGATTTTTTTGCAAATCCCCAAGTAACTTCATGACTTCGAATTCCTCAGTTCAGAGAACCACTGGGAAAGAGGAGGTGGTGATGGGGAAGTTATATTAGCTCCTTAAAACTGAACTCTGGAGGTGAAAATCAATTATCACCAAGTAATATACAGTACATGACGTTTTCTGTGGCTGTCTGGCCCACAGCCTGAGTTACAACTGGTGGGTGAGGGCCACCCGTGACGACGGCGAAACAGGAAGAAAGAAAGGGGTTCTAAAATTTTGGTTTGAAAAGGGCGATTACAAAAACCCAAATGAGAATACATGTACATAAGGTAATCAGACATCGCCAACAAGCAAGAGATGAGGAGATTCTAATTCGATGTTATTCCGGCAGAGAGCAAGCGGCAGGCAGAAGCTGATTGTAGACTTGTTAAGTGATTTTAGTGGACAGTATCACATACAAATCATTTACAAGCCATAATTAGTTTATTATTTACATAAGGTACTTCTCTTTAACCAGGTTAATCGTTTTTCCCGAAATGGCATCATCTCCGCGGTTAGTAGTTTTATCATGCGCCTCTTTCACAACCGAGGCACCTCATGAGCTGTGTTTGAACTTTTTTTTAAATAATATTTTTCTACATTATTACTGAAATGCACCAGGCTTATAAACTAACACCACTGCTTTTGTCTCATTCAAGTTAGTATAAAGAGTCTCCACCCTCTTTTATGATGTCCACCCGGTTCGTTAACCAGATCTGTGCAGATTTCCATACAGACTCATTTTCTAATAAGCACGTGCGCAAACATCTCAGAAACAGGATTTTCATGTATTCAAACTGTAAGCAGCACTGGCGACTTAGAAAATTTGTTAGCCGGAACCTGAAACAGGTCAAAGATGATAGTTTTTAAAAGTTGAATTACTATGCAAAATAAAAAAATAAAAAAAAAACCATCTATACACATTCATTTAAGTATGTCATGGTTAAATTATATATGTATATATCCATATATTTCAAGTTACTCATACATACCAGAAGGCAGAGGTAATTCAAATTTCTTTTATAAAGAAGGAAATTGCAATTTTGTGAATAGTTTGCATAAGAAATTTAAGTTTCACGATTATTTTTGGTCATATGTAAGTATGCACATAAATATATAGATATATAGATATTTAGATATTCAACTACTCATGCACTACTTGCTAGTAGCCAACCATATCAAACAGCAGTATCATTTTTAAAACTTGCAAGATGCTAAAGGGTGCACTGATGAAAAAGGTCACTGCGGACCACTGCCCACAGCATTAATTTTTTAATTTCTAGATCAGAATATTGCCTCTGTCCCCATATTCCCCCAATTCAGGCTTAAGAGACTTCTGCCTCCTGTCATTGTCAAATTGTCAAATATTAGAATTTCGTGACCAACTCTCGAAAAATTAGTTCCCAGAGTTTATAAAATAGTAATTCCATGGACAAAGTGAAATAGTGAAATATTTTAAGTTGCCTCCACTGTGTTATCAAATATCTGCCTACACATTAGATTCCCAAAATAAATTTTATATATATTCTTAGCATTCTACAGTTGTACTCAACAAATCCCTGTTCCCAACTTTTAGGCCAAAAAAAAAAAAAAAAAAAATCAATAACATTCTTTGAACTATCAGGAGAAACAGAGAAATTATGTTGTGATTTGATAAATGCAGACGTACAGAAAGAAGGAGAAAATAATTATTCAACTCCTATCAGTGAAATAATGTCATTAAAATTAACATTGATTCTTTTGAGAGAGCCTATTGCTACATAGTCAAAACACACAACTGAAAGAGTTGCTATCTTTAAGAAATCCTCAAATCAACTTTCCTTCAGTCCTAGGGAACTTTATTTCCATGCAGGTTTTTTTAATTCAGTTGAATTTGGGTCCCTATAATGGCAACAACATACCTGGATAGCCTTGTCCGTTGTATGGGATGCTGGCACACTGGGATGAGTCACAGTATCCAGGAGGACCTGGAGGGCCTCGGATACCTGAGTTTCCAGGACGACCAGGGGGACCTGGAGGACCTCTGGAACCTGTGGACCCTGGTGGACCCGTTCTTGATTCTCCTTGTGGACCTATTGTGGGTTTAAGACAAATATTGCCCCTCTTGTTAAATGCATCTCCTAAGGCAGTCAGCAATACTTCGGCACCTCCACTACTTCAAGACCAGCTGGTTCTCTAGCATATGGTACGAAAACATTTCCTTAGAAATCACCAGTATGAACCAATGTTCTTTCTGAAGCTACTGATACTTACTCATGGTTAACACAAATGTAAAGATTTAACCTCCAGGGCTGACCATGGTTGCAAGGGTCTCATGGACCTTATAGTGAAAAACACAATTCATTCTCAATCTACTAAACAAAATGCATAGAACAACATCAATAAAAAGCCCGTGAATGAAATATTGGGACGTGTCAGGATTTCTAATGAGGATATATTTCCTCAGTCCATTAGCAATAGTCTATTAGTCTATTAGCATCTTGAAGAACAGCGGAAGGAACAGGAAATGACACCATCCTTAACAGCTGGGAGGCCAAACAAAACAAGCAGGGGGATAAAAAAATAGGAATCCCATAAAAAGAAAACAGCATCCCTCTGTCACTAAAACTCAGACTCTCATATATTAGAGTGAATCTTAAATAGAATGTGCTGAAACTTTTTTTTCAACAAAACATAAAAATGAGCAGGATAAAGAGGAACTTCTTGCTCAAATATATACCATGATGATCAGCCTGCCTGAAGCTCACAGGATGAGTCTGTGCCTCTGAGGAGGGTTATGTGCTCGCTCAGTACTTACATGTTCTCTTGGCTGATGTACCAGCAAAACCTACCTGGGGGGCCAGGCAGCCCTCGAGGTCCTGGAGATCCAATACCCCTTTCACCTTTCTCTCCTGGCAAACCTAAGCAAGGACAAAATGGTAAAACACAGAGGGAAAATTACCTGGGAAAAATGTAGTTTACATCGGAACCGATAATACTTGATTCAAGTAATTCATTTCCTTTAGTAAAAGCAGAACCCAATTTTTCACAGAAGTCCACTTTTTAAGCCAAAATTCTTTCTAGACATTTGTGTAATTCCAGATTCATGGCCAAGAAGCAAATGTGGCTACAAGTCAGGGGAAAAATTATTTGAAGAAAACAAACACGTCAAATATATTATTTTAGAAACAGTAATTAAGAACAGAAATCTTGAATAAAGAACTAGAACACAGTGAAGACATCTCAAAGGTACCTTAGCTTCAATAACCCTATGAGGATGGCATCTAAACCATCAGAATTATAGAAGCATCTAGGTTTTCCCCCAAATGTTAACCACTACTTTCACAAAGTCAGTCCCCAGCATGCTGAACCATCTGGAATCAGATAATCTTGTTTTTCTTCTTTTCCTTCAATTACACTTATCTACCATGAAATTAAAGCCAAATAAACACAAAAAACCAGATCCAGACCCTGAGTAAAGGAACCAGAAGAATTTGGATCTAAAATCCTAAGGCTGCTTACATTCAGTTGCTGCCCAGCTCTTGCCAGTCAAAACAATTAATAAGGTTTTAGTGCCTGATTCCCTTTGCCAAGAAACAATTTTGCTCGCTAACAAAAACAATCAGAAAATGGCATTGTCTTGACCAAGATCTCCTGACAAAATCTTCCTGTGTTCTAAGATAAGGATCTCTATCGCCTACAGCTGCCTAGAAAGAAAAACAGGTTCAGGGATGCCTGGCCCTTCTGGGGCTGTCCAAACAAGACCAGCGTCGTTTGCCAAGCTCAGCCTTCCTCGTGCTTTTTGACCCAGCTTCCGCATTTGCAGATTCTTCCCTTGCTCCCTAGGCAGCAGCCGAGAATGCCTACCTCGTTCCCCTGGGGGCCCCTGCATCCCTGGTGTGCCTGGGAAGCCGGGCCGCCCCCCAGGCCCTGGTTCTCCTCTGGCTCCTGCGCTGCCGGGAGGGCCAGGGGGGCCTGGAGGGCCTGGCTGGTTGCGACTCGAGTGGTAATCGTTTGGAATCTGGTTCAGCATCTGATTGAATCTGTTCATCTGACCTAAAAATTAAAATAAGACTTATTAGTCAGAAGCCCAGAAAGGAGGGAATGGGGACATGAAACAGATGTCTCTTAGTATTTAGTGACACGCATCTCTGTTCCTGCCCCCTCTGGCAAACATTTTAATTAGAATGCCACCCCTAAAATAAAACACACCAGTCATCCCAGACAAAATGATCCCTGATAAGAACACCAAATACTGTCTAGCAAGCCATCAGCATTACTCTAAACATAAAAGACTTGTGAAAGTTTAACGTGGTTCTGATATGAAGCCCCAAGGTTTTGCCCGATGATGTCACTCAAAAGAGAACCTTTTTTAAAATTAATAAATGACAGCATTTGTGTGTGTGCCTACAGCAGTGATAATCAGGCTTTAGTGTAAACTGGAATCACCTGTGAGATACTTAAAACACCACAAATTTCTGGGTCTCACCTCCAAAGAGTGATTCACCAGATTTAGGGTGACCAAGGACCTTATTTCTCACACGCAGCATCGGTGACTCTAAAGCAGGGGCTCCTTGGAACCACCCTGAGAGACAGCTGGCCTAAAACTTCCGGAAAGGGGGGCCTTGAGTTGGAGGTCACACTCAGTTTGCAGGCACTGAGTCTTATCACTTAATAAATTTCATGGAATAAGGAGAAAGTCCGTGAATCAAAAGTAGGCAATAAAAAGTTCCCCATCAACATGGACTTTTCAGGATCAAATTAATCGCCACAGTCCTCCTTCCTTAAGAGTTAATAAAACTCAAACGTCATAACTTAAAAGATGCAGTGATTGCTGCTTCAATGGAAACCCAGTAAAAAATACTAATACTGAAACTGAAAGGCCCTTTTAAAATGTGATTTTGTATCAGACTGAATATAAAGATAACTGGCTATTATTTTACCTTGGGTTACTGTTTTATCTTGATGACAATCATTAAAATATCATCAGCTTTATCTAACAGGATACAAAACTGACAATGTATAAAAAAAGAGGCTGTGAAAATGAAATAGAAACATTTATCTTAGAAAGTATGTATCTTAGAAAATACTCTGCATTTTCCTGCAATTAACTTAAACACTAATATATTCAAAGGAAAAGAAATTTTACCACTTATCAACTGTTCACAGACTTGTCTTGCAACTGCTCGCATCATGTTCTGGGAAGCAATGTCTCCCTAGTGAATTAAATCAGTAAGTCGATCAGCATATTATCTTCATAGTTCTGGAGTTCAATGTTTCACACACAAAATAAACTTGTAAATCAAATTCTAAGAAATACATACTCTGTCGCCTTTCTCTCCTTTCAATCCTGATGGACCCTGAAATATAGGAATTTCAGATATTACAAACTGACAAATATAGTCTAAAATGACTTATGAATGGACATGATGATGTTATGTTCCAAGCTCCAGTCTCCGAACAAACTGAGAGAACAAGTCCACCATGGCAATGCAAAAGCAAGAGGAGAGTTTATTGCTAACTCGAGTTAGGGTCCTCTGCCATCTCCAACGCAGTAGAGGAGGCAAGAGAGCCCCGAGTCCAGGATTACAGGAGTATTCATAGGTTTTAGACAAAGATAGAGATTCGGCGGGAGATGATTGGGCAAACAAGGCAAGACAAGGGTTTGGCATATTTTGATTGGTCATATAATGCGCGTACATGGGTTTAGAGTTTTGTATCTCTTAGGGATTGTTCTGTACCAAGAGCGGGTGGACTTATTTTCTGATAAGGTCTCCATTATGCCATCCCGGATGGCCTTGAGCCCACGGAGTCCAAATGACTCAGGAATTTTTCTGTGGCCCAGTATTTTTCAATAATCCTGTCATGGCATCTGTGAGGCTTTACAATGAAAGACAGCAAGGTCTATTTTCCAACAAATTAGCAAAACCACACATCATGTTCACATTGAAGTTACTCACATTTTGCTTATCTGTAAAAAGGAATCTAATCTGTCTCCCTGTCTCTCTCTCTCCCTCTCTCAGAAGCACATGTCCTCCAAAATAGTGCTGAGATGTGAATTGTATGATCACGTTTAGAAGTTATGTATTGCATCTTCATTTTATGATGCCCATTCACAATAGAAATCTGGAACTGAAATACGTGTCACATTGCCCTTGCTACTATTCTACCCTTTTATCATGTCAGTATGGCTGGGGAGCTCAACTGGCCATTGTAGGTTAATCTTGGTTCAGTTCTAGTAAGAACCCAGAAGACCTTGTAATAGTTAGACCTTCCATCAATTTCCTAACTAAACTGCATCTCCAACTTCTACTGATTTTGTGCATTGAATATGAAAGGGCTATATGCCTCACTTATTAAAGAACTTAATCCAAATGGTAGTCCCACATCCAAACACAACTACAGAATGTGTTGTTGTTCAGTTGCTAAGTTGTGTCCAAGTCTCTGCAACCCCATGGACTGCAAACACCAGGCTTCCTTGTCCTTCAGTATCTCCCGGAGGTTGCTCAAATTCACATCCATTGAGTCAGTGATGCCATCCAACCATCTTGTCCTTTGCCGCCCCCTTTCCTATTCTGTCAGGCCTCTCACTGGCCACAAGAACATCTTGGAAAAAGTCTTCCTTCTAGTGCAAGAAGTTTTTGTCTTTCTGTATATCTCCAGGCTATCCGCTGAAAGGAATACCCACACCACTGACAAATCTAATGTTCAGATAACATCCCAAACTGCATCTTACTGTCTCCAAGACTTTTGCCTCAACTCCTCAACATCCGTCCAACTGGTCTTCCTCTCTCCCATTTTGCCCCTTTCGAGTCTGTTCTCCACAGAGAAGCCAGAGTGTCACTTTTAAGAGGAAAATCGGCCCAATTCACTCTTGCTTCCAAGGGCTTCTTATCACACTTAGAATAAGTGTGGTCTGGGTAGACCATATGATGGCCTCTGCCCAACCACGTGACCTCGCCTCTCCTCACTTCCTTTGCTTCAGGTGCTCGGGTCTCTCTGCTGTTCCATCCACGTGCCACACTCACCCTCCCTCAGCCTTTGTTCATCTTTCCCCACACCTGGAATAATGTTCCCACAGATGCTCCTAGCCTCGCTGAACCTGCTCAGACAGGTTCGCTGACCGCTGCATCTGAAATAGCCTGTTTACACCACCATGCTGCTGCTGCTGCTGCTAAGTCACTTCAGTCGTGTCCAACTCTGTGCGACCCCACAGACGGCAGCCCATCAGGCTCGTCACTTCAGTCGGACGGCAGCCCATCAGGCTCCCCCATCCCTGGGATTCTCCAGGCAAGAACCCTAACCCCTTACTGTCTCTTTTTTTCATATCACTATCATCACCAGAAACTATATTATGTATTTACATTTTTCGTCTATATCACCCACTAGGATCTCCATGAGGGCAAGGACTTCGCCCTGTTTATGGTTTTATCCAGACCCTACATTTATCCAGACCCTAAAAATGCCAGCTAGCACAGTTAGGCACCAAACCAAAGGGTGTTGAGTAAATGAATAAAAATATTCCATCAGCAGTTCTTGGAAACATCCACTATACAACATTAGGTTTTATATGTTAACAGGAAGACAACTCTGCATACAAGCACTAATAACAAGCTAACAGTCACTGAGCTAAGTTCCCTGCTAAGACCTTTATACATGCAACTGCTAGTTTTGGTTTTAGAAACTAAACGTAAATAGGAGAGAAGAAAAGGAGGGGCAATTTACCACTTTAAAAGGATGGTTAAAGGAGGAAAATGGGGTAGATAACGTCCAGATAAATGTCACCAAGTTGTAGTTACAAGAAAAACTGGAGCTTGACTCTCCCTTTACCAAAAGTACTGGACTCTCACGGAAACATTATTTAGCTTGGCGCCTTTTGTGAATTTCAGGGACTCTTTTTTGCATTAACTGCTACTCTGTTCCCATTTGTTGTTTTGTTTTGTCTTGTTTTCAATTTACTGCCTCTCTGAGATTGGTCTAGTATATATGATTTAGAACTCATCTTTATTGCCAGTATCTTGGGATCTCATTTCAAGTAAAGAAAGTAGAAATTTCTTTCAGGTTTCTAGCTGCAGCCATCAATTACATCAGCGATATTCTTATGGTAGACTCTATTTTGGTCATCGTAAAAAGAAATAGAATTCTGAATGGGTTGAAAAGTTCTGTGAATTCTGAATGGGTTGAGAAGTTCTGTGTACTTTTAACCGCTCTTGTGAAGTTCCTGCCATGATTCATTAATGAAAGAGTAATATGGAGTATACACAGAGTATGAGGCGTATCAGGAGGCCTTTCATCTTTATGCTGCATGCTTAATTTTATGTAAACGTAGAAGGCACGCCATGTCACATAAAGATCTACCCTAAGTTAGTTTGACATTAAACTTTTTTACTTTAACTTGGGTTTATACTTGGGTTTATATTTTCTTTTTTTAACTTGGAGAATACTTAAGAGAGAAGTTCCGTTCAGAGAACAGCTCTGATAGGTGTGTCATTACTAACATCGGACTTCATGATCTTGGAAATAAATTTTTATATTTCAGAATTCTACTCAGACAAAAACTGCTTAAAATAAATTTATTCATCATAGACATAAATAGGGAAGAGCTTGTAAGGAAGAATATGGAGCCCAGCAATCATTACAAATACGTGCTCAGTCGCTCAGTCACACCTGACTCTTTGTGACCCCATGGACTGTAGCCCACCAGGCTCCTCTGTCCATGGGATTTGCCCGGCAAGAAAACTGGAGGGGATTGCCATTTCCTACTCTAGGGGATCTTCCCGACCCAGGGATCAAACTCCTGCCTCTTGCATTGACAGGCAGATTCTTTACCACTAGCGCCACCTGGGAAGCATTCAGTTTTGGAGTCACAAATTTGAAAATAGAAGATATGCATTATACCAGCTCAACTATTATTTTAACCAAAACATCTGAGAAAAAGAAAGTTAAACTGGATATGAGTTGGAGCAGGGCAGTGTGAAAAAGGAAGACAATGGATTAGATAAATTCTTTTCGTTCTGGGGCTAATGCTCTAGCATCCTCCACAGAAGAGGAAAGAGCAAGTGGCATGGCCACAGAGCGCTCACAAAGGGTTAACTTGCAGAGCATCCACGGGGGCGCCATGGACCATCATGTGTTTTTCTGTCTTAAGCTGCATAGCGCTCCTAAATAAAAAGAATGATTCTGCTGACCCAGCTCTGAGTGTTTATACAGTGCAGAAATATGTGTCTTGGCTCATAATCCCATTCTTCTTTTAAAGAAACCCTATGACCACAATTTTCATCCCAGAATGTTATAACTTGGAAAGAAACATTTTAGAACTAGTACCAAGTTAAATCCATGGATTTAGCATCGTTTCAACAAATGCTTCAAATGTATTACAGCAGAGATAACATAAATATGCCACAGTCTTGCAGTCTCTTCATCACTCACAGTGGAATGACCAGGCATGCAAGCCATCCACTTACTGGTCGGCCGTGATCTCCGGGCTTTCCTGGTTTCCCGCTTGGTCCTGTGACTCCTGGAGAGCCTGGACTTCCCTGCAACACACAGGCAGAGAAAACAAAAGGTTACCATGAAGAGGAGTCCCATGTAAAGTAAACTAACAAAGCATGGCGGGCTTTGAAAGCTTTCAGCATATTAAGGAAGAATAAAATTAAATTTAAGATAACATGGAGGAAAGAAAATACCAAAAATTCCTATTCAATCTTCATGGAGTGTATAGTTGAAAAATACACTTGAGACCATTTGAAAAATATATACATATACTGTTTTTAATCAGTTTCACCATTCACAGACTGGGATCCTAGTAAATTGGCTACTAAGTGAATTTACAGAAAGCAATTTCTTTTCGTTTATTTCTGTTATCAAAAGACAGGAGTGAAAACTTTGGGGAAGAAATTGAGAAGGCATCTGAGCACCATGTGGTAGAGCTCCCCTTATCTCCAGGACGTCGTAGCTCAGCCTAGAAACTCACTTTTTCTTTGGTGCATTCGAATAAAGTGTACTTCTCTTCTATCATATCAGAACCCTCAACCCCATCAAAACCATAAGAATTTCTCCCTGTTAGCACAGCTTTAAGAAACTTTAGCCATAGTTTAGTCTGTGGGGTGGCAAAGAGTCATACACAACTGAGCGACTTTCACACATATTTTAGTAAAATGCTTATAATATTGTTGCTGCTGCTGCTAAGTCACTTCAGTCGTGTCCGACTCTGTGCGACCCTATAGACGGCAGCCCACCAGGCTCCCCCTTCCCTGGGATTCTCCAGGCAAGAACACTGGCGTGGGTTGCCATTTCCTTCTCCAATGCATGAAAGTGGAAAGTGAAAGTGAAGTCGCTCAGTCATGTCCCACTCTTAGCGACCCCATGGACTGCAGCCTACCAGGCTCCTCTGTCCATAGGATAATATTGCTAGACAATACATTACCTTCTAAAGCTAAAATTTCCTTAAAATGGAATCATCAGATTTCTGTAAAACAATCTTCTATTCATCAATCATATAAATTTTAATCTCTGTAGTAAATACTTTAAATGAAAGTTTACTATACATTTTGAACTCTACTTGAGACCATATGTATTAAACATAAATCATTCATATCCAGCCAGAAGCCATGTAAAGCATCCATTACCTCCAACAATGTAATTGCAATCTCACCTGGATGCAAGTATACAGATTCTTTCAGAGTCATTGGCTTCAGTATTTTTCCCAAAGATCTTAACTAGAAAACCTTTTCAGTAAGAATACATCCTCTGAATGACTTAAAGCTGTTCAGTAATTAATATCCTTAAAATTCAAATATCATAAGCTACAGCCTCTTAAAATTCTAGAAGAGGAAATGACCAGCAAGACCATAAAACCCACCACTTAATGTACACTACACATGGAAGGAACTAGGGCTCTAACCAGTTAGGGATATTTTTCTGTTTTTCAAGTATAACTTGATTAAACAGAAAGACTCTATTTTAACACATCTATTTTCTCTAGCCGATTTTGATTTAGGAGAATAAAAACAAGTAGGTCCCTCAACAGTGTGGTCCACAGCACAAATGGAACATGCTTCAAAGATCAGGTTACTGAGTTTTTTCCTAGCAAGTGGGGGTAGGGGGTCAGGACAGGGAGATGAGTGTCACGCATTCCATTCTTACCGGTGGTCCAGGGGGACCCCTGGGTCCCATTGCTCCATCTTTTCCAGTAAAGCCCTATTGTAAAAATGAAATTAAGTGTGGATTAGTGAAGTAATGACCAAGCAAAATGGAAAGAAACTAAACAGGATGATAAAAGTGACAGGTGAGGGATTTAACCCAACTGCAGGTAACTTTTCAACATAAAGACAAACATGCAAAAAAAAAAAATGCTTTCCATTTAAGTTATGCCTTTTACTGAATAATTCAGTTCTAAACTCAGGCATTTATAGGGTTACAAATAAAAATCATTTTAAGAATCAAACTAGTCTTCTCCAAAGAAGTTTCCTATTATGAAGATACTAACTTTTGCTTTTATAAGAGTATAAAGAAATCTACAGGAAGACTAGCTCTTTCTACTGAAAAGTCAACGTCCACGAACTGGCCTGGGAAGGATCAAAATAGGATGAAGGGAATGTTGCTGAAGAAACCAGGTGACGTCAGAGAAGATGCAGAAGAGGCCAACCACCTGGTTAGGAAACTCCCTTCGTTGTTTCCAGACAGCCAGGACAGGACCACTGTTGCTTCACTCCTGGGTGATTTCTCTCCTCCCCTCCAAGAAAGAGGCAAAACTACCTTAACTCCACCAGTCAAAGAGAAAGGAAATCCCCAATCCTCACTTAATTGTTTAGTGGTCCATCTCTCCTCATCTCGCAGACGGGCTAGACCCATCTCAGATCGGGTAGAGAGGAGAGATCTACCCAGGAGTAGTGGGCATCTCTGTGCCGCTTGCACAGTACCAGACGACCTCTGCCTGGAATGAGTCACTCACTGCCCGCTTAGTATTCATCCCAAGTGCAGACCTCTGAAATCCAGCCGAGGATTTCTGAGTCAGGCAGTTTTTTATGGTTGCTGCATTCCTCTGTCAAAGGAAATTTTTGCCTCCTTTGAGAATAAGTGATAATTTTATGCATATTCTTGGATCCCAGCAAAAAGTCAAGAACATTTGGCTCACTCCCCGCATGAAGTATCCACACTGCCATCGATTTTACAAAAGAGGAAGTTTAAATTATTTCTTTAAAATTGCATTAGAAATAGTCTGTCCGTTCAAAAAAATTCAGAAACTTATGGAGATAAACATTTCAGACTGTTTTCTGGAAGATCTAGGCCTGCTTAACAAAAAACAGACTCTAAGTTCATCTGATGTAACATCAACACCACTCCTGGGAGCCACTTAAGAAGGAAAAATGCTCTGAGTATGGTTTGGACAGTTGAATGTCATCTAAATTTCCTCCAACCACTGTAGAAAACACTCTTTTGCTTTCATTTTTTAAGGTAAGTCTCATGTCTATGAATAATCCTCCTTCGGTCATCCTAAGAACTTCCTGATCAACCATTTTCTCTTTTTTCCTTGCCTTACTGAGCTATAATTGACAAAATCATGTATATTTATGGTGTACATGTGATGTTTTGCTACATGTAGACATTGCGTATTGATTACCCCAATCAAAGTAGCACACCCATCACCTCACAGAGCTATCATTTTTTATGTGGTGAGACTACTTAAGATACACTCTATTAGCAAATTTCAAGCACATAATATAGTATTAATTATAGTCACCACAATGTACATTAGATCTCCAGAACTTAGCTGGCATAACTGAAACTCTGTATCCTTTGTCTAACATCTCCCCATTTCTCCCTCTTTTTCAGCCCCTGGCAGCCACCTGCTTCCAGGAGTTCAGCTTTTTTGAGATTTCATACGTAAGTGAGATCATGTAGCATTTCTCTTTCTGTGCTTTGCTTATTTCAGGTGGCATGTCCTCCGGGTTCAAGGTTTATCCATGTTTTGGGGAGTGACAGCATCTCCTTCTTCTTTTAAGACAGAATAATATTCCACTATATATATATTAAACATAAATTCATATATAAAAATATCACATCTTCTTTATCCACTCATTCATGAGCGGACAGTTAGGTCTAACCAGCCATTTTCTTTTAGAAGTAATATATACCTAAATTGGGATGAGGTGGATTCTATTCTGGTGACGTCAGAAGGGCTACCACTGAGCCATCTGCAGAACTTTGGGCTGCCAATTTTATTTTTTTTACCTTCCATTTTCAAAGCTGCAGCAGTTATTGCTGCTTCCCTCTATGGGAGGGTGGCCGAGAGGACCTGTGGTCGCTTTCACAGATGCGCATGTGTGACTCGCCTGAACATGTACTTATCTTGCTACTTTCTAACAGTCCCCAAAACTGTGGCTCATTTGAAAATCGATGTGTGCTGCAGGCAACCCAAGCCTCTTGCTTCTACCAACTCCATCTTAGTAGGACATCTTCCTTCCTCACTATGGTCTTGGGCGTGCTCTCTTGAGCTTTATTCTCTTCTCTCCCATCATAGAGTTCAAGTTTCTTCCTTCCTTCTTTCTTCATTCCTTTCTTCCTCTCTCTGTCTCCCTTTCTTTCTCTTTTGGCTGAGATGCCTGCACCCAAAGTCTAACTTCCCAAAACCTTTTATGTTCCATCAGCTGCAACTCCTATTCTCAGCATTAGTGGCAGGAAACTGAGTTGTAGGTACAAGGCCATGATGGAAAAAAGATGAGTAATTTCCTGAAAACTTTCCTCACTCTCAACATGAGGGTCCTGGGTTGCCTCACCACAAAGCTGGATTCACAGATTAAAATGTGAGAGTGAAAAACACCGTCCTTCCCACCCCTTCACTTTTCAGGGAATCAGTGACGGTGGGGATGGCTGCCCGACCACCAGCTCAGAACGAGCATGTTGACGGAGTGGGCACTGACCACCCAGCAAGTCTGCATGGAACCCATGCTGAAGCACGTGCCAACCCAACACGGCTTCTGCAGTAGCGGTGGCAAGGGAGGCAGCCCATCATTACTTCTGTTGGGTTTTTTTTTTATTATTTTATTGGAGTATACTTGATCTGTAACGTTGTATTTAATTTCTGTTATACAGCAAGGTGACTCAGTTATACATATATATTCTTTTTCATATTATTTCTTATCATGGTTTATCATAGGACATTGAACTATATTCAATATCCGTTATTACTTCCTGACTGTGATATTTTTGGTTTTGTTGACTAATTGCATAGACCGACTGGTCACCCTTGCAATCATTGTGGTCCTTTATTATAAGACAAGAATTCAAATAAAACTAGAGTGCTAGTCTCAAAAGAGTCAGAAAATATGTATAAGTACCAGCGGGTCCCAGGCTCCCAGAGAACAGTTTTCTCTTTGACCTCATTTTCTCATAAATTCAAGAGTAGGCATTGGAACAAATAAATTTCATTGGCAAATCATCCAACATTTGGTATTATCTGGGCAAAACTTTGCTCCATCTGATTGACCCAACTCTTCTGTCCCATGGTGTCTCGGAGGCGTTAAGGCTAACAAATCAAAGCGTAAGTGACAACTATTATAGCCCTGGCCCTCTCAGAGCCTGCTGCTAGTCTTCTGTTTTGACTTGATTAGTCAGAATACAGACAGCACTCAGACTGCTGTCTAAACTAGAAGGTGCTGAAGTCATTAGTGCCTTGGTTCTGAGCAGCTCTAAAAACTTCTATTAAAGCATCTGTGGTCTCCTATGAAACCAAATGTTCCTCTAACATTAAACAGAGCACAGAATTCACTGTGCTTCTCACCTACTTGTCCTAGAAAAAAATTGGGTCTCCTGCACTGATTTCCTCATTACTCAAGAACAGACCTGAGATCTGCCATAAATAAGCAAAATTCCTACTAAGTTTCAGTTGCTATCCATCACAGAGGCCTGCAGATGGTATCTGAGTTCTAAAGGTGTAGAAAAGATGTCCCTGACCACATACAAAGTGCCACGGGAATCAAGACTATTTCTAGAGTTACATAAAAGATGCCTCATAAAAAATTTTTAATTTTCAGATTTAATGCAATTTTCTAGGATTCTTAATCTCTTTCCAATGAACCAAAACTCACTGGTTTTCAGAGCATGCTGAATTTTTTAAAATTTCCAAAATTCTAACGACTCATTTAAAGTCCCACCATTCTGTTTCACAGACCTGGAGATTGCCCTGGTGTCAGTTGGTCCATTGATATTAGCTTTTCTGCCTCTTATGAGATACGTGAACTCTGCATTTCCAGCCGCACCAACTGAACTTTGGGATGGGGAGCAGTTAATTAATAGGCAATAATCATGCCCAACGTCATNAGGTGACTCAGTTATACATATATATTCTTTTTCATATTATTTCTTATCATGGTTTATCATAGGACATTGAACTATATTCAATATCCGTTATTACTTCCTGACTGTGATATTTTTGGTTTTGTTGACTAATTGCATAGACCGACTGGTCACCCTTGCAATCATTGTGGTCCTTTATTATAAGACAAGAATTCAAATAAAACTAGAGTGCTAGTCTCAAAAGAGTCAGAAAATATGTATAAGTACCAGCGGGTCCCAGGCTCCCAGAGAACAGTTTTCTCTTTGACCTCATTTTCTCATAAATTCAAGAGTAGGCATTGGAACAAATAAATTTCATTGGCAAATCATCCAACATTTGGTATTATCTGGGCAAAACTTTGCTCCATCTGATTGACCCAACTCTTCTGTCCCATGGTGTCTCGGAGGCGTTAAGGCTAACAAATCAAAGCGTAAGTGACAACTATTATAGCCCTGGCCCTCTCAGAGCCTGCTGCTAGTCTTCTGTTTTGACTTGATTAGTCAGAATACAGACAGCACTCAGACTGCTGTCTAAACTAGAAGGTGCTGAAGTCATTAGTGCCTTGGTTCTGAGCAGCTCTAAAAACTTCTATTAAAGCATCTGTGGTCTCCTATGAAACCAAATGTTCCTCTAACATTAAACAGAGCACAGAATTCACTGTGCTTCTCACCTACTTGTCCTAGAAAAAAATTGGGTCTCCTGCACTGATTTCCTCATTACTCAAGAACAGACCTGAGATCTGCCATAAATAAGCAAAATTCCTACTAAGTTTCAGTTGCTATCCATCACAGAGGCCTGCAGATGGTATCTGAGTTCTAAAGGTGTAGAAAAGATGTCCCTGACCACATACAAAGTGCCACGGGAATCAAGACTATTTCTAGAGTTACATAAAAGATGCCTCATAAAAAATTTTTAATTTTCAGATTTAATGCAATTTTCTAGGATTCTTAATCTCTTTCCAATGAACCAAAACTCACTGGTTTTCAGAGCATGCTGAATTTTTTAAAATTTCCAAAATTCTAACGACTCATTTAAAGTCCCACCATTCTGTTTCACAGACCTGGAGATTGCCCTGGTGTCAGTTGGTCCATTGATATTAGCTTTTCTGCCTCTTATGAGATACGTGAACTCTGCATTTCCAGCCGCACCAACTGAACTTTGGGATGGGGAGCAGTTAATTAATAGGCAATAATCATGCCCAACGTCATTAGAGGCCACATAAGAAAACTTACTCTGTCTCCTGGAGGGCCCATTGGTCCTGGTGGGCCAGGTAATCCTGGAGTTCCCTGCACAAAAGGAAACAAGCAAGAAAACACTGTAACAAACTTCTTGTGTGAGGAAAAGGAACTCGTGTCCTTCTCCAAAATGTTTGGGGGAAAAGTCAGGGGACTCTGAGAAGGAAGAGAAACTCAGTACCGAGCGCAGAGCCAGCCCGAGAGCAAGACGCTAGCTCAGTCAACAAGCCCAGACCTGACTGCACAGCCCCAGTCTGAAGCCTCAGACCAGGCAACGGAATGGAAAATGGCCAGGCTTCTGCTCTGCGGCTTAACCTTGGTTCACCGTCTGAGGCACTACAAGGGCAACTTTGCAAAGAACACTTGACGAGTCAAGAAAAGGCAAGGTGAAGAACAACTCACAGTCCGGCCTGGAAGTCCTGGCTCTCCCGCATCGCCCTTCATTCCCTGGCGACCCTAGAGCAAGCAGTGGGAAAATAGGTCTCAGCATTTTACAGAAATTAAGCGAAAAGGGAAGACGTGAGTCATTCCTGAAATCTCTATCACTTTATAAATCCAATGAGGCATACTTGTGAAGGGAGATGAATAAATTATTTTGGGGACCGATGCTCACTTTTTAAACTATAAATGCTGTTATAATTTCCATTTATCGGGTTATGGGATCATTTTATATAATCATGGGATAATATGCCTTTTTTAAAAGAACCCGAGTTAAAGGGGAAACTATTTTTATTATTTAACATATTTAATTTGGTGCTAACTGTAATGGAGAGTCAATGAAACGCACCATAATTTTGTTCTGTATAACATGCTAGAAGACACTTGTTAATAGGCAAATCTGAATTAAAGCTGATAATAGTAGTAATAAGAAAATAAATAGAAATAAAACTCTCCAAACTCCCATGTGGATGTACAAAGCTAAAAGTAGACGCATTCAACCCTGTTCCTTTTTCACAGCTGCACTGAGAGGTTCGCAGGGTCTTAGTTCCCTGACCAGAGATTGAACGTGTGCCCCCTGCAGTGAAGCTCTCAGTCTTAACCCCTGGATCCCCAGGGAAGCCCTGCATTCAACCCTTTTGAGTGAAAAGAAAAATCCAGTTCCTTCAAATGTTTCATTTCTAGCTATATCTGATATAGATTATTTTCTCTCTAAATGCCAAAAAAGAAGTCTTTAAAGGGAGTTTAGACTTAAATTTAAAACTATGTAATTATCTGGATTCTTATTCATATGCTGTATTTGTTCTATCTTAAAGTACAGAAAAAAGTAGTTAAATGAAACACCAGCCTTAAAAGGTAAGACATTTCTCCTAAGTTCAGATTGGCATTTGGAATAAAACAAATTTTTATTGAAGTAATGACCTAGATAAATAAGTCATAAATATCAGACAGAACCTTAGGGCCTGCCACAGACTCAAAGCCATTTCAAAGCTTTCAGGATATTAAAGGATATTTGCATTACTTATTAAAATAATTTTTAAAGGTCAAAGAAGTAGCAACAATTTTTCCTACAGTTACATATTATTACATATGCTATTTACATATCTGAAATTACAGTCACAGGAAGTCATCTCAATGACTAAACTTGTTGAGTTTTCTGAAAAAACATTTGAATTTGGCAAAATAGAGTAGAAAATGTTCCAGTTAAATTCAGCATTAATCCACCATCCTCATTTCATACAGAAAGCCTTTGTGCTTACTTGTTCACCGGGAATAGAGAGGCCATTGGGTCCCTGAGGGCCTGGAGGACCCTGGGGCCCAGGAGGACCTGTATCTCCACGAGGACCAGGGGGGCCCTACATACAGAACAGAGAAACAAGCACAGAGTCACAGACTACCCTTCCAGGGCTGTCTTCACAACTCTAAGATACCAATCAGAATCTGCAAACGTTTTAGAAATCTCCCCATCTATTGGGCTGACCAGAAAACCCAAACGAAGTTTTTGGCCAAACCAATATAAAAGTATTTGTTAATGTCATCCCTTTCTCCCTTTGACTACTCATTAAAAGAATTGGAAAGTACAATAAATTCGCAAGAGCACTTAAATTTCCCAACCTATTTTCACATGGGAACAGGTTTCTTAAAAAGTAAAATACATCACGTATATTCATATATCTATAGTCCTAGATTCATTCAGAGATCAAACCTCAAGATTCACTAGATTTGATTTCTTTTAAGCTGGTCCTGAGTCCTCTTAGACTTGGGCTGATTTCTGGGACTAACATGTCTACATCAGGCAAGGAAAGAACAGATATGTTTGCTCTATGCAGGAGCTTCTTTGCAGGGTGTCCAGGTAGAAAAGGACAAACCTGCAGTTAGACAGACCTGGGTCAGCACCCCACCCAGCCTCACTTTCCTGATAGCTTAATGACAGTATGACAAAAACTACACATCACCTTCATAATACATCCCCTCAAGATGCTGGAGTTGTCTTACAGAGATAGTTTTGAACCAGTAGAAGAGGCCAGTGACCCTCAGTGAAGGCAGATGTCGCTGGCTGGGCTCTTTCTCTGAGAGAGAGGAACCTTCCCCAGCTCCTCTAGTGGGACTCTGCTCTTCTGATGGCCAGGACTCCCCCTCTGCTTCCCCATATGAGGGCAGAGCCCTTAGGGGCTTCTATAGGTCTCCCATGGGCAATTCCCACTTCAGTTACATCCCCTGTACATTCCTTTATCTGACTAATCTAATCTACCATTCTGATATCCAGAGGCAAGACAGAGATCATTATATTGCCTAAGGCCCACTAAACTTGAATCAGCTTGTTCAAGGGCACATTACCCTGTGAGCGGAAATCTGAATAAAGAGACTTCAACATATAGGTGAAAACGTAAATGCTCTCTAAAATATACTTACAATTGCCCCACTGACACCTCTTTCACCTCTCGGACCTTTAGCCCCAGGTCCTCCCTAAAATACATAGTAAGAGCACATTTTAGGATGAACATAGGAAACCAGGAAGAAGCTGATACATAAAAATTGCTTTAAGAAGCAGTGCATACTCCAGACAACCAATACTTCTACAGCTATTTACGAAATATGGAAGTAAATACTTTCTATCATACAAATGTGTGGGAAAGGAGAATTTCAAAACATTCTTAAGGATTTCATTTTTATATTCTGATCTTTCCTTAATTGTTAGCAAATTTTGAAGTTGATTTGAAAATTTGAGGTTTGCTAAGAAAAAAAAGCATTACTGTAAATAAAATATTTAAGCATTTCTAAGGAAAAAATCTATTTTGGAATTATATGAGTGTATTCTACAGGGAAAATAATATGCAATAAGAAGACTCTCTCAGAATCTCAGAACATGTAATTTAGTAACAGGAATTCAGAGACCTGTTCACTGAACAAAGAGGAAATAAACATGATACTGATATCCAACATTATCTTACAATTAGGAAAAAAATTCCTACTTCTCAAAAACATCAAAGTCACATCCAAGGTATAATTTTAGGATTATAAATATAAATCAGATAAGTTACTATTAATTAAAGAAAATAAATGATATTAATTCCAGATATATTTTGATTTCATATATGAGGAGCTGGTTTGTAATTAACCTAAAATCAATTTACATTATTTGTTAACAACCATGTATAGTAAAATCTGGTGTTCTGAGGCTCTTTAAGCTGTTTCTATGTTAATTAACCCATGTTCTTAAAAGAGGTCAGTAAAGCTTACCACTTCCATTCTGCAAAACCAGCCGGTCACATGTAATCGATCAACAAGAGCTAACACTGTACTCTTCAGTGTTTTGCATTGCATTTATTGGTCTCTCCCCGCAATGGAAAGACCTGGTCAGTCTTCTCACTCAGGTTATTCCTAACCCCAACACTTTCACCCAGAGTTTATAATATTATCACATCCATAATTACCCTATGTTATTCTATAATATGCTTGCTAATACACACACATATCCTAGGCTCTAAAGTATTTTGGGGTCAGCTTCTCAATCATGGCTCCATGACATAGGTACAAGAAGCTTTCAGGAAATGTAAGGAATTTTCAAAATCGTGTAATTAAAGAGAGAAACCCACATCCATGTCTTGAAAAGCTCTTGAATGCTAGCCCATATCATTCATTCTCATGTGAGGAGAGAAATGTGTTCAAATGCTTTCAGATTTTCTTCTGGATTTACTCCAGCTCAGATCTCAAGATGTGCTGTGAAAATGGTCTGCAACTCATCTTGTTCTGTCCTACAACACACCAGTGGCTAGCAGCATGTTATGCGCAACACACTGACCAAAGGATGATTATGCCAAAGATTTAACTGGAAATACTAGAAGGACTATTTCAGTCTCCTTACTGCAGGGCCGGGGGGTCCCGGAGGTCCAACGCTGTCCTGTGTACATGTGCAAGCGTTCGGAAGAGCTGGGCATTTTGCTTCATCTCTCTGAAATATGGAAAAGAATACTTATCTCTGAATTGAAAGTAAACATAGCCTCTTATCCGCCACACCCACTTATCTTATACACACAAGGAAATCTATTTCCCAGCTTAAAGGAATAATTTTTAATTATGATTACAAAGTCTTATGCCCAGTCTTACTCTGCTCCTTTATGTCTTTAAAAGTTTTGCTTTAGGAAATCTCACATAAGATATGTTTACAAAACCACCATTAGGACCCCTGGTAATTTAATCCAATTCTCTCTACTCTGGTATTAGAGAAATGCTGAGTGTTTCAGCTATGGATGCCCATTTCATTCGGAATAAAATTTTAAATCCCTTCCACAGCCTACAGGACTTACACGGTCTGCAAAACAGCATCCCACCACCTCCCCTCTCCTTCACTCTGCCCCAGCCCCTCTCATGCACTTCTTGCTTCTTAGATGTTCAGGGCACCTTGTGGCCTTAGGGCCTTTACACTTACAGTCCCCTCTGGTTGGAATGCTCTTTCTGCATTACCCACATCGCTTGTCCCCTCACTTCGCTCAGGTCTCTGCTTAAATCTCACCTTATCCCTGAGGGCTGAGGGTACTCACCTGGCTACCTGTCCTTGTACCCTGGTGTGTTTTCTATGACTTTTCACTTGATAACATAGTATACACCTACTTATTCACTCCTCCTCTTCCTCTCCGTTTCACTAGAATATTCCTTTTCACTGCCATAACTCCAGCACACAGGATAGTGCCTGGCTTATAACAGGTGTTCAGTAAGTATTTGTTGAGGAAATAATGCACACTTATTTTGTGGGTGTGTGCGGCTCACTGTTTGCCTAGAACTTCAAATCCATCTTCAGCATTCAACTTTGTAACCATCACCACCTACACAGATAATACAGGGGAAGGCCATCACTCGCGCATTTCTACTTAGACATCCAGAGAGGTGTGATGGCTGATCCTGTAAAGGACTTAATAAGCATTCATTGTAAAATGCTGGTATTTTACAAGCAAGAGGAGGACTCTGCAGTAAACGGGTTTACCAGACATGCTGATTAAAGCAGGACTTTTCTGACTATGCCTAACCACTTTGGCTGTTAGGGAGAATTTCCAGATGCGGTCCTCTACATTCTTGACTTCTGAGGGAGGGGTCCCCAGCCTGAGCTGCGGTCCTTAATGAGCACGCACACCATGTGTGTCCCTGGCTCCATCCTGATCATGCAGCTGCTGAGGGCTACTTCCTCTCCCAGGCCATCCTCATCCACATCTCTTACTTCTCGAAGACTAACAAAACCATGACACAAATCCATTCTGTCTCACTTACCCTGGAAGGAATATCACAGCATCTGTCTCGACTGGTCCACACCGGACTGCAGACAATATCAAAATTCTGGATTTGGAACTGTAAACAACCAACAGTAACATGAGCTAAAGAGGCGTGAAAGACATTTCATATTAACATTTCCACATTTTAACCTCTGCTAACTTCTCACGCAGACTCTCTAGAGGGTCCAGGCAATGAGAGCAATGTGATCCTTACCTTCTAAGAACAAAAAAACCCTATGCCTCAGAGAAAAGGACAGTAAAGCAAAATGCATATGTGATAATCCCACTTCTGATTCGCTTCCTTGGCTAAAATGAAGTGTCTCATTGAGGTTTTTTTTTTTTTAAGAGAACATTGATTTTTTTATATCCTTAAAAATGATAAGTGCATTTAATTCAGAATTTTAATTTGAAGACTACACACATTTAAATCAGCGTTTAAGAGTCCACCTCTGTAAAAAAAGAAAAAGTAACATTTTTTAAAATTTCTCATTTATTCTTAAATTGATGCTCTGCTTCTTATAAAGTCTTACCTAGAGGCTAACCAATAATTTCATGTTTACCTTCAGCTTAACTATTTCAATATACATATATTTTCTATCTTTCTACACTTAAAAAATAGAGTTCTTTGGGTAAAAAAGAAAAGGTCACTTAGATATAGTCATTCTTTCTTTTATAAACGTGTTCTATTTAAATATTAAACCTAATATTCAATAAATGATTTTAATTGCAATTATATTATTTGTACTAACTAGTTCTTCCCTCTTGGCTCTGAGGGTAAAGCATCTGCCTGCAACCTGGGAGACCTGGGTTCGATCCCTGGGTCAGGAAGATCCCCTGGAGAAGGAAATGGCAACACACTCCAGTACTCTTGCCTGGAAAATTCCATGGACAGAGGAGCCTGGTAGGCGATAGTCCATGAGGTCACAAAGAGTTGGACACGACTGAGCAACTTAACTTCAGCTTTACATGGTGAAAGCTAAGAGTGTTTGCAAGTTCAAGTTCTACATTGAGGGTTAAAAATTTCATTTCTGAATAGAGAAGAAAATTCTATCCATGAAAGAAAGCTAAGCTCAGTAAAAGCAATTTTAAAAAATAATAGAAGGGCTTCTCTGGTGGCTCAGCAGTAAAGAATCCGTCTGCCAGGGCAGGAGACACAGGTGCAGTCCCTATCTGGGAAGATCCCACATTCCATGGAGCAACTAACCCCATGCACCACAACTATTGAGCCTGTGCCGAGAGCCTGGAAGTCACAACTCCTGAGCCCACGTAATGCAACTAGAGCAGCACATGCCTAGAGCCCGTGCTCTACCGCAAGAGGAGCCGCGGCGACGAGAAGCCGAACGCCACAAGCAGGGAGTAGCCCCCAGTGGTCACAACAAGGGAAAAGCCTAACAGCAATGAAGACCAGGCACAGCCAGAGATGAACAAGTACAATTATCTTAACAAACAATAGAAGCCAAAAATAGTAGTCTTGCTTTCAGAACAATGTCATTATTAATCAATATTTATTATGAACTTAGCCTGGTGCAGTGAAAACCTCAGGTTTTAACAGTTTATTACTAAATAGCATTGTGAAAGGGTTGCCAAGCCCCCGCCTCTAACTTAAGCCAATGACAGTTGTGAGGCGGCCGGCCTGACCCCTCTGCGAGGGAGCATAGCTCTGTGACGGTCACAGCCAGAGTCCACAAATGCAAAATGTCCTTAATGCACAAAGCTGTGTCAACAGTTCCTACTTTTGAAGAGCAAAAAAAAATGAATTCGTTTACATTTCACTGATTCTCCTGGCAACCACTTGTCCTGTACTCTCCAGTTTGATTCAGTTTCAAGTCAACTACATGATGTTCTCTGGTGCCCTGACATCTTAATTTGCTTCTAGCAGTAAAGCACATTATCATGTTTTGTCAGTAGCGTATTAACCTCAGCGTAACTTCCAGTGTTTCAACCTAACCAAGATATAAAACAATTAAAAATATCATCGAAGGAAAAGGAAAAGTACCAATTACTTTGAAAAATGTCATTTCTATCTTCGTACAAGGTACCAAGAAAAATAAAACTGTGTTACTTACTGTGGCTGACTTCCTCTCCCCTTTAAGCAGTTTTCCAAGAATTTCATAACCATCAGTGGTGATATTTCCAGCTTCCTTGATATCCTTCTCTACAATCTCATAGCAGTCGATGTAAATCTTAACACTTTTCGAGGTCACTACGATATGAACCTAAAAAGATTATTCGTTGCCATTACAAAATTTCTACCCAGAACCATATGGCTGACTTCTACATATATCAGATCACACGTTTAAAAAATGTGTACTTAAGGCTATTTATGAAATTAAAAGACGCATGCTCCTTGGAAGAATAGCTATGACCAACCTAGACAGCTGATTAAAAAGCAGAGCTTTTTAGCAAAGCTTATTAAAAAGCATTATTTTGCCAACAAAGGTCCGTCTAGTCATGGCTATGGTTTTTCCAGTAGTCATGTATGGATGTGAGAGTTGGACAATAAAGAGAGCTGAGCACCGAAGAATTGATGCTTTTGAACTGTGGTGTTGGAGAAGATTCTTACAAGTCCCTTGAAATGCAAGGAGATCCAACCAGTCCATCCTAAAGGAAATCAGTCCTAAGTAGTCATTGGAAGGACTGATGCTAAAGCTAAAACTCCAAGACTTTGGCCACCTGATGTGAAGAACCGACTCATTTGAAAAGACCCTGATACTGGGAAAGATTGAAGGTGGAAGGAGAAGGGGATGACAGAGGATGAGATGGTTGGATGGCATCACTGATGGATAGAAGTTTGAGTAAACTCTGGGAGCTGGTGATGGACAGGGAGGCCTAGCATGCTGCAGTCCATGGGGTCACAAAGAGTCAGACACAACTGAGCAACTGAACTGAAAGCTATTCTCTTCCCAAATCAAGAGCCTTGGACTAAAAATTCAAGAACCAGGCGGCAGTGTCAATGCCATTTAATTTAACATCATCAAATTAAATGAACCACTTAACCCTCTGAGTCTCAGTTTCCTCCCGCTATTATACATCAGTATAATTTCTTATTTTCCCCACTGTGTATTCTTCCTGAGATGGCCAGAGATAATACAGTAGATGAGATGACTCTTTATAGAGAGCTTTTCAAAAGAAAAAATAAAGACAGACAGATACAGAGAACAAACTTATGGTCACCTGTGGCAGGGCAAGGGGGCAAAACGGTAGGGGATTAAGAGGTCCATAGCAGTTTGTATAAAATAAGCTACAAATATATATTATACAAAGTGGGGAACATAGTCAATATTTTATAATAACTATTAAAAAATAAGTTATAGAAAATGAACTATTATGAGTTAGTAAATCATTAATAAATTGTTATACTCAGAACAAAGGAGCCTCAAATGTCTTCCAGTGATTTTGCTAAATCCAGTTTTTAATTTCTTAGTCCAGAATCCCTGCCCACTCATTGGAAAAGTCCCTGATGCTGAGAAAGATTGAGGGCAGAAGGAGAAGAGGGCATCAGATGAGATGGCTGGATGGCATCACCAATGCGATGGACATGAACTTGGGAAACTTCAGGAGATGATAAGGGACAGGGAGGCCTGGCCCGCTGCAGTCCATGGGGTTGCAAAGAGTCAGACATGACTGGGCAACTGAACAACAACAACAATCCTTGCCAAAAAGATCTTATACACCACGTAGACACCTAACATAAGAAAGAGCTAGGTTGTATCTTTTATAAAGAATCAGCTCTGGAAATCAAATTCAAGATTCAATTTCCTCGTAAGAAAACAAACTTAGGTTGATTTATTGCTGCTTGATATTGAAGATATTCAGAATCTTAAGAAATCTATTAGTACAGATAAATAAGAAAACATCTATATTTCAATAATGTAAAGAATGGCTGCAGGCAATCTTTGGCTTTATAGTTATGCCCACAGTTTCTACTTATCACAGCCCAAATACCCAAGTAAGCCCAGGATGATTACTTTGAAAAGTTTGGCTCCAAGTTAAGGAACAGAAATTCCATTAAATGCTTTAGAGTAAATAAGCAAAAGGACAGTCTCCAGAGATTTTTTTTTAACAGTAGATATTTTTTCCACATAGAATCACCACCAAAACATTAATTTAGTGCATCTACAAGTACTATGAATTACATATTGCTTTTATTTGAAACTGATATATGACTTACTAAAAATAATTTTAAATACCCCAGGGCAATCATCTAATACTGAATTCAAGATGAATACCATACAGACATTCCCAAGGTATTTATTATCTAGTAAGAACTGGGATTTCTTTGGAGGGAATGATGCTGAAGCTGAAACTCCAGTACTTTGGCCACCTCATGCGAAGAGCTGACTGATTGGAAAAGACTCTGATGCTGGGAGGGATTAGGGGCAGGAGGAGAAGGGGACGACCGAGGATGAGATGGCTGGATGGCATCACTGACTCGATGGGTGTTAGTCTGAGTGAACTCCACGAGTTGGTGATGGACAGGGAGGCCTGGCGTGCTGCGATTCATGGGATCGCAGAGTCAGACACGACTGAGCGACTAAACTGAAATGAACTGAAGAACAGAAACTTATTTATCAGATCTTATATGAACAATCTCAGAGGCTAACATCAAAAGCTATTTGAAAATCATAGTATCCAGAAAAACCATTTCAAAATCAAAGCTTGTCACTCAATGTGAACCAAAAAGAAACACATGCTAAAAATATATTTTGCTACGATCTCTTCAGTGTGTTTTACCGCATTTTAAACACATGCATAATTACATCTCAGATTGGCTCTTCATCTGGGCACCATCGTCCCAAGTAATTAGGGACTATTTCCCAACTAGGAAGTGTGTTGGTCACCAACAAAGCAGGAACACTCTTGTCAACTCATCATCCATCCCAAGGTCTGCCATTCCTTGTTTCTCATCTACCTTTTTGTCTTATTACAAATTTCTCACTCGAATCTACCTCATCTGTTACAATAAGATGGAGACATAGAACTTTTCAAGAGAATCCTCTAGAAGCAGCAGTTGTCTGCCCTTCCCCACATAAGCTCTTTAGTCCATCTCCCCTCTCCCAAGAGCCTCCTGCATGTTAGTTTCACTAATTTGCTGCTTCTCTCAGAGAACTACTTGTTCTTATCTCGAGGACTGAAGAACTTCAGTTCCCAAATTACATGGGAAAAGAAAGAAGGGTGTTCCTAGTCCTTGGATCGGCAGCCAATAGAGACTGAACTTGGTACTTGAATGGATGCGATAAATGAAAGTGGGTTATAAGAATGGGGTGGAGGAGGGAAGGAGGGGGAGGAAGCATAATGAAAAAGTGGAGGAGGAACTAAAAACATAGAAAGACACTGTGAGAAAAGAGGGCAGAGAATTTGAAAAGAAAAGAGTTTATGAGAAAAAGAGAGACGAGGCATTACATAAAACCTAAGAACACAAATACCTCTCCATAAAGGCAAATTAAGATGGGAGGGTCAAAAAACAATTCTCTTGATGACTATCAGTACAGATCTCTTCAAAAATACTGCCTTATTGGTGTCAAGTGAAACATTCAATAAAAGTTGGAAATTAAAAAATAATAGTTCCTAGCCTAGACGAGGGGAATAGTTTGGGGGAGAATGGATACATGTATACGTATGGCTGAGTCAGTTTGCTGTTCACCTGAAATTATCCCAATGCTGTTAATCAGCTATACCCCAGTACAAAATAAAAAGTTTAAAAAGATAACAATAGTTCCTAAATGATTGTCAGGTGGTTAATAGCAGGCTGAGTTTCCAATATCTTCAGTGGGTATGGAAGAAAAATAAAATAGTCCTCTTTAGCAAGTTACTCAAATGTAAGTTTAATAGGCTTATCAATGAGCCAAAAATAGTTCATAAGAACTTCACCAGATTCAGCATCTATTATTGGACAAGAAGCAACTGAACTAGTAAAAATTTGTCAAACTAGAATCTTCTTTTCCAACAAGGCATTTATTTTCCTGCACTTTACCAGTAAAGTCTGTAACTTGTTGAGCAAATATGCCTTTATACTCAGAGATCTCTGTTTCTCCATCATTGGTTTTGTTTGTTTGTTTTGTTTTGTTTGAGGGGTGCTTATCACTAATGTGTTCATTGGGCTTCCCCGGTGGCTCAGTGGTAAAGAATCCACCTGCCAGTGCAGGAGACACGGATCCAATCCATGTCAGGAAGCTCCCCTGGAGAAGGAAATGGCAGTCCACTCCAGTATTCTTGCCTGGAAGATTCCACAGACAGAAGAGCCTGGCAGGCTACAGTCCGCGGGGTCCCATAGAGCTGGACATGACTGAGTAACTAAACAACACAGGAATGTGCACTTTGAGGCCTCTCCAAATCCCACGAGGAGAGTCCCTTGCTATCTTCACCAAGAATCTGATTCATGAATAAGAAAACATTCTGGGAAGAAACCAAGATTCTCAGGAAGAGAATCAGCAAGAAATGCAGCTAAATCTACCTAACGATAGGGAAGTTCTTCCATTTTCACCTGAGAAATCAGACTGAATTGGAAATATTCAGACTGAATTGTTTTCTGCATATGGGGACTAAGTTTCTGAGCCTCATACTGGGGAAATTTTAAAGCTTGCGCAGCAAATAGTCTTCCTCCTGTTCATTTGATCCAACTGATGCAAAAATTCCATGAAAAGCCCACTCATAACCAAGACTGTTCATTTCCGATTCTGCCAACGTCAGTACTCTATCTGTCAACTGTCTGACAGCAAGTCTGTATTAATTACCCTTGGATCTTAAAATTAAAAAATTAAGATCACCAAGAATAGATAATCTCGTAAGAATTTATCTTAGAAGTTTTAATAAAATGTTTCAGAGAAGCTGTAAATATGTTCATGCAGAAGTTAATCTCATAAACAGTTATCTTAATTATGTTGGTAGATAGTGAGAACTTTTGGATCGACATGTTTGTAACTTTTCAATAAATAAGCAAGCAGAAGCAGGTTACTATGCTCTATAAAAGAAAAAATAATATCAACTAAATACAATCCACAAAAATTAAGCTTTTGAAGCAAAATTACATAAAGGTTCAAAATAAAAGGTAGAAAAATAGGCGTACAATATTGTATATACTATACAACACATATTCTAAAAAGACATTTGCATTGAATATATATTTAAATGTTAACATAATTAATCTCATTAACTAATAGATTAGTAGAAATATCATTTTAAATTTTCTTCTTTGAAAATTAATCAAATCCTCTGAAATAAGATATTGTTTTTAAAAGACATAGCTATGTTTCCACCAGTTTAACATGCATTTTAATAAATAATACATTAGTTTAATTTTTAAGTTCACATACTTCTTTTATAAATAACCAGATAATCTTACGTTTTTACCTTATGAAAACTTCCATAAAATAATGCCTTCACTTCATCTGTGTCAAATGTAACAGTCTGCACCTCACCTCTTGTATCCTTGTTAAAGAATGATAATGTCTTGCTAGAAGCTGTAATCAACACATAATTGTTATTAAATCAAATGCATAGAGATTCTATATTGAAAGTATTAGCAATTAATTCTTGTTGAAGAGATTTCTAAAAAATTAATAATTCAGTTAAGATAAAATATAATTCAAGTATTTACTGACATAGTTTTTAAAAACTTTAAACATAAAAGTATAATCAAGGAAATAGATATATGTGTGTGTGTATATATATATATATATATCCAGAAGGTTCTTAAAGAGAAGGAAAAACATAATCAAAAATATGCATGCATGGGCCCTGAAGAAGATAAAAATCCTTACGATCTGCAATCACCCCAACTTGTGGTTTATAGTCTCTGTCTGTGATCTGCCAAATTGCAAAAGGGTCGCTGGGAGTTTCTGGGAGGAGTCTGAATAGTAATATAATGGTATATGAAGGAGGGAGTCCATTGGGATGTAGTTCTCTGTTGGATAAAGCAAAATTAATTAATTAACTAATTAGTAAGGATTTCTCATCAGAAATAGATGATATTTTAAAATTTTTGGACTAGAATCTTTTCATGACTAGTATTAGAAGCCATTTATAACAATCCAATTCTATTATAATAGTCTTTTTAATAATACATTAGTAAAAGGGGAAAAATTTAAGTATGAGACCTCAAAATAGCAAACACTAAAGACCCACTATGTAAGAAGTACTAGTTTATTTATAATCTGATAAAGTCAAAAAGTCTGGGTAACTGCCAAATGGTCTTTCATCCTACAGTTAATAAATCATTTTTTTCTTGATACCTAGATGATTATAAAACTATATAATGATTTTAGAGTGATAAACATTGTATCTATGGATGTAATTTAAAGGGCATAAATCTCACTAAATATATTCAATTTCCAACATCAGGGATATGAGATCATAAGTAAGATGGCTCAAGGTTTCAATTTCTCCCTCCCTATACACTTCCAAAGTCTTTCCTTAAAAATCAAATAAATCAAAGAAGCTCCAGAAGGTCACACGTTCCCAGAAACAAAACCAATAATATAGGTTATGGCCACATACATGTGCAAATGTTTAGTGTTGATAAACGGATATGATTCAAGTTTCTTGGCTCTAAGGCTATTGAACATAAAATGTGGACCCATGTGTCCTTCTAAACTTGAGTCAATCATTGTTCGAAGGGAACCTCTGAAACAGAATTAATGGATTTTCGCCTGAGACCATTTAAAAACACTTTCTTCGTAAAGATAGGAAAAGGGCCTTGATAATTGGCCCACGGACAGAAAAGCAACTGTTCCACAGATTTGACAAAGGGCACAGAATGGCTCTTGGGGTTTTGAGCTGCGCAGTGTGCCACACTGCCGGCACTTCTGGAATATAACGCTGTCCTGTTTGTTTTGGTTTTTATTGGCATATACTTGATTTGCAACGTTGCATTTGCTTCTGCTGTACAGCAAAGTGAATCAGTTATACAAATACATAGAGCCTCTCTTTTTCAGATTCTCTTCCCATCTGTACAGGGAGGGACCTCTACTCTGCATTCTGTACTGCCCTCCTTCTTAAAGCGTGTGTTCTGGGCAAGCTGACACAATGTATTTTGTATGTTCAAACCCATCTTCATGATGAAGTGAAGTGAAGTGAGAGTTGCTCAGTCGTATCTAACTTTTTGCCAACCCATAGACTCTAGGCTGCCAGACTCCTCTGTCCATGGAATCATCTCAATATTCCACATTAAAAATAATATCATCTCCATATCAAGTCATCAGTCATTTAGGCCATGTTTCTCCTTTTTCAGTTAATGAATGATTATGAAAAAATAAAGCGGTATTTAATTGCATGTGATGCCTCTTTCAGCCACAAGATCTGAGTCTCAAGAGGACAGTGGAATCATAGAGGAATCATCGCTTGAGGTGACAGACTTAAACACTGGGTATCTAGGTTCACTGCAAAACCTAAAACTGCGAACTAGTGTGGTTAACCATAAAAGAGTTAGGAACTCACAGTGTGGTCACACTACAACAATACAATCTGTGCTTCCTTACAAGAAATTAGCCTTGGTTTTCAGTCTGAATTTTCCGTCAGCTTTCTCAAAGCATTTCCAACTTCAGGCATCATCGTCGGACCCTGTCCTAAGTTTCTGAAAACTTTATTTCTTGGTGTTCTTTCCCCTCCAGAAGATGCCAAATACATACTTTGGTTATCAGAACCAGGTACAAACTTTCATCAAGTTAAATAACAACATCTAGAGCTGCCCAACAGGTCCCCGGAGCACCAGCCAGTAAAAAGTAACTGCCGCCTGTCAGGTCACGGGTCACAGACAGACTGCTGCCGTCCTTCATCTTCTGGAGTCAGAAACTCTAGGAAGAATGCCTGATCCCATTCTGCACTGACTCCATCCAGCCCTTCTGCAGCCACAGAGAAACGTTCAAGAGGAGAAGGTGCCTCCCTGCTTAAATCATCTCCCTTAGAAGAAGCATAACTACAGTCCTAGCCTTAAATTCAAAAGGACTTCGTCATCCATCACATGGCAGATACAGGATGAGATTCTCAGAGTAGCAGGCTTGAGTACTAGTCTCCCGTGTGACCTGATAAGAGACCCTGAACTCAGCTGTGGGGCTTCCCTGATGGCTCAGTGGTAAAGAATCTGTCTGCAATGCAGGAGACACCGGTTCAATCCTTGGGTCAGGAAAATCCCCTGGAGGAAGAACCCATTCCAGTATTCATGCCAGGAGAATGCCAAGGACAGAGGAGCCTGGGGGGCTACAGTCCATGGGGTCGCAAAGAGTTGGACACAACTGAGCAACTGAACATACACACCACACACACACACATACACACACATACAACCCAGTTGTACTTAAGGAAACCAAATCAGGTTATCCATATGACTTTTCCGACAATTTTAAAATACCAGAGTGCCAAGAAGTCAGCAAAGATTCTAACAATCTCAAAAAATCCTCTGGCCCGTGGTAAGAAAGAGACCCTCCTGTTGTCAGACTCACACTGTAGGCTGGTTCACAAAGGCGTTCTTCTGAAGCCTGTAAGATGAGTAGCTGGGGAAAGAGCCTGACTCCAGGGAGACTCCTTGCACAGAAGCAAAATTCTTTTCTGTCAGATTGTATGCTTCAAGCATCTTAAAACCTTCACATCAGAACAGAAAATATTGAAAGGAGGTTATTTGAATTATCTTATTGCTTAAATCCTGAAATAAATTAGCCCAAGAGTATGAACGCTTACCTGGTGAGGTGTAGCCGTCCAAATAAATGAGAGGACAACCTGCAATGTACAGCGTTGTTTAAGTACAATTCACCAAGGAATACTAACATTACCCATGCACAGAAAGCACCTGCCTAAGCACAGCAAGTAACAAAACTGTTCATTCATTTATAGACCATAACAATCGAACCTTTTCCAAGTGATGCTGTGTAGATTTTCAACTCGTAGGAGAAATTAGACTATTGAGCAGTGTAACCATGTTTTCTGGACAGTCTCCAGTCCACCTGGAATTTTACAATGTTCTTAAGAATGGTAAGACAGAATTAAAGGGGGAAATTTATATATTTTTTCAATGGATTAAAGAACTTTTTGCCAGGGAACTTTAAATCTGTGCAAGGGCAGGAGGAATTTGTTGCCAGCCAATCCTCTTGGCCAAACGCTGGAGGCTTGTGCTCATCACTAAACCGTCCAGGGGCAGGTGGGCAGGGGGTCTCAACTGGGGCCCAGAGCTGGGACAGGGAAGGCTGTAGGCAAGACTCCCTGGAATGGATGGAGCAGCTGCTGCTCGCTGCTCACTTTCACTAGCGCAGCTCCATTCTGAGCTTCAGCGTTAATTTTTACAATCAGCCATTAACATTTGTTTACTTCCACTGCCTCTAACCAGACTTCTGAGATTCTAATATAATGTTTAATAGGGGAAAAAACAACACTTCAAAAGCACAGCTCTGCCTGGGATTAGGGGTTTAGATGAGCCACTCAACTATCTCCTTAATCTAATACTCCAAAAATCAGAGTTCACGAATGGGGAGCAGGACAAATGGATTTAAATCTTTTGCCCTTCACTGTATCTTAAAAGTTAAACTGGAGGTCTCGGTATACCATGAATATACCCAAAGAAACAAATGAGAACCAAGTGCATTTCTACGGGGCACACTCGCATAAAGCTGTTTTTCCATGGCTCTCTTGAAGCACAGATGTTGACAGAACAAATACCAACTGATTACTAACAAGGAAAACCTTCACCTCACAGAAATGCTTCTATAAATGCATTTCTAAGCCGAAGATTCATTTTCTCAAATGTCACAGGCATTGAGATGGTGGGAAAAGGATATATACAAACATTTTATTTCCATACAAGGAATATTGCATCTTCAAGACTAAAAATGGACCTCTGACAAGCTCACAGTTAGCATGGTCTCAATAGGAACAGTGATTCATCAGGTTCTCAAGTGGTTTCCCAGGATCTATTTATGCACATACTTGATCTTGGTTAGGATAAGGAATGGCCTACTCAGTAGTTATTTTTCAAAACAAGTGAGACTATGGATCCACATGGACCATGACTTACTTGAAGTGGCAGTTTCACACACAAATGTGATGAGGTTGTCCTCTATCTTCTCAAAAGATTCAAAGTCGTCCACGATGAACACGTGCCGTTCGCTTGGCTTGCTAGCTATATTGGCAAGTTCATTGTAGTCGACATCGGCCACACCAACTACAAAGACACTGAACCCTGCAGAGCAATGTTTACAGAATTACACAAACTTCTGTTCATCTTTTATTGTCTAAACAATTCAAAATAAAATCTTATCAGAAACGATGCCAAACTTTCTCAGCTTATGCATCCAGTTCTTTCAATTGACGTAAAGTCTCCTTAATTAATATATAATTTTTCCTATTTTTTGGCTTATAAAATTCAGTTTAATTGAATTTCCTAAAATCTTAACAATTAAAAGGTGAACATTTTAATAACAAAATGACTTAATTAATTGGATTTCCTAAAATAAAATCTTAACAATTAAAAGGTGAACATTTTAATAACAAAATGGCTTAATGTAGCACTCATTTTCTTCCACACATCCTAAAATACCCATTAATTCTGCAGACATCTTAGGCAACATTAGCATTTTAAGCTGATTTGACTCAGAAACCAGTAGGCCCATTTTAAACTGAATTCCTGAAACTAATTTACTCAATAAACTCAAACTCAAAGTCAGCACTTTGACCACTTTCAAAATGAAATCTACAACTCCCGCTGGCAATAAACTTTCATTTATTTAGGCTAACACAAATAAACAAAGTTTTCCCTCCAAAAGTTTAATTCGACAGCAGGAAAAATAGGCTATATAAAGAACTGGTTACATAATTAGCTAGAAACAAGATAACTTGAGGAGCAATCATTCATAACCCCAAAGTTAAATCAGCGAGGAGCCCAACACATGAAGAAATCTGTTCAAAGTGCCTAACCACAATGGAAATAATTTATAAAAACATCAGTGCAGAGAATGATCTCTATTGTAAGAAGACGGTATGACTTAGTACTAATCATGACTCAGACTTTTAGCCGAAGACCTATACATGTGCAGATGACAAACTCCATATAATGAAGTACTTTACAATTTAGACCACAGTAAATCATGCGTAGCATAGAATTCTCTCTAAAATATGTCCACCTTGGACCCTGTCTGAAGGAGTGAGGTTGTTAATGCAGGTACTATAAAGATCTAGCTTCATCTCTAATTATCTGACCTAACTAATTTGAAGGGCAGTGTAACATCCTTGCTACAGGCTTTCAGAATGTATGACTGCCAGGATCTATACCAGCGACGTCTCTCCAGATGCCTCTCCGCTCCTTTGCAGTAAACCTTCCAGCAATCTGTTTGGGGCATAAGTCTACCAGGTCATGCTAAGTCTATGTCCCTCCTTACAGTGGGTTGAACCAGCATCAAGATTTACTTCTGCTACAGCAAGAAGCCTGGTGAGGATCATCCCATCATTGCTGTCTCTAGCTTTCCAATCACTACGGGGGACAGACCATGAGGCATGCATGTCTTACACAAAGAATACACCACGTCGTTGCTGAGCAATTATCCAACTGTTCCATGATTAAATGTAAACTAACATTAGAAGGGTGTGGAGGAGGATAGACTCAAAGAGAAACAATAAAATAAAATACATAATTTTGGTCTTGTGCAAGCATTTCTGGATATCTGAAACTGTAAAATAAATGAGGGCCATCCCTGGGCATCAAATGTAAGCCTGTGTTTACCTGACTGCTGGATGACCAAAGCCGCCTTCTTGACCTCATCCTGCGACCGACCATCCGTGACCACAACCAGCACCTTGGGGACATTCTTCCGCATGCCGCTCTCCCAGGTCAACACCTTCTCCTTGATAAAGGTCAGAGCCTTGCCTGTAGAATGTGGCATGGAACATGTTCGTGTTTTATCAGTGAAAACTATCCAAATGCCCTTAGTCACACCCAATGGATAAGAATCTGAATGTTAGAGTTATACTCAGCCCATCACTCCAAAGGCTTCGGAGAGGGAAAGTCTAAGTACATGCTGATGAACGGTACCTGTTCTTGTGTTTCCTCCTCTGTACCGAATGTTCTGGAGGGCCCCCAGGGCCAAGGCCTTGTCATTGTACGTGTTCAGCTTAAACTCAGACTTGACCTCATCACTGTACTGCACAAACGAGACCTGAAGAGGAAGGCAGTTTGGTGGTGAGGGTAAGTCCGCTCTTTTTATGTTTCAATTTTCAAATGATTCCTCTAGTTGTAGAATGGGAAAGAGAAGTGTATTAGACCTGATGAAATAATATAAACACCTTATAGCTAATATTATAACACTGACTACCATTGTCTCACTAAATTCTCAAATTTCTGATCTTCGTGAAAGTATCAGTAATTGATAACTGAAAAAGTACATGCACCATATTTGTTGTCCAGGATGGGATGCGTGAAGCTAGAGAGCAGTGAGGTTCCAGGATTAGAAATGAGAATATACCATCTTGAGCTCAAATGTTGGCTAAGCAATTGTTTCTCTTTTCTGCAGACTACATCTATTCTTCATCGTCACATAAAAATGGCACGTGTATGACAACCATCATCTCTTATCACTAACTCAGTGGTGGTGTGATTTAGTAGAAAGATTATAGGCTTTATACCCAGGATCCATGCGATCAAAAGTCTGCCGATTAATTGCTTTGTGACATTGGGCAAAGTCCCAGCATTTCTGGGTCTTTGTTTTTTTAGTCAACAAAATGGAAATAATTATACTTACTTTCTACAGTCGTTTTAAGGAAGAAGAATCATCTATACTAAGTAGCTGGCACATGGAAGCTAATAAAATATGGTAGCTTTTTTATTCTTATATTTTATCAGAAATATTAACTTCTAAAAGGATTTTTAAAATGGCTTAGTTGCTGACACATTAAATTAAGAACATAACTAGCCTGACATTTTATTCATCTTGGGTTGGAATAACATCCACAGGATTATTTGGGGATTTGAAATTTAATATATTCCATAAAACATTATTCCGTAAAAGAAGACGTGATTTGTTTGCAGAATTATTTGTAGTTTATGTCAAAAGCTCTTATTTTCATAACATCTCTAAGATGTCACAATGAAGAGGTACAAACAGCCAAAATAAAGAAGAAAACTCACCAAGAGAAATGTGGAAGGAAAGAACAAAATTCCAAAAAAATAATAAAACAATACAGTCTCTTGCCTTTAGGAGTCAATGATTTAGACAGAAGCGAAACACACAAATAATGACAATATAAAGTGGTATGGGCCACAACAGCAATACGTAAACAGAACCCTTCAGGAGTCCGGAACACCTAAAACTATCCAGGAAACTTCTCCAGTAAGGGTGGAAGTGAAGTGGATCTTCAAGGTTGCAGAATCTGAATTATAAGTAACAGAGCCACTGGCCTTGAGTGTCATGACAGAGGGGACAGCAGGGTTCTACACCCCACCAGTCACTAATCATCCCTGGATCTTCTGAGCTAACAGGGTAGGACAGTTACAATGCATTTAACTTCCAGAATACAAAGTGATCTTTTATGAAAACGGACCCTTGTCAGAAGTTTTAAGCAGCAAGTTAGAGGTAGAATTCCCTAAATTCTTCAACAAGAACATCATCTAGCCAAAAGAATACCTAGAGGAATACTTACTTTTTCTATTCATTTTATTATTTACACCCAAGCCCTCCCCAAAAGTATATGTGTAAAGAAAACAGAAAATAAAGTAAAAATGGAGTTTTTACTGAAAAGTCTTTGTACTTAAGAAGTCTGGAGGAAATGGCAAGACATTACAGATGAACAACCTTTGAAATGACACCCACCTGAATTCCAGCAGGACTGATTTCATCAAAGCCTCCCACAGTATTGAAAATGAATTTTACAACTTTGTTAAAATTATCATCCCCAATACTCCAGGAAGCATCGGTCAGGAATACAATATCTGCTTTGGCCCCTTTGCACACTGGGGGAGAAAACACAAAAGAAGCCCAAAGTCTCATAAATTCTTTCATCCAAGTGGAGTTACAAAACTGAGAAATGTAGTCTAACACCCTCTACTCTTCTGTGGTTCCAGCAGCAACAGCATCACGTGGGAACTTGATAGGAATGGAGTCCCGGGCCCCACCCCAGACTTCCTGAATCAGAATCAGCAGTAACAAAGTACCAGATAATTTGAGTGCACAGCAAAGTTTAAGAGGTGCTCTCAATCTCTGCTCTGAAATTACTCCATCTGCTCACATTCACTCTGCAAACACATGCTCCCTCCATACAGAATTCTTCAAGAAGCTTCAAACAATAAATGTGGAGGAAATCAAATTAAAAACAATTATTCACGGAACTTGAGCCATCAGTGGTTTGGAGATTCTATACATAATCATCAAAGACTTGATGCAGATAAGGTGTCTTTTAAATTTTAAATTAAGCCACTAGAACCGTATGGAAGGAGGTAAGGGGAGGAATAAAATAAACATCTTTAAATCTTCAGACTTGAAGGCTTCAAAAAATTCTGAAAATTAGAATTTAACAACATTTTAGTGACAAAAACTTAATGTGCAGAATATTTAACACCAAGAATGAATCCTAATGTAAACATGGACTTTGGATGATAACGATGTGCCAATATAGGATCACAGGATGTAACTAACATCCCACTCTGGCAGCAGGGGCATGTTGAGAGTTGGGGGAGGTTTGGACGGGAGGAGGCAGGGCATGTCTGGGACCTACATGTACTTTCAGTTCAAATTTGCTGTGAACCTAAAACTGCTCTAAAACTTAACTGCTCTAAAATAAAATGTAACGTCTATTAAGACCTTAGCATGTCTTTAAGCCAAAATGATTTACTGAATTCTTTTCAAAAGTTTAATTTAAAGAAACTCATTACTATTTTATCCTATAATATCACACTTTTAATTTTACTTCTTTAATAGACTTGATAAAATCATATCAAAAAGGCTAAGATAAAATCATAGCCTTTTAAGTCTTCCAAGATTAAAAAAAAAAAAAACCTTTAAAGTCTGAAATGCTTTCAGTTAAATGCTGGAAACAGAACATAGAAAAAGAATAAACCAGTAGTTAATTTGTTATTCAGTCGCTTAGTCGTGTCCGACCGACTCTGCAACCCCACGGACTGCAACACACCAGCTTTCCTGTCCCTCAGTACCTACTGGAGCTTTTTGCTCAAACTCATGTCCATGACTCATCCAACCATCTCATCCTCTGTCACCTAAAACTTAATTTGATGAAACGCTGAGCATTGCCCCCAAATTACAGAGAAACCAGTAGGAACAGCTCAGTATATGTCTTTTTACCAGTTCTCTGCAAGTGACAATTATGTCTCCAGCTTTGGTGAATGGAAATTTTTCAGCTTTGTGTAATCCAGGGCCTCCGAGGTCAGAAGCCAAGAATTCCAAAGTCAAAGGCCACAGGAGTTACATTGCAGATTTAGCCCCAAAGGTTCCCAGTGCTTGTTGATGCCAACAGCCAGAAGAAAGAAATGCCCACCATGTGACTACGGATTATATAAGGCATCACTAGACGTTCATCTGCAAAATTGAGGAAACAGAGTTCCACTGAAGAGCTGCAGTGATTGACAACTGGTTTCAGTCACACTAAAATGTGTCTGGAGCAGGGAAAGAGCGAATGACTGGTAATCTCTGCCTTTGATCTAAAAACGCTTCCGCAGGAATAATAAATCAGAAATGTCCTATGTCAACTGTAAATGAGGTACAGGGTATATAAGTAAGAAGGATCTCAGTCCCCACCAGCTGAATGCACTGACTGATAGTATCACTTACCTTCCCGGGCTGGTGGAATTGTAGGAGGAGGTGGGGGTGTGGGTGGCTCTGTCGGGGCTTCTGTTGGTTTTAAGGCTAGAATTTAAAACAATAATTAGAAAACCACAACACGTGCATATTTCATATCACAGAAAGTAAATCTTAAGAGCCATTTAAGCCCTCGACAACAAATTAAGTCTCCCTGGCACTCATGCTGGGAATTCTATTTCATCCAAATTTGGTACCATTGGCAGACACTCAGTATTGACTGCAGCAGGAACTGAAGCCCAGAATCAGAGGGAGAATGGGCAAAGGTCACTAATGCAACACATATTCACCCTCTCACTGTCTGCCAGAGCCAGTTCCCTCTTTGAGGTCTTTTTCCTTGTTATACCAAGCCTAACAGGGGCAGCACAGGATTGCTGCAGATAAAGGTGTTGAGCCGGCCACGGACCCCACCTCAAGGACCTGCCATCACCTCACTATTGCTGTTCGCAAGAAGTGGTCACACAGGAGTCACTTCAGCCTCCCACACCCAGAGCATCCTATTCTGAAGCCTTACAGAGACTCCCCAGATTACTCAAGCACTTACTAGTACGTTCTTTGACCGAGACACCTGGTCCCTCAAGATTTGGTGTCTGCACAAAGACAGTGACTCCATAATCAGTTTCTGGTGACAGGTCCGTGAAGCAGTGACTGGTTTCAGATCCACGCACTGTGATTTCCTGTCCTCTGGTTCCTGGTTAGGACAATGCCAGCATTTTTGTCAATAGTTATATTTAAAGGCATGTTGATGCATCATTTTTTTTTAATAACCAAAATAACATCTTTACTAAAGTTTAAAATGTGACTACTATGTGCTCCAGGTATTTTTTATTTATCTTTTTTTTTTTGCACACGTACCATCTGCGGGGCTTAGTTTTAGTCTGTAGGAAGTGGCTGCTCGGTGAGCCAACCATCTGACACAGAATGTATCCCACCCAACTTGGTAAGTTTTCAGATCCGTCACATTCAAATATACTACAAAAAAAGGCNTAGACTCCTTGAAGTCCATCTCAGGTTTAACGGGTGGTAAGGCAGAATCTTGTATCTTGTTTAAACTGCTATTTCTGGAGCCTCTGCCACTTGCTTCACTGGAATAGAATGTAGCTAGAGATCGTCTTGTTGCTGCTCTTATTCAGTTGCTCAATCCAGTCCTGCTCTTTGGTAACTCCATGGATTGTAGCCTGCCAGGCTTCTCTTTCCATGAGGATTCTCCAGGGAAGAATACTGGAGTGGGTTGCCATTTCTTTCTCCGGGGATCCTCCTGACCCAGGGATTAAACCCAGGTCTTCTGCATTGGCAGGCAGATTCGTTACCATCTGAGCCACTAGGGAAGCCCCTGCTGCTGCTGCTAAGTCGCATCAGTCGTGTCTGACTCTGTGCAACCCCATAGATGGCAGCCCACCAGGCTCCGCCATTCCTGGGATTCTCCAGGCAAGAGTACTGGAGTGGGTTGCCACTGCCTTCTCCAAGGGAAGCCCCTAGAGATCCTATTACATAGACTCTATCATGTTAAAGACTACAGATCTGTAGCCTAGGCCATGTCTGGAAGTGGAGATATTTAGATTCTTTTTGTTTTATTTTGTTTTGTTAAAAAAATTTCCCAACCTTATTGAGAGAAATTGACACATTGACACCCCTGAGAAATTGATACCTCTGAGCCACCAGGGAAGATTCAGTTGACACATAATACTATGTAAATTTAAGGTGTACAACATGTTGAGTTGATACCGTTATAAACTGCAAATGATGGCCACAGCAGTATTGGCTACCACCTCCAACCCATCATTGCATTACACTTCTTTTTCTTGCTAAGCATATTTAATATGTACTCTCCATGACATGCAAGTATAGGGTACAGAATTATTACTTACAATCACCACGTTGTACATTAGATCCCCAAATTGTTGATCTTCTAACTCCAAGTTCACACCATTTGAGCAATGCATCCCCATTCTCCCAACCCCTCACCTCTACTCTGTTTCTCTAAATTCGCCTTTTTTGAGATTTCACAAGAGATGTGAAATTTTGTTTGCCTCTCAGAGTCTTGGCCATTATTCTCTAAACAGAAGATTTTACATGAACTTCTAGATTTCCGAAAATCTGAAAGATCTGCCAATAAATGGCCTGCATTCCTCCTTTGCAAGATTTGGCTGGAGCGACTCATTGGAAAAGACTCTGATGCTGGGAGGGATTGGGGGCAGGAGGAGAAGGGGACGACAGAGAATAAGACGGCTGGATGGCATCACTGACTCGATGCGCATGAGGCTGAGTGAACTCTGGGAGTTGGTGATGGACAGGGAGGCCTGGCATGCTGCAATTCATGGGGTCGCAAAGAGTTGGATACGACTGAGCGACTGAACTGAACTGAAGCTATGGCTGGGGCTTCCCTGGTGGCTCAGATGGTAAAGAATCTGCCTGTAATGCAGAGACTCAGGTTTGACTCCTGGGTCAGGAAGATCCCTGGAAAAGGGAATGGCTATCCCTTGCTATCCACTCCATTCTTCTTGCCTGGAGAATTCCATGGACAAAGGAACCTGGCGGGCTACAGGTCATGAGGTCACAAAGAGTCGGACACACTTGAGCAAGCTTCACTTCATTTCAAGCTGTGGGACCCTTTAGTGGGACCCACAGGGTGCCGTATTCCAACCATTTCCTTGTCTTGGGTTCACCCATTATTATGCTGGCAGTGTGGTCTTTCTTCTACCCTCCTTGTTTCTTTCCCAGGTGTATATTTCAGTGTGTGACACCCCCCATCTCATGCCACAGAGCACATTCCCAGTGGAGCAGAGCTGGCCCAAGGCAAACCTGCAAAGCTCTGGAGCATCTTATCACTTCTTTCTAAAACACTTCCCCACACTGAATGCCTTTTCCCTCCCTCCACATCCACCAAGTCAGTGCTTTCTTATTGCCCCCAATTCTCTTTTCTGAAAGAAATAGATCGTCTCATTCATTCACACTAAATTGTTAGTGATTTAATACATCTTTGGGTGGAGGGGAATGTCCAAAAATGTTTAGCATTTCCAAACAGTGAAATTCCAGCCAACCAGACACTTTGGATGAATGAGGCATTTGGGGGCAGGAGACGAAGATCCTCCAAACCACACCTAGTGGGCAGTTACTTCTCCACTTTACATCAGCCAGCTAAAATATTTGCCAACACCATCAGAAGGGCTGTTCCTTTTTGTTTCACTGCCTAAGGGTTTTCCAAGGAATCCCTACCCTAGTTGGTTCTTCCTGGGAGAAATATTTATATAATTCATTCCTATTCTGAGATGGGGCGCCCTGTGTGTTTTAGCCTACCAGAAGCTTAATATATGCCAACAGTGCAGTATGGTTCTAGACGGGCACACACACACGCATGCATGCATGCGCACACACACATAGACACACACAGACACACACACACTTGAACATAAACTTAGCCATGTCATCCACAGATAAAACATAAGAAGTAGCTTCACTGAAACCTTAACCCACCTCTGGGGATTTGTACAGCTCATTCTGAGAGTCCACATTTTGAGAAGAATGCTGATAGGCTATGAGCTTTCTGATGAAAGAAACCAGGAGAAGAATGATGTTGGAACCACACCAGTAATAAGAGAAGGTTTAAAGAAAGACTCAGTGGCTGTCTTCGAAGGTTTGAAGGGCTGTCACTGACAGGGAACCAGATGGATTAGGTTTTTGTCGTGCCAAGGAACAAACTAAGACCAGTGCAGAGATGCTAAGGATGAGAGTGGGAGGCGAATTTGGCTCTGGAAAGAAATTTTAACAGCTACTAGATCGAGATTACAGGAAAATGACTTTCCCTTTCACTAAAAATACCCCAGGAGAGGCTGTCTGACCATCTGTTTGGAATGCTATAGAAAGAAACCTTACAATAGTTGGTGGCCTGACTTGAGTTTGCTGGGACTTTTGATACCAAATCCCACTTTTTGTATATGATTCTGCTTGCATTTCACAGAGAACATATCATCCATAAATGCAGGGTAATGCCTCTACCTATTCCGTTGGAGTTTCAGTATAGTCATTCAGGTCCAATTATATCAATGTTCTCTTTCAGACCCAGCATCTGGGATTTCTATAATTTCACCTTCGTGACCCTTGGATGTGCAGCCTTTGTATTCTTGTTGTCAGTAAGCATGTGAAATGGATTTTCGCTCAGTAGGTCTTTCCTAAGCATGCTTGCAAAGCAGATGATGTGACCAATTGTTTATTTTATGGACAACCCTTTTTCTGTCCCCAGAACATGGCTAACATTATCTATGACTCACATTCACAGGACAGGAGGATTGTTCTGGCTTGTGTTTTTACTTCTTTTGGCCAATTGGAGAGATATTTATAAACATGTATTGATTTGGATTCATAAGCCAAAGGAAGGGGGGAAATCTTGCTGGGCTGGTTGCTATGGAAACTAGCATTTCACACGTGTACTCACCAGCCAGCAGTGAGGGCTCAGAACAAAACCCAAAGCCTACCTGTAGCTTCAAACTGCGTATTTGCTTCTTTTACATTTCTAACACTACTGATAGATAACCAAGGAGAACATGCCAGACAGCACAGGGAGCTCTACTCAGCGCTGTGTGGTGACCTAAGTGGGAAGAAAATCAAACTATGTGTAAGCTGGTTCATTTCACTGTACAGAAGACACTAAAACAACATTGTAAAGCAATTATACATCAATAAAAATTAATACAAATTGTATGTAGTAAGGCTACATTTTTAATTCTGTCTACTAAAATATTCCCCATCTCTTCATAGATGTACAAGGACACTTCTGTCATGTATAAAGTCTCCTCACATGTGTGTCGTTTCAACGTTTCATGTTTCGTGTTTGTTGGTTCCCACACAAACATCATGGGGCTTCCCAGGTGGCTCAGTGGGCAAGAGCCCGCCTGCCAATGCAGGAGACTCAGGAGACGGGGATTTGATTGCTGGGTCAGGAAGATCCCCTGAAGGAGGAAATGGCGACCCACTTTAGTATTCTTACCTGGAAAACTCCATGGACGGAGCAGCCTGGCAGATTGCAGTCCGCGGGGTCGCAAAGACTTGGACACAACTGAACGACTGAGCTCATTTGCTTGCACACAGATACCATTCTTTAAAAACCCTTGATAGAAATGTTCTCTTAAATCAAATACTTTTTAATCAAAAAAGAAAGAAAATCACTTTTTCTCTTCCACGGTGCCATGTGATAGCATATTGCACTGATAAAAAAAATATGTTTTTATTTATCTGAGAAGAATAATTGATTCTGTACCTCTCTTGGGGACATTTTGCAGAGTTGTGACTTCTAATCGATTTGATTGTCGAGAATTTAAAAAAATTCTCCCTCAGTTCTCTGCCCTGTGTTGCAGTTGATTTGTAAGTTTGGGTTGTATTTTTTACCAAAGAATTTACAGCTGATATCAAGGACCACAAATATAAAGCAGCAGACAGACAACTCAAGAAAAACACAATTAAATGAGATATTAGAGAACACAGAGGGTAACAGAAGCAAAGCATGCTGGGTGGAGCACAAGAGCTGCAGAATCAGACAGAACTAACTTGACCCAAGTGTTGCCTTGAGTAAACAACTTCATTTTTCTGGAACCCTCTGAAATGAGAATCGTATCTTCCCATACGGTTGTCTTAAGGATCAAATGTCAGATTTACACAAAGTGCCTAAAATAATGTCAGACCCAAAGCAAGCACCCACGTAATAAAAATTATTATTTTTGTGTTGGGCTAATTTATTGAGATAATAAATTATGTTTTGTTTTTGCCAGAAAATATCCAGGTTTTATGATGCAGTGGAGCTTATACAATTTTCAAGTCATGTTTTTAAAAACATGATGAAAACTTATGAATAGAGAATCAGATATAAGGAAGAACTATAAATGCAAATTCAAGCAGACAAAAGCCCCCAAAGCGACACACTTTATTATTTAATCACCTGACACACGTCTGTAATATTTCTTTTTACACTTTCTGACTATACACTCTTTGATTGCCTCTTCATACAACACTGGTTTTGTAACACATTCTGTGAAGCAAATATGGAGATAACTCAGTCATTTTTCCAACAGGGTTAATTGAAATTTGCTTTTTGTTATTGATAGCAGGGAAGCATAATACATGTGACTTCACATTGGTTATACTTGCTGTTCAAACTACTGCCACAGGCTTATGTCTTACAAATACAGGGATTATGATCAATTTTATTTCATGTGATTGCCATAAAATAGGAAGAAAATTTTAAAAAAAATAGAAAGAAAATATTTTGCATGTATAACTGTATGTATAGCATCACAGGGTATATTCTAGAAAGCTCCTGTTTTGATTAGGCATCCATGAGAACAGAATGCTGCTGCTAAGTCACTTCAGTCGTGTCCGACTCTATGCCCACCAGGCTCCCCTGTCCTTGGGATTCTCCGGGCAAGAACACTGAGAACGGCATAGTTGGTGTATATTTTTCTCCTTAACATTCAGTTCCAATATCTGTGTTGTCAGCACCAAGAAGAGGTAACCTATCATAGGTTCTCAGGTCGGGGTAGGAACGCATGAGTTAAGTCACTTCAGTTGTGTCTGACTCTTTGTGACCCTATGGACTGTAGCCCATCAGGCTCCTCTGTCCATGGGATTCTCCAGGCAAGAATACAGGAGTGGGATGCCATGACTGCTTGGTAAAGAGCAGATGGGGAGACTAGTTTTTCCTCTGTGGGATTTTCTTCTATCCCTCCTAAAATCTGACCATTTCTTCCTACTGATAAGAAAAGGAGAAAATGGCTCTATGGCAGAATTGATTTTATAACATGACAAAATGCGTATGTATCCATATAAATGCTTTCCATATGGGATGTGCCCATGTGCAACCACACTGTTTAAGTAGATGAGACAATAACAAGACAGGTTTCGTATGCATATATGCAGGTATGTAAAAATCCTATTAAAGATTCATTAGGGATGGTGAAATATAACTGTTCTGTGAGATCACATCAGAGTCAAGGTGATCTTTGTTTAAAAGATGCTAATCAAGGTTGCATGAGAACTACTGTAGGCTTTTAGGGGATAATAGGAGAAATCAGAGATAGACGAGACCATTTAGGTGATTCAGCACGTCAAGCTCTTGACGGAGAAGATTTGCCTGGTGCCCTACGTTCATTTATTCTTCTCCCAGGTAAGTTATAACAGATTCAAGAAACCAGGCTGCCATCAGCTCCTCAGAAGTTTCTCCTTTGTGGAGTTAAGACCTCAGGCCTTGTTTCACTCTGGTTTAATTCTGTTGTTGCCTCCTGTATATACTGCGAAACTCCTGAGCCTTATATTCTGCTTATCTCAGGTCCCTTCAGAATATCTTCAAGGAAAGAAGGAGGGGGACTTCCCTGGTAGTCCAGTGGCTAAGACTCCACGGTCCCAATGCAGAGGACCTGAGTTCAATCCCTGGTCAGGGAACTAGATCCCACAGGCTGCAACTAAGACCCAGTACAGCCAAATATATATATATATATATAATATATATATTATATACATATATAATATAATATATAAGTATATAGTATACATATATATTTAAAGGAAAGAACAGAGGGAGAGAGTGTGAGTTTCTCTGTAGAAACTTTGGACCAAATGACACTCCCCCTTACACAACCAGCTCACTATTGACCTAAACCATAGACTATCACAGAGCCCTTCCCACTTGCCATAAGGACCAATAAAGAGAGCATGGCAGGTCTCATAAGAGGATAGTTAGCTTGACAAGAGAGGCCATAAATAAGTAATTCACTCCCAGGTCCGGTTTCTTTTGTTTAGTTTAAGTGTCCCAACGCTACCTTGCTGTTTTATTAATGCAAGTGTCTCATTTCCATTCTCAGTTTCAAAGCCGATGGAACTGAAAATAATAAAACAAACCCCAAACCAGACCCCTATATCTATCAGCAGGCCAGTCCATCAATCTCCCCATGAAAAGTATGTCAATTTGGTATACTAAAGACAAAAACTTTATCGGCATTGTCTCTAGTTTGATTGTTCAGGACACATATTTCCTATCCTATCTTGGTTTGCTGTATCAGTGCTGCCGAACAACGAGAAACCATACCTGGCTGACTGTAAAGCAGACTCTGCCAATCTGTGTGATCACCTGGTTAAGGAAAATTGGCTTTCATTCTCTAGGATGGATCATGAAAACGAACTCCAGACATGACTGAGTGATGGCAGAGGAACTCGGGAGAATATTGCCCACAGGCAAATGCCAACATTGAACTGAGTAAGCTAGGGACCTGGAAGAGATCCATAGAGCCTCAGAACTGGAAGGAGCTATAAAGATGGTCTAGTCCAGTCTCCTATAGGCAAGAAAACAGAGGTCTAGGCAATTCAAATAAGTTCTCTGACACAAGAATAAAATCTAGTCCTTCTGACCCCCAAGCTAACACTATAACCCGAGGTTCTTAAACAGAATGACCTAACCCTGGGAATATAAATTCACCTTCTGGGGACGTCTCTGGTGGTTCAGTGGTTAGGACTTTGCCTTCCAATGCAGGGGGTACAGGTTCAATTCCTGGTCGGGAAGCTAGGACCCCACACGCCCCAGGGCCAAGAAAAAACCCGAAACATAAATATTGTAGCAAATTCAATAAAAACTTTAAAAATTGTCCTCATCAAAAAATAAATTCACATGCTAGGAAATACCCAAAGCTGTAGCGTAACTGCTACTGCTGCTAAGTCACTTCAGTCGTGTCCGACTCTGTGCGACCCCAGAGACAGCAGCCCACCAGGCTCCCCCGTCCATAGGATTTTCCAGGCAAGAGTACTGGAGTGGGGTGCCATTGCCTTCTCCGGTAGCATAACTGTGCCACTTCTTTTAAATCTTAAATACTGCCTTAAGATGGGCTTCCCTGGTAGCTCAGATGGTACAGAATCTGTCTGCAATGCAGGAAACCTGGGTTCAATTCCTGGGTAGGGAAGATCCCCTGGAGAAGGGAATGAATACCCACTCCAGTATGCTTGCCTGGAGAATTCTATGCACAGGGGAGCCTAGCTGGTTACAGTCCATGGGGTTGCAAAGAGTCAGACATGACTGAGTGACTAACACACTTAAGATAGGTAACTTAATATTTATTTTAAAATGTGCATGTATTTATTTTGCAGAAAAACAGGGAGGAAAAAGCAAAATTTCCATGAATTTTTAAAAAGAACCCAAATATCANTTACAGTCCATGGGGTTGCAAAGAGTCAGACATGACTGAGTGACTAACACACTTAAGATAGGTAACTTAATATTTATTTTAAAATGTGCATGTATTTATTTTGCAGAAAAACAGGGAGGAAAAAGCAAAATTTCCATGAATTTTTAAAAAGAACCCAAATATCACAGGATGTTTACACTTGGGGCAGCCAAGCATAGATTCTCAGAAGGAATATGTTGCTACTGCTCAGGACACCTAGCGGCTGGTCTAATAAGCATTGCTTTACCTCTCACTGGCTCAAACGCCCAGGAAGTCCCTTCAAGAACCACTTTGGCTAATTTCTTTTCGTTCTGGCCATTTTCCCCTTCTCTGCCCCTACATAAGCAAGTAGAAGTGACTCAAGCCCATATATAATAGATTCTAGTTGGCTTATTTCTTCTTGCATAAGGAGGGGCGAGTGGCATCAATGTCTTATGTTGAAACTTCAATCATTTTCATACTTCTCTGCCATATTCTTTTTGAACTGTAGGGTCAATTTAGCATGGCTAAGTTTGGGAAGGAATAAGTCTATATATTTTTAATCTTCTCAGTTTTGCATAGTGCTTTTTCTTAGTTTGGATAACAAAGATATTACTCAAATTCATATCTACTTGTTTTCCTTTATTCCAATTTACTATCAGTCTTATGTTTCAAAGAGTAAACACAAATTTTCCCCTTCACTGAGTTTGCCTCCTGTCCTGCTGAAGTTGCTGTTATATTAGTAGTTAAAGCACCTATGGTATGAAGCATCTATTTTCTGAAAGTATAAACTGAAAGAGTGAACACTCTTTACACCTCTTATCAAACCTCTTGAGATTTGTTCAGAAGAATGGCTAGGTTTAGTTAGGTAGATATTCCTGGTTTGTTTCTGTCCAGAGAAACAGACGACAAGCCTCATCATCTAACAGCTCTTCACACTGATGTCTCCAGTTCGTTACCACTTCTTTTATCCGTGTATTATATTTTCCCACATGCCTTTAGGCCCCTTCCTATGCAGCAGCAGAACGTATTTCCCTGTTATTTGATTAGAAGTTTAGTCAGGTGATTTGCTTTGGCCAGTGGCGTCCAACAGACGTGACATCGGCAGAAGCTTAAGATGTGCTTTCAGGTATCTGCTTGCTCTTATGTCTCTGCCATAACCTAAGATCATTCTCAAAGCCTGCTATACCCAGGAGGAGGATGAGAGACAGATGGAGCAGAGTCACCTCCAATCAGCTCCAGATGTCTGGGTGGGTCCAGCCAAAGCCACTATTTGGTTATTACATTTGAGAACCTCGAAGATATCATTCTACTGGCTTCCATTCTTTTGTTGAAAAATCAACTGTTACTCTTATTGTTTCCCACCTGGTTATTGCAAGATTATTTTTTTCTCTCTTATTTTTCACATTTAACTGTGATGTGCTTAGACATGGTTTTCTTTATTTTTCCTGAGGGTTTCTTAAATCTGTGGCTTGATGTCTTTCAGGGTTCTTGGTTTCTTGTTGTTCGTTCTTATTCTCAGCCACTGTCTTTTCATGTATTGCTTCTGCCCCATTACCTCTTTCCTCTTCTTATAGAACTGCAATAATACATGGACTAATGTTTTCACTATATGTCCTGTCTCTTATATTCTTATGGGCATTTTCCACTTTTTGTTATTATGCCGTTGCTCTGGGATTCAGCATGGATATTTTCTTGTGATTTATCTCCTACTTATTAAGTCTCTTTTCATTTGACTCTAATCTGCCAATAAACTCATCCACTGAGTTCTTAATTTCGGCTATTGTATTTTTTTACTTCTAAAGTTATCATTTGATTCTTTTTATGTTTTCTGTTCATCTGTCAAAATTCTTATCTGATTTTTTAAAATGTTCTGAACTTTCTAAACCTTATTTGATATTCCATTTTCTATAGATTTATTTCTATTTTAAATTATTTCTCTTGCAGTTTTTCCATATCATGTTGGATCCTCATGTGACTGGTCAGTCTTTATTGAGTGTGGACATCAGTTGATTTCAGATGATATTATTTTCCTCCAGAGACATATTTGCTTCTAACAGGCTAAGGCACTTGCAATCTCAGGTCACCTGAATCCAACCAAGTTCAGTTCAGTTCAATTCAGTCACTCAGTCATGTCTCACTCTTTGCGACCCCATGAATCACAGCACGCCAGGCCTCCCTGTCCATCACCATCTCCTGGAGTTCACTCAGACTCACGTCCATCGAGTCCGTGATGCCATCCAGCCATCTCATCCTTGGCCGTCCCCTTATTCTCCTGCTCCCAATCCCTCCGAGCATCAAAGTCTTTNGGGGGTGGGCAGGAAGAAATAAAGTTACTTCCTAAACAAAGACAAAAAGTAAATTTTAATCCTCGCACATTTTTAAAACTTTCATCATTGTGGCTGAAAAAGGTAATGCCTAAAGTCTCACACTGTTCACATTGTTTCCTTATTAAGAAATATACATGAAACAAACATGAGAATATGGTACAGTCAAAATGGATCTCCCTTTTTATCACTGATTTTCAAGAGAAGCAAATTCTACATTCAGGCATAACTCTGAGATACTGCAGGTTCAGTTCTAGACCACCAGAATAAAGCAAATATTGGTTCAGTAAACAAGTGATATGAATATTTTGACTTTCCAGAGCATACAAAAGTTATGTTTACACTATACCATAGTATATTCAGTGTGAAGTAGCTTTTTATGTGGAGAAGGCAATGGCAACCCACTCCAGTACTCTTGCCTGGAAAATCTCATGGATGGAGGAGCCTGGTAGGCTGCAGTCCATAGGGTTGCTGATTTGGACACAACTGAGTGACTTCACTTTCACTTTTCACTTTCATGCATTGGAGAAGGAAGTGGCAACCCACTCCAGTGTTCTTGCCTGGAGAATCCCAGGGACAGGGGAGCCTGGTGGGCTGCCATCTATGGGGCTGTGCAGAGTCAGACATGACTGAAGTGACTCAGCAGCAGCAGCAGCAGCTTTTTGTATAAAAAAAGTAATGTTCAGACCTTCATTAAAAATACTTGATTGCTAAAAATGTTAACCATCATCTGAGCCTTCAGCTAACTGCAATCTTTTTGCAACAGTAACACCAAAGATCACTGATCTCAGATCACCATAACAAACATAATAATAATGGAAAAGGTTGAAATATTTCAAGAACTACCAAATGTGACACAGAGACATGAAGTGAGCAAATGCTGATGGAAAAATGGCACAAGCAGACTTGCTCCATGCCAGGTGGCCACAAAACTTCAATTTATAGAAAATGCAGCATCTGCAAAGTGCAACAAAGCCAAGTGCAATAAAACGAGGTCTGTCTGTAGCCCCTCTCAACACAATGAATGTCCAAGACCTCATGAAAAATAATGAGAATTTTTTCTGAAATTCTATCTGCTAAGTTCCTAAATAGTCATTAAAGCATTTGATAACCACAAAATCTATCTGTGGGCTGAATCAGTAATCATGACATTTACATGAAAACTTTCAACTGTGCATGTGTTTACTTAGTCACTCAGTCGTGACTCTGTGACCACATGGGCTATAGTCCACCAGGCTCCTCTGTCCATGGAATTTTCCAGGCAAGGATACTGGAATGGGTTGCCTTTTCCTACTCCAGGGGATTCTCAGTCACTCAGTCGTGACTTTGTGACCACATGGGCTGTAGTCCACCAGGCTCCTCTGTCCATGGAATTTTCCAGGCAAGGATACTGGAATGGGTTGCCTTTTCCTACTCCAGGGGATCTTCCCAATCCAAGGATTGAACTGCCTCTCTTACATCTCCTGCCTTGCCAGGTGAATTCTTTACCACTGAACCACCTGGGAAGTCTGTGTTTAACATCAAATGTCAGGAAAAACCACATAGTTCTCAACTCTATGATCTTACACATTATTCATGGATGAAATAACAATTCCAAAATTTTTATCTTTCAAAATTTTAAATGTATTTTATATGAAATAAACATAACACACACATTTTGTAAGTTTGATTATATGGCCTAAGTATTTGTCTAGCTGGACACAAAAGGGTTACCTACTCAATGCTGAGGAAACATACATACGTCAAGAAAGAAAATTAAAACAGACCGGCCTGATCATTTATACGACACTTTTTCTTACAACCACAAAAAGCCACGTGACTCACATGTAGTGCCTTGGTCGGTGAGAGGAACACTGAGTCCAGAATCGTACTGAGCGTAGACGCTCACGTCATAGGTGGTGCTGGGGTTGAGATTGTGTAATGTGTATGACGTCACTTCTCCAACAAAGACTTCCATGGGCTCATTGGAACCTTTCATTACAATCACAAAAATACAGAGAAATATGGTGTCCCTAGTCTCAATTTTTTCTTAGAATCAAATGACTTAAACGATAGTATGAACACTAGTGATTTCACAGCCCTTATGCACTTGCTCCCTGTATAGATGCTACATTATATGGTGAACACAAAACTGTAGGCAGACACCATCCTTTTCTTGTTATTCTCAAAGTGTTGCACAATGCCTAGCATGTGTGCTAATGAATGCAGCATGTGTGCAATTAATGTCCCTTTAAAGAATAAATCATCACACAGTCAACTGTTCTAGACTCTCAAGCTTCTTCTCTAAAGTCTCATTTTGCCAGCGTAGTACTCTGTACACACTAGGTACTCAACTAACATTTTTCTGTGGTAGAGATGATTTAAAAGCATCTGTCTTGCATCCCATTCCTCCACTTCGAAGTTCTCTCTTTGTTTCTTGCACAGCTCACATATCCTGACCCTCGCCTTCTCTCCTTTTCCTTTTTCTGGTTCACACCCCTCCTGGGTACAGGGAAGATACCTCAGCAAATTTAGCACAAAGAGTATATTTCTTCCATTTTGCTAAACATATAGAAGAACATGGAAACAAAGATGGACATCCATTTAGGTGAAAGTGTCAGTGGGAAGTTGAAAAGCAAGCCTGTTGTGAATAAAATGCGCATGCCCCAAATGGAATGATACCTTGACATAATGGGAAAAATACAGAAATACAGTTTATGTTAATTAAGTGCCCATTAGTTCACAAGCATAGTAACATATAGGTTCTCTGAACACAGTTTCAATTTGTGGAATTTTATGAATCAGATCAGTATCTTAGTCATGCAAATTAATGGGAGTGACATCTAAACCCATAGTAACAAGATACTTTAAACCTCTGGCTTAAATACTATTTCCAGAAATGTTACCTTCGGTAGGAGAGAACTTGATGTGATAACTGAACTATCAGAAGAATCTAATCATGGAGCATGCAATTAAAAACACCCTCATACACAAATAACCCTCTAATGCATTTCTAAGATAACAAAGGCGTTTCCTTACCCACTGGCTTATACACAATTTTATATCCAAGAACAGGAGAGGGTGAAGGATCCCAGGACACCCTGAATCTGGTATACCATTCATCAGAGATGTGTATGTTCTGAGGAGGAAGTAATCCCACTGGAAACAAATATTGGCACACATTATTGACCTTTCATTGACAAACAAGGACTAACAAACATTAAGCAGAGAACTTAATGAGTATTGGCTATGAATATTGACAATGCAGCCCCATGAGAGCATATTAATAATATCTCATAATGTTCTGATTCAAAAAAACAATTAATAAGCACTGAAATGTTCAATAAGAAGTTTGGAAATTTTTCAAATTCAGACAGCAAATCAAACACACTCAGGAAGTGGTGATTTCCAGAACCAGTATGTTATATGATGCAGAATCATAGAGACGAAAATATATCTCATACCAGTTTTTGAATGTTATAGATCAAAGATTGTTAGAGCAAAAAAAAAAAAATGCAATTTTGAGACTATCTAGCCCAACCATCTGGAGAAGGCAATGGCAACCCACTCCAGTACTCTTGCCTGGAAAATCCCATGGACAGAGGAGCCTGGTAGGCTGCAGTCCATGGGGTCACGAAGAGTCGGACACAACTGAGCGACTTCACTTTCACTTTTCACTTGCATGCATTGGAGAAGGAAATGGCAACCCACTCCAGTGTTCTTGCCTGGAGAATCCCAGGGATGGCAGAGCTTGGTGGGCTGCCATCTATGGGGTCGCACAGAGTCGGACGCGACTAAAGTGACTTAGCAGCAACAGTAGCAGCCCAACCATTTTATCACAAAAATAAACTATGGTTCGTCGAAGATTACACAGCTAGCTAATGACTAAAACAAGGTTCTTTCCCAACACTGTTATAACCTCTACCAGCAAGACCTAGAGAAAATCCTTGGGCTTCCAGAGCTCAGGCTAACTCCATTCCCAGTAAGAGCAATGCTGTGAAATAGCATGATAGTCAGCCACTGAGTTATTACTCACAGCATTACACACATAAGGACTTCAACTTAAATAACTGTTTTAATAACAGAAACCAGAAGTGGCTTTGGCCCTTCCTAGAAAACTCAAGATCTAGGAGAGGTTTTTCATGTTCTATGATTAAGCACAAAATTCTGAAATATGGCATTTCCTCCAGAAAAGTACCTAAGTATATTCTGAAACCTCAGGGGGGGAGTGAAAATTGGGGAAATTGCTCAGTTAAAATCATCTTGAGTTGCTAAACGGAATCTCTGTTGACTCAGTTCTGTAGACAACAAGTGTCAAGAAATACAAATTCTTGGCCTCCAGAGACTGAGCTGAAACACTGGTCCTGCTTTTCTCTAGGGAGCTTTCAAATGTTTCCTCTCCCAAATCCTGTAATGTTGTCAAGATTGTTTAAGCAGAGAAAGAGTCTGGGCAATTAAGCGTAGCAAGGACCCTGAAATCATGTTACTTAAGGGGATTTTTGCTGAATGAAGTGGAAAAAAAGTCTTAGCAATGTCGTCCAGTTAACAGAACCCAGCAGACTGATGGCCAGCCTGCCTCCAAGCTCAGCCAGGGACTCTCAGCTTTGACTACGTACTAGAACTTCAGCAGGTCCAGGCCACATCTAGACCAACTATGTCAGTGTCTCTGTGGGTGGTACCAAGGCATAAGCCTTTCTAAGGGTCCTCAGGTGATTCCAGCTACTGAGCTGGAGAACTTGTGATCGAAATCATAAGAAACTGCCACCCATGTGGGCTAGAAAAGACAACTGAACCCTGGTAATTCTCCGTAAATGACTTAGGACTATAAAGAAAGTTGAGCGCCAAAGAAATGATGTTTTTGAACTGTGGTGTTGAAGACTCTTGAGAGTCCCTTGGACTGCAAGGAAATCCAACTAGTCCATCCTAAAGGAAATCAGTCCTGAATATTCATTGGAAGGACTGATTCTGAAGCTGAAACTCCAATACTTTGTTCACCAGATGTGAAGAACGGACTCACTGGAAAGGACCCTGATGCTGGGTAAGGTAGAAGGCAGGAGGACAAGGGGATAACAGAGGGTGAGATGGTTGGATGACATCACTGACTCAATGGACATGAGTTCAAGTAAACTCTGGGAGCTGGTGATGGACAGGGAAGCCTGACGTGCTGCAGTCCATGGGGTCACAATAGTCGGACATGACTGAGCAACTGAACTGAACTGAACAATAGAGAAAAATATTTTTTAAAAAAACCTAACTTTCAAAAAGGCAGAAGATGACTACTAATCATCTTGCTTATGACAAATTCAGTGGTGACATGGTACTTTTTGCTGACATTTAATTGATTAACAGCCACAGCATAACTGATAATACACAAACTAAAATATTATTCAGTGACTAGGCAGTGGCTTTCCAAAGGATAAAGCTGTCTCAGGCAAAGAAAAATCCGCAGGCTTGGGTCTCATTTTCCTTTTTTTAGTGGACCTTTAAAAAGTTGAAAACACATTCTGTTGTCATATCGTTTTGACAAAATGCAATATATGACACAAATGTTGATGCAATAGTAATATAGTATCTGCTACTCAAAGACTACCAAGTTTAAAGATTATGAAAGGTAGAAGACGTTTACCAGTTCTTCCATTTCCAGTCAAATGGGCACCATCTCCATCTTCATAAACAGGAATAACAGTAATCTTATATGGGGTATCAGGCTGCAGGGGCTGGAGAATTACGTTGTTTCTTCTGCCTGGGACGGTAGTCTGCAGGGGAAGTTAAATTATGAAGTTATTACCAGCTAGAGGATTTTCATATCAATATGTATTCCCATAAATAGCAATGTTTGCTTCCTGGTTCCTTCTTGTTGTATAGTGTTCACGGTGGGGCAAACTGTCTTCCCTGCCGCCAAACAGCAAGGGGAATGGTTTTAGAGTCAGGTACATCTCAGCTCAAATATTACATCAGCCACGTCCCTGTCCTGTGGCTCAGCCTCCCAGAGGGAAGGGAGCCTTGAGAATGAAAGGCAGCATCTCGCACACACGTGAGCAAGCATCGCTGTGTGCCCCTCTCCTTTCTCACTCATCTCTCTGTGTCGGTTTTATGGTGCTCCTTCCACACACGTGCACCCGGTGCCCACCACGGGCCAGGTGTGACACTCGCCATGGGAGTGCACCAGGAAGCAAAAGTAGACTCAGCTTCTGTCCTCAAGAGGATCAGTTTGTCTGATATTAACTAGGGGACAAAGAGGAAATGGAAGATGCATTCAACTGCCCCCATGAAGAGGAAATGAACCAGACAGAGCTCTCAAGTCTCTCTTCCAACCCTGTGCTCTGCTCCTACAAACAACAGGGATCACTTGAAACAGTGAATTCCAGCATGGTGTCCCCTACACCCAAATGGTGAAGTGGGGGAAAATTACATTTTTAGTGTCTTCAGAAAAAGACAGGAAATTGCATGCTTGTCAGTGGCAAAGCTGAATAAACACGAAAGCATGAGCCTCTCTGCTTTAGCAAACTAAGTGTGGTAATACTGCTTCTCTCTTCTTGAGCAGAAACTTAAAGACAGCTATGTGACTTTCTGATTAATAAAAATAGGAGCTTGAATTCGAGTTTAATATTTCAAGTTCAAGTAGATAACAAATGTTACAACATGGGGATCATGAAGGAAGAACTACCAAGGACAGTTGCTGTTTTTCGGTCACTAAGCCACGATCAACTCTTTGCTACCCCGTGGACCGCAGCACGCCAGGCTTCCCTGTCCTTCACTATCTCCTGGAGTTTGCTCAAGCTCATGTCCATTGAGTCAAAGAAGATACATGTGACAAAACGGCTATAAAGCACAGACTTCACTGCCTTACAATCAACATTCTGTGTCCTATTCTATTAACCTATCACATCAGGTAACCATTAAACTTTAAAGAAAGTAGTGAGCTCGCCCCCTCTGTAATAGACGGATATACATACGGAGAACTAAGAAGAAGCTTGAAGAAACTTGAATCAGGTTCTAGAGTGACAAAATACAACACTCAAAAAGTTTAAGACTAGTATAAGAGCGTATGTATACTCAAAACCAAAGTGTACCCAAAAATGTTCAGTGCAGAGAAAAGACCGCTTGATTAGCCTGCTGGCTCAGGGAGAAAGAACCTGCCTGCCAGTGTAGGAGATGCATTCAGTCCCTTGATCAGGAAGATCCTCTGGAGAAGGAAATGGCCACCCGCTCCAGTATTCTTGCCTGGAGAATCCCAAGGACAGAGGAGCCTGGTGGGCTACAGCCCATGGGGTCGCAAAGCCACACATGACTTAGCAACTAAACAACAACGACTGAAGGGAGATATTGTGGAGAAATTATATTTAAAGCAAGGTTAAGATTTAAAGAGTCACATCACCTGAATATTTGGAAAATTCATGATAGAATAAAAATATACGCATTTATATGAGATAAGACCATCTTTCAACCTGTCTTCAGAAAAGAAATGAGCCCAAAGACACTGATAGCCTGTGGTGGGGGAGGCCATGCTAGGCACAGACAGCTGCTCGAATATCACATCGGAGAAAGTCACGCAAACTGTGACCGTCTCACGAGAGACAAGAACGCAACTGTGATCACAGGACTTCCTAAAGAGGAAAGCTGAGGTTCACCCTTCAACAGGTGAGAGACTACCAAATAAAACGCTCAGGTGGATGAGAATCGGACTCACGTATTCATCAATCGGGTCACCAACGGTGGGAGAATAAATGATTCTGTATTGCTGAACCGGCCCGTCAGCGTGATCCCAGGCTACCGAGAGGCTGTTGGTGGTCTCCCCAAAGACTCTGAGATTTCTGGGTCCACTTCGTGGTACTAAACAAACAAATGCAACAATCAGTTTCCAGTCTGTGATCACGGTGAACGTGGGGTGTGGGGTGTGAAAGAAACGTCCCCAGGGCAGGTACGTCACCGCTCTCTAGGTTGCTTACTTCCTTATGATGAAGTACACATCTGTGGTTCTCATGTGAAAGCAGAATAGAAAATGCTGTATTCAGAGCGATCCACGCTTCACTTAGGCTGCCCCCAGCACCCCGCACTCCCTACCCACACCCGCCCCAGGCCTCCCACCCTGAGTCACAAGAGAACCCGGTGGAGAAAGGATTTGCTCCTCACAGGTGCGGCCCTGGGCAGGGCTGGGATTCCCTTCAGCATCTGAGTAGAGCGCGAAGATGTTCACAGAATAGGGCGTGTCCGGAATCAGCCGCTCCAAGTGCACTGTGTGGGTATTTCCTGGCACCACAATCTGGAGGGGAGGACATGCCAGATTCCGTCTGATGACAACGCTTACCAAGTCACTCATTAGTCAGCATAATAATGTTTACAGGAAAAGCGGAGCCTAACTCAGCAGAAGCCAACTTCTGTGCTACCTCGTGAGATAGGCCCAAGCCATCGCATTCAATCCAAGTTAGCCTCAGAAATTTCCCCTCCAAAAAAAGTTAGTTCGTAGCGAACCCTTACTAACTTCAATTATCTCCTATATGTTTGTTGTAAAAGATTCTCAAATACAACAACCAGGGCTCATGACAGTTATCCAAAAGTGTCCTGAATGTTAGGTACAAAGAAGAGAAGGGACGCCCCCCCCCCAACACACACACGCACACGCTGGCAGGGGAGAGGTTTTCTATTAAAATAGCAACTCCATGCAATGGGTAAGGACAAAGTTGTCTGAATATACTCCACACACAGGGACATGCAAATCAGTATTCTTACAGAACACAGCCATTGCTCATTTGTTTAATCTTTGTTCATCATCATTGTTTACTTTGTAAAGACTGGTAAATTAAACTAGTTTATAAGTTTACTTTCCCATAGGTATTCTGATAATGCACACTCAGTTATGTCCAACTCTTTGCTACCCCATGGACTGTAGCCCACCTAGAGCCTCTTCCCGTGGAATTTTCCAGGAAAGAATACTGGAGTGGGTTTCTCTTTCCCATTCCAGAGGATTTTCCTGACCCAGGGATCAAACCCACGTTTCTGCGTCTCCTGCCTTGGTAGGTGGATTCTTTACCAACTGCACCACCTGGGAAGCCCATATTCAAGGTCAAATTAGTAATTTCTGATCTCTACTAATCTACTTTTTAAAAAAAATAGCACAGTGCTATGAACTGAAGATAGACTGGGCAATCTGTTAAGAGCCAATGGAGGCAAACTTTAACAAAAGATTTTCTTAACAAAGACATGCGTATGTTATAACAAAAGCCCATATTAACAAGGCCTAGCAATGATTTGCATTAACTACTGGGGCTTTTAACTTATATAGCTAATTTTCATTTTTAAAATAAAATTCATTTTTGCTAACTAACTCTATAGGTAATACTTTAATTCATCAAAAGCCATCACTTAAGCATTACATGCAGGCTGGTCTATGGCTTGCATTTTCACCGGCAACCAACCAGGACACAAACATGAGACTAAGCTTATCAAGAAAGGAAGTTTCCAGGAGACCCAGTGCCACAGCAACTGATTTACTGTCTGGGGCCAGCAGCTACTACAGCTGGAGATCCAGTGAAATCTGCAGCATTCTTTTGCCACGTTCCACGGCAACAGCATAACTTACAGATTCGGAGGGTCTTGTACCATCCTGAGGAGAATACACAATGCGATACTGCTGAACTGGGCCAGGTGCCGAGTCCCAACGAACGTCCAGGCTGTTTGGCGTTGGATTGTACACTTGGACGTTTCTTGCCAGCCCTCTCACCACTGAGAAAGAAAAGCCAACACATATTTCTTATGTTTGTTTATCTATGTTGAGTTTTTGTTATCACTTCTCCAGAACTTCCACTCTCCAACAGGATAAAATATTGTCCTCCTTAAATGTCTAATTATCCACACACAAAAGCAGATTAAAAAGTTTCAAATCCAAATGCAGTCCAAATTAGCCAACTATGTATGGAAGCAAAGTTGTTGCCAATAAAAACAAGCAAGACAAAGCAACAGTACTGGGTTGGCCATAAAACGGGCTTCCCAGGTAGCTCAGTGGTAAAGAATCACGTGGGCTGAATCCCTGGCTTGGGAAGAAGATCCCCTGGAGAAGGAATGGCAAAGCACTCCAGTACTCTTGCCTGGAAAATTCCATGCAGAGGAGCCTGGTGGGCTACAGTCCATGGGGTCACAAAGAATAGGACATGATCAAGCCAATGGGCACTCGTGGCCATAAAAGAACAGACAAGGAACAAGAAACTGAGAAGAAGCGTCAGTCTTCCAACACAGGTACTACAGACATAGATGCTTTTATAGCTCTGCCTTCTAGGGGAAACCTGGCAACCTGGATGAAGCCATCTAATTCCAAATAGCTATCTTCCCCCATTCATTCCTTCTCATTCAGCAAATCGATACTGAATGTCTTCTGTGATTAAAATAAAAGGCAAAAGGAAGGAGAAAAGATACACTCAGTTCTCAGTTAACTGCTTCAACCGGGACTTAGAAAAACATTCAAATTAAATCCATGTATTAACCCCAAACTCTAGTTTAGCCAATATCATCATCTTTCCAGACCACTAGTCTGTTGCCAAAAGAAGTCATCCGAACTTGCTCTCTTTCAGCCATCAGCAAGTGTATTTTTAAAGCCAAAGAAATATTTATAGGTATGCCCCAAAGCCTTTAAGTAATACTACAAAGAACTGTAAACCCACTATAAACTGGTTTCTCAAGATGTTAATAGCAAATGAAAGCATTCAGATTTTCAACGCCAAAAGGCACTTCATCAGCAAACCAGAGAAATGTGCGATTAAGTAATGTGATGAACAGATTTCAAAAATTGGCACTGCGAAAGCCAGTTACAATCTCCACATAAATTTATAAAGCACAAAGCAAAGTTCATGAATTTTTGCCAGTGAAACAGAATACGGACGATTATATATACATGTATAAATTCTGAAATTACCATTTCAGAAGAAGAATGCTATTATAACTTTTCTGTTTCATACACTAAAATAATAACAGTTGGTGGAATTTGGATGGTAAACTACAAGTAACTTTTATATTTTTATGCTATCATGAATTTTCCAAATATTCTTCAATGTGCCTATATGGCCTTTACATGGAAAAGTAGTTTATCATGAAAGAGCTACATTTTCTGCCTTCTTACTTACGTGTCCTTCCAGTATCTGATGTGCGTCCTCCGTCACCTTCAGAATAAACAGGCACCACTGTAACGGTGTATTGGGTATCCGGCTGTAGATTCCTAAGAATGGCATAATTGGTATTCCCAGGGATTGGTACCTAAAGATTTTAATAAAATGTAAAGTACTTGATTTGAAAACCTTGCAAAAGAAATAATGCTTCGAATGATACAATACTCAAAATAATAAGTCAAGACCAAATCAAGAAGCAAGTTCTATAATACTGGGATGGAATGATGCGCCCCGAGATGAACTGTTTTAACTATTTGCGAAGACTTCTTACACTCATCCTAGACTTCCTCCTAGAACTTCTCAGAATTACCACTTCCCTCAGCTCCAATCCTCTGTCTCCAAATCTCCCCAATCATCCAGGCACCGAGGCAGCAACCTACTACCCTCGGTCAAGTTCTACTAAATGAGTATGTACTTCTCAGGTTTCAAGGTAAATTTTTAACTCTTTAGCTCTACTTTGCAATCATTTGGCTGCAGTGGAAACAAACACACATTCTTCCCTACAGGAAATAATTACCAGTTCCTCCGGGCCCCCTGGTGTGGGTGCATAGAAGAGCTTGTACTGGCGAGGATTGCCCTCGGCGTGGTCCCAGCGAACATTCAAACTGCTAGTGGAAGGGTCGTACACTCTGAGGTTCCTCACGGTATTCAAAGGTTCTGAAATGCACAGAAAGCATGTCACAGTGTGATGCGAACAAGCCGGCACACACAAAACACAGGTTCACTGATGTCTCCCAGGAACCCTAGAACACAGCAGGTCCCTCGTAGTAGGCACCTCATAAACATTTGTCAAAGTAGGGAATAAATGAAAGAATGTCTGTGATCATCTGATGAATGTCTGTCTCTTCTCTCCAGAGATATTTTGGTTCCAAGGCAGTTTTTATTTGCTTTATCCTAGAGCATAATCCCAGGGATGGAGGAGCCTGGTGGGCTGCCATCTATGGCTCACACAGAGTCGGACACGACTGAAGCGACTTAGCAGCAGCAGCAGAGAATAATACCGACCCAATGGACATGAGTTTGAGTAAACTCCCGGAGCTGGTGATGGACAGGGAGGCCTGGCGTGCTGAGTCCATGGGGTCGCAAAGAGTCGGACACGACTGAGCGACTGAACCGAGAGAATTATAAATGTCTTTTTTCCATGAACAGAGACAGAGAATTTCAAGGACATTAAAAACAATTGAGATCATTGTCAACATGCATTTTAAAAGCTTAGCAAAGCTCTGTGTCACCCCAGGGTTTCCAGAGAAAGACATGACTCCATTTCCATGAAGGTTTTTTAAAAAGCCACAGAACTAGACTTCTCTGGTGGCCCAGTGGTATACAATCTGCCTGCCAGTAGGGGAGACACCGGTTCGAGCGCTGATCTGGGAAGATCCTACATGCCAGGGAGCAATTCAACCCACATCACAACTGTTGAGCCCGTGCTCTAGACCCCAGAAGCCGCAACTACTGAAGCTCATGAGCCCTAGAGCCTGGTGCTTCGCAACAAGAGAAGCCACCTCAGTGAGAAGCCTGAGCACAGCAGAGAGTAGCCCCTGCTCACAGCAACTAGAGAAAAGCCCACACAGCGTCAAAGGCCCAGAAAAGCCAAAAGTAAATAAATGAGTTGATCTTTTGTTTTTAAAGCCACAGGATTCTGGGTTCACTTACTGGTCTTGCCTCTTCCTGTCATGCGACCACCTTCGCCGTCCGGATACAGGGAGGACACGGTGATGGTGTAAGGAGTGTCAGGCTTCAGCTTCTGTAGCAGCACGCTGTTCTGCCGTCCTCCTATCGTGGTCTTGAGCGAAACAAGGGTAAGTGTCAGCCTTGTCTTTCCGTCTCACTAACCTGCTAGAGAAAGCGCTTTCTACAGGGTAGTTACAGAGAGACCTTTGCCAAGATCTGGAAAACATGCCCCACAGTGAAAGCTGGAAATATATCTTAGGTATAATTTTAAATGTAAGACATGCACCTTCAATCATAAAAAGGATTTTAGGCCTTAAACCTGGTGACCTTAAGAAGATATTTCGACGTGCTAGCTGCCAGCACTGTGAAATCTCATCCAAAACACGTTTCACAGATCTCTTCCCCAAAAAAGGCATTCATCATGAGCAAGCTGCAAAGGAACTTTAAGACAGCAAAGAACTGCAGAACAGTGGAGGTGCCACACCATTCAGTATTATTCTTAACCTTTTCCACAGATGTTTCTTATTTGCTTCAGAAACACATTAAAATGATTCAGCAAAAGATCTAAAGCTTTTGGTTTTCCCCCTAAAAACTACCCCTCTAACAGCATGAGCTGTGTAAACTACGTGACGGGACCCTCTGCCAGGCCACACTCCAGGATTCCAGCCTTGCGGTATGAAGCTTTCTCAACGTCCTCTGATTACAGAGTCATTGCTTAAGGCCATCTCGTTATCTTGTTGAAAGGAAATTTGTATGATTTGTTAACAGTCTACCGAATTCAGATGTTTATGCCAGACCAATTAGAATCGCGTGAAAATGGCATGCTGCCCACCATGAGTGCACATGCCAGGGCCGGTCCAGATGTTCCCCACTTAGCACCCATCCACTCAAGTGGTGTGAGTTTCAGGGAAAACTTCAGTGAATCACTGCACTCCTCCTCCACATGGCAAACTCAACCACTGCTGCTGCTTAGACACTCAGTCGTGTCTGACTTTTGCGACCCGATGGACTGTATAGCCCACCAGGTTCCTCTGTCCACGGGGATTCTCCAGGCAAGAATGCTGGAGTGGGTTCCCATGCCCTCCTCCAGGGGATCTTCCCAACCCACAGATCAAACCTAGGTCTCCCGCATTGCAGGAGGATTCTTTACTGTCTGAGCCACCAGGGAAGCCCACAGTGGCTAATTTTAACAAATTTAGTATCTGAGATTATGAGAGCAAACTATCAATGTATTTGACACTTAACAAATCTGAAAGCATCCACTTAGTGGACTTAGCCCCATGAGGAAACAGAAGAGTGTGCCTACTTCTTACATCCAATTCTCCAAAATAATACTAGCATCAGTAAGTCATTATGTTGATTATTTTATGAGCCAGCATTAAAAGGCAAATACCCCTAAGAATAACAGACTCTAAGGGACTGTCAGCTAATACTTTACAGAGGATAAGTTGAGGACACTCCTTACGCTTACAACAAACAGCTGAGGGATAGAAAAAGAGACTCAAGGCAGCAGTTCGATGGTCAGTATCACCAAGAACAGAAATGCTAAGAACAAGTTTTATCTAAATCTGGCCCAGCTCAGACTAAAGTTCTGTTTCTGCCATTAAAATATCAGTCCATTAAATGTCTTATTTTATATAAAAGCCACTTGATGACACTTGGTATTTAGTTTATTATGATGAACTCTAAGAAATTTTTAATCCAAATGTATCACACTCCCTAATTCAGGTTCTATGGAAACCTCAACAGAGCAGCTCACAAGCAGGACACGTTCAGCACAATCCACTTACTGTGTGGGTTCAGAGACCTTTAACAACTGCCAGCATATACCTCCCCTAACACCTCTAAACTGGGAACAGGTACGNAAGCCACTTGATGACACTTGGTATTTAGTTTATTATGATGAACTCTAAGAAATTTTTAATCCAAATGTATCACACTCCCTAATTCAGGTTCTATGGAAACCTCAACAGAGCAGCTCACAAGCAGCACACGTTCAGCACAATCCACTTACTGTGTGGGTTCAGAGACCTTTAACAACTGCCAGCATCTACCTTCCCTAACACCTCTAAACTGGGAACAGGTATGGACCATTTGCTGGAGCTCAGAGTCGAATGATTAAAAGTTAATAACTAATCTCTCTCTAAGGCTTTGTGAGGAAAGAGTACAGTCCCGCAAAAGTCAACAAAATGCCAGACCTCACCAAAATAAGTATTTGAAATAAATCAGAAAACATCACTCTATCAAAATTAAAATCACACTGCTTCCTGACCCACAGTAATGTGCGCAGTTTGGGCCACACCTTTCCTAAAACAAAGTTGGAGAAGGTTCAAAGTAAGCAAAGTGAATGGACAAGGGCTCTGTTAAATAAGGGAAGGCTGGGAAGATAAAGAAGATGAAGGCCAAATTTACAGTCCTACTGTCTTCCTCAGGAACCTCAATTTGGATCAATGCAAATGTGATAACTAGTATAAGTTAGGCTGAACAGGGACCCAGAGCATGAAACATCAGAACTAAGACATACATCACGACATGCAAAAAACAGAAAAATTAGAATAATGGAAGATTAGCAAACTCTCTCAACACTTGATCAAGTCAGATGTAAGAAATGAAAATACAAATAGACTCAAAAATCTAGATATCCTCATGGATAACCCAGCCCTAATAGTTTTTAAGAAAACATGAATACACTGAGGCACAAGCCTGATGTTATGAGGCTCCATTAGGGATGAAGCCAAATAATTCCAACTAATACAGTAAATTTCATAACTCTCAAAACAATAAGTCTGACTAACTAAACACTGGGAGTGAGAGCTTGAGGAGAAAAAGAATGTAACCAAGTATCTTTTTCCAAACAGATTACCGTTTGCTCATTGCCTTCCCCTGTTGAAGGCTGGTAGGTGATTCTGTATTTCTGCACGCGACCACTAGCAGGATCCCACTTAACAGTCAAGCTGTTGGATGTTGCATTATACACCTGAAGGTTTCGTGGGCCACTCTTCGGAGCTGAGAAAAGATTGTTGAGAAACAGAGTAAACAGACTGAAGAATGCTTCCCCCACAAATATGCACTGTCTCCAAGGAAATGAGCCGAGTCGTGTACTTCTAGACTCAGAATTAAATCTGACCCCATAACAAATGATGGTCAGTGAGTCTCAAAGGATTCCTTAACAGATAGCAGCAAAGAGCAAAATTCTTCCAGAGAGACCTGTTTAAAAGAGGCCCCAATCAACACCTTACAATTTACCATAAAAGCAGAAGGCCTATCTGCAATGGATTTTGTGGTATTTTTCATTCATTCACTTGTTCATTCTTTGTCATTCATACAATTAGCAAATTAAGTTCTTACCTTGTGTTGTTAAGGGTATCAAACGCACTAAAAAAAAAGAAAGTGGCAAAACATTACTAATTCAGCCAAAGCTCTATTCTATTAATTAAAAAAAAAAAAAAGTCCTACTGAAGGTTAAACACCTACGTGTACGCTCACTGCCAATCAGGTCATCGCTTTCTGACTCATCAGGATAAATGGCAGTAACAGAAACTTCATAGAGAGTGTTGGGGTTCAGGTTTTCAAACACCAGAGTATTCTCATCTCCATTTAGGATGGTCTTAAGGAAAGAGAAAAAAAAAAAAAAACAAGATTAAGTCACCATGTGCATCACACGCTCCACGGCAGCTGGTTGACATCATTTAGCCAGATGTTCTCCCTGCTTTGAGACACACCATGAGCTCAAATGTCACTAGTAGGAAACGATGCTTTTCAGGCAACAAAGGTCATATATTAAAAAAAAAAAAAAAAATTAACACTACCTCCATCTTATCTGCGCTTCCTGAAGGCGCCCAGGTGATTCTATAGAGAGATACATCAGAAGCTCCATGGTCCCAAGTCCCTCTGAAACTCTCTGGTGTTACTTCAGTAATCTGTAGGTTTGTTGGGGCTGGCACAGTGTCTGTCAAGAGAGAAGGCAGGACTATGTTTTTGGATGTGATCTACAAACTCAATATAATAAAACTGCCTTGAACAGACATGAGGAAACTGGCTGACAATATTAGAACCGAGTATCTTACAAATTCAGTTTATTTGAAAGTAAATATGGGAGAGAGCCCTGAGAACTGCAAGTATTTTATGGATATAACAGACTACTTAAGTCTATTAAAATGTTGATTTTTTTTTTTTAAAGGTACCATGTAGTCATACTATTCTAACACAGTGGTTCTTCATCGTTTTGCCCTTCACACTTTTTGAGAATCTAAGGAAAACCCTGGACTCTTTTCCACAGCAACACAGAAGGCAAACTTTAGCCTGTAGTATCAGAGAGAGCAGGAACCTTCATGGTTCGTGAAGATGGTTACTTACGATCTACGTAACCCACAGATAAGCTTTTCCTACAATTACTAACCTGACACACAACGGGAAGCTGACTGTATTAAGCCTGTTCAGAGACAGGAATAGCCCTGCAGTGCTGACGAGGGCTGAAATCCCAACTAAGGAATCTTCTACTGACCAGGCACTCCAGCGAGCTTGCAGTCCAAGCAATTGGGAACGTCTGCCACTCGTTCTGAGCTTTCGTTGTCAATTATTCCTCTCTCTCCTGGTAACCAAAGCCAACTACACAAAAGCCAGAGCTATCAAAAATTTGTCTCCAATAATGACAATGAAAGGGCCCACTGAGATAAAAAGACTGGTCCCACTTAGACAAGCACGACTGCAGAACAAACCAACCGTGAAGGATGCACTTTGGATATGTGTGAAAGTTCCTAGGAAATCTTAAGGATTAAAAACAAGGAGTAATTTACTATGTTAAATTACCTGCTTTCACTAGTCTTTCTTCCTGACCTTTCCTTCCCTTTACTATTCCTGTTATATTTATGCCAGTGTGCACCTATGAGCAAATGTTCATCTCCAGCCGCTACCCTTTCCAGGTAAGAACTGATGCCAAGAAGGCAACTGAAGTTGCTAAGGAGGCTGTGATATTTGACAAGATGCGTTGACCATGTACAGACAGTGGGGCACTATAGAAGTGTCTGATCCTCTGGTGGCAGAGATGCTGGGAAAGTATGGACCACAGCACTTATCCCACCACTAGCTTCCTGGGCGAGGCTGGGCAAGCTGTTTGAATTCTCTAGACCCGTGCTGTCCACCATGGGAGCCAACAGTCACACTGAGTCCTTGAAATGCGGCATCAGAGTTGAGACGCACTGAAGCGTCCATTAAGACACGTGTGGAAAAAAAAAGACACGTGTGTGCGTGTATGCTCAGTGGCTCAGCGTATCCTTCTCTTTGGAGCTAGCCCACCAGACTTCTCTATCCAAGGGATACTCCAGGCATGATTATTGGAGCGGGTTGCCAGTTCCTCCTCCAGGGGGTTTTTCTGACCCAGGGATCAAACCCACGTCTCCTGCGTCTGCTGCATTGCAGGCAGATTCTTTACCACTGAGCCACTAGGGAAGCCCCAAATTAAGACACATCAGATATTTTTTAAAAATTATTATCAAAAAAAGGTGAAATATCTCACTAGTAATTATTATACTGGTAAATTTTGAAATGCCAATAATTTGGATACACTGGGTTGAACGCAACACAGTATTAAAGTTAATTTCATTTTTCTCTTTACCTTTTCTAATGTGGCTAATAGAAAATCTTGAATTACCTACATGGCTCCCAATATATTATATTTCTTGGGAACTCTGCTGGCTCTAGATACTTCAATTTCTTAAACACCATTTATCTAGAAAATGACGTGCTAAGCACTGAGCTAGAAACTGGAGGTTCAAAGTTGAGCAAAATACATGTCTCGGACTTCATTAGGAGTGAGCCAGAGGGAAGCGGTATAGAGAGGCAAAGACAGATGGGCAATAATAATTGAGTTAAATACCGTGGAAGTAGCATGCTTTCTCTCCACCCCCCCTACACACACACACACACACACACACACACACACACACACACACACACACCAGTTAAGTATATGCAAGATGAATTAGTGACAGTGGCTGGTAGAATAACAGGAGAGAAATTATCACAAAAGGAATATAGACCTAAGGACAGAAGATGGGAAGTGACTAAGCGAGAAACTGCCTCATCCCAAACAGTATTAAATTCTGGCAAAAGTAACATTAAGAAATGCACAGAGAACTTTCCTCAACATTTTGTAATACCTATAAGGGAAAAACTTCCGGAAAGAAGTATACATATATCTACAGTATACATTACAGAGGGACATATAAAACTGAATCCCTTTGCTGTGTACCTGAAACGAACACAACATGATAAATCAACTATACTTCCATTAAAAAAATTTTTTTTTTAATTTTAAGAGATGAAATAACCAGTTAGTCAGGGATACATGCATGCAGTGCCATTTCCCAATTATCATTAAAGCATGAGCGCAACTCACGGGTGGTTTCTTGCGCGGTCACTGGGGGTGACTCCCCCTCTTCATACAGAGCAGACACGCTGACTGTGTACAGGGTTTGTGAGAAGAGGTCTTTAAGTGGCGTGCTGGCCTGTGACCTGTCCACCTCTACCTGTAACAGAGCGGTGGAGCTATTGTTACAAAGTTTAGTTTTGACATCTCTCTGTTGACGGCTGTGTCTCAGCAGGAGAGCATAAGAACTGCAGTACAAAAAAACCAGCAAAGTTTTCCAATTTGCCTAAGAGTCCAGGAACTGAAGACCGTTTATATTTTCCAAAGTGGAAACGATGTATGTACTAGAGCCTTGCGTTTGGTAAATGATGACAGCCTAGGAATTCAAACAACCTAATCGCTTTGTCCCCATTTCCCTGTGAGTCACTGCCTCATTGCTTTCAGGAAAATTCTCCTGTGCGTTAGCTTCTAAGACCCACTGGTCGTTGTACTGCTTCTGAAAACTGAAACCCAGAACAAAAAGAATACGTGCACAGGTCTAAATTAGCTTGCATGCAGTTCAGAAGCCAGCACAGTCTGCAACTGGGTGCTTACAGAAACTATTTCTAGCTTCCAAAACTGCCTCTGAGGTTCTTACATTAGTGTCCCTTCAGGGGAACATACATTTTAAATCCACTTGCTGGTGAAGCCCCTCAATTTGTTCCCACTCTGAAGCAGGTTGTCACGGAAATAGCCTTTCATCCCAACATCAATTCAGAAACGTTCAAAGCCAAAGAGGCACCTTCTGACACTACATTCATACTTTCTCTCTGTCCCATTCAACTGTCCTACCTCCCTATTCCTTGACAAACTCCCCCTCTTCTTTTCTGAATCCCCTTGCTACCTTTCATTTCTAGGAACATCATTATGACATTTTGTTAGTCATTCATAGAATGCAGAACATCATATTAGGCATCAGGTGGAGAGCGAAATACCATCTAGATTCTGTAACCCTTTATCTACCAAGGGATGATGTTTTAGGATTAATATTACACAGCAAAACATTTCTAAACTAAATGCAAAACAGTCCAATATATTACCAATATTCAATTAGTGCTTTGTTAATACATGACAAGTTTTCAACACTATGTTCACAAAGCGACAAGTATTCAAAACATGCTAAACCTGTTTAGATCCTTCTGTTAAACTACTAGGAAAACAAACATTTCCAAACCGCTTCCAACCTCAGCCTACCTCTTTGGCTTCCTCTTCTGGGGTTTTGTAGCGAACGATGTATTTGCGCACTTTTCCAGGTGCGGGTTCCCATAAGACGTTCATGGTGCTGTGAGTCACGTCTCTGAGTTTCAGGTCTCGAGGAGTGGGCAGAGGCACTGGAGAAGCGTGATAAGTTAGGACCAGAAGTTATCCTCAACACACAGCTCTACAGCTTCCACACAAGCTTTCAAGCAGTCACTAAGTAACTAAACAAATTGGTTATGATGATAAAAGCACTTTGATTCCCCGAGATATAGCTGAACTCTTAAAAAGGCTTTTCTAAAATAGGATAAATTTAAAATTTTATAACAACTCATTCTCGTTTACATTTAACTTTCTCCCATTCTATTTAAATAAACTCTTACTTGCTGTTCAGCTATAATAGATCATAATTCGCCATAAACGCGCAGCTTATGTTTTTTTAACAAATATGAAATCAGCTGCGATTGAAATCAAAGTGCCATGCTTCCTGAAGCATGTGATAGCAAAACAAATGGTTACAAGAGTGAGGAATGAAGATGACTCAAAATTACACATCCAATAAGTTCATAAGAAAAAACCCACAGAAGCCCAAATGGTTAGGAGCAAATCCAACAATAAATTCTCCCCAAGTCAAACTAATCTTTACCTTAAAAAGGACAAGGAGGAGGGTAACTAAAGAAGAGTTTTTCTCTTGTCACATGAGACGTATCTCACTCTCTCTAGCTGCCTGTTTGACCAGCTTTCTCTCTCCTTTCAAGTCTGCATGTCTCTTCCTAAATCTGTCTCTCCACCTCCATGCTCCTACCCCTCCAATCCCGTCAGTGCTTTCCTCTCTCAGCCTCTCTGTGCTCCCTCCCACCACTGCTGCAGTCCAGCCCTATATCCAAATCTATAGCCATGTCTCTCTTTAATCCCACTATGACGTGGGTCCCCTCACTCAGCACCTCCAAAATATGTCTCTGTGCCTGGCTGGATCCCCTCTCTTTCCACCCATCACCACCCCATTTCTACAAACCACAAGCTCCAGATAGGGTCTCACATGCAAAAGGTGATTATTTGATGTCAGTGACTATATCCTGCCCCAGCTTGCGGCGTTTCTCTTTTCCGTATCTTCAAGCTTCTATCTCAGCCCCGTACCCCCTTGAAGGTTTCTTACAACTTTTTCATTTCCTTAGAAATGCAGTCTGAGACATAAAATGTAAGCCAAGACATTCTTAGAATCCCAGCATGCCCACCTCAAGAAGCATGAAGCAAAACTACCAGCTGGGTACGACCAGGGTCCTAAGTGCTATCACTGTCACTTTTCAAGAAAAAGCACCTACATGCTAGTGAGACAAACCAGAAACACACAGGAGGCTGAACAACACACACAGGAGAAGCGCAAACCATGAAGGAGTCAGGGTCCTCCACCCTGCCCTACGTTATCTATCAGCACATTCCCAAAACCTAGGCACAAGACTGCAACGTCACAGTTGATCAGTATGTTTGGGGATTGAGTTAATTTGCTTAACATAAACAGACTGATTCAGGTGTGACATAGTTTCTACTTCAACAAGACATCTTGATCTTAAACCTAGTATTTTTCTCCAACATCCCCTTCTCACTAATGGTGTATACCATGTTCATGGATCAACAACAATATGGACTGTAAGATGCACCCTTATTTTATGCTCTGTTCCCTGACTGACACCTCACCAAGAGCAACTGCAAGACACCACTGATTGTAAGATACCATCTGAAAATCTGACATGTTAAATATGGAAAAATAAATGCAAATCTTAACAATCGATTTAAGATGCTGCTGTAAGTCTAGAAACAACCTTGGCCCTAAGAAATAACCCTACAACCTTCGCATAAACAATCAAAATCAGTCTTCACATCATTGGGCAAAAGAAAAAGCTTAACAAATGAGCCACGTCCACAGTAATGAGGGAAGAAGGAAACCTAACGACATCTTACAGGTGACTTCCCTTGCTGTGACGGGTTCGCTGGTGAGGTCGTGCAGGACAGCCTGGACTGTAACCGCATACTCAGTGTTGGGGAAGAGGTCAGTCAGCTGCACGTCATTCACTGTCGGCTCCACGCGCATCTGCAGATGGACCAGCGGAGGCGAAACAACACATTCAAATGAAACATTTCCGCTAATGAGGAACAGCCAATCACACCAAGCTGTGACCACTAGATTTGAACACAACTTTTATTTTTCACTTCTCTGAACAGCATCTCTCTTTTCATGCTGATCTTTTTTTTTTTTTTTATTTTTAAGATATGTCACAGGCCACAAATTTAATCTGTTTTTGTTTTGTGTGTAAAGCTATACATGAGCTAATGAGCCCCTTAACGGGGACTCGACAACAGTGAAGGCTCAAGAAGACCCAAGAAAAAGAAACAAAGTGCTCCCACCTCTTTGGGCTTGGTCGGAACTGTGGCATTGATTGGTTCGTAGGTCACGGTGTAGCCGGTAGCGCCCCCTACTGGCTGCCACTGCACGTGCATGGTGGTTGAGCCAATGTCGTAAATGTTCAGGCTGACCACAGGCACTGGCACTGTTGAAATGAAAAAGCAGACACATTCTCCTCGTTTGTTAACTGCTTCCAGTGGCTCAGTGGCAAAGTGCAATGCAGTTACTGATATTAGTATATGGTAAATAGAAAATGGGCTGCTGTGAGTCATCAGTGAGATTTAATATAATCCCTTTCTCTTCCTTCAAAAACCCAATCTCATTGTTTACCACAAACACCTACTAGGGCTGCATGTGATAACTATTTCATAGAGAGAAGACATTTGCATGTAAAATAGCATTCTAGTGTCTATACAAAAGCCAAAACAGAGACTAACTTCCTGAGGTTTCAGTCCCTTTTTCTAGAACATCTGTAAATTGACCATTTTCATTCTTCAATCATAGAATTTCATACATAAAAAGCCAACCTAGTATTTCATTTCATTTTTACTTTAAAAAAAATAAGTGAGAGTGATGTCGATTAGTAAGTGGAACTCGGGGATTCTTCAAAGAGATTAGCCCATAAGGAACGGTAACAGGCTTACAGTCTCCTCTTCACTGATATCCACAGAGCTTTCTACTTTTTTGTCCAAAGACAGACTTTAAAGTTTTAAGGAATTATCAGATGAATCCTGCCCATTATGAAATGTATTATTTCTCACCTAAGGGTCTAATATGAAGGGAAATACGAGAGATGAAGCCCTAAGGGACTGAGGAGTCAGTGGAGTCAGTTCTTGCCTTGGAGTTATGCCCATTCCTTCCTCTTTCTTATAAGAGGCCTCCCTTCTACCTGGAGGTCAGCCAAGAAGATGGGAGAAGGAAAGAATATTTTCATACGGCCTCAGAAACCCCACCAGGAATAGGAGTGAGGAATATCTTTCCTCAAAGCTCTACTCACAGCCAAAGCCATCAGAGCCTCTCTGGTAAAGGCCAGAGTCCAAAAGTCAATAAAAAAGGAGCTCTCGCTGCCAGCTGGAAGATCTGGCCTCATGCAGAACTGAACCAGATGATTCCTGCACAGCTGCTCCTCCAGATACTCTGAGTCCCACTCCCCACATGGTACCTTCCCTTAAGAGGTGGACAGTGGTGAAAGGTACCCTTCCCTCTAAGGTAAACCCTGGCCATGAATACCCAGTGGGTCTCAAGATGGCAGGAGCAGCCAGTAAAAGCAGAAAATCACAGTATTTATTGAGAACCTGCACAAAGTACACATTCAGTAAACGTGTGTTGAAGAGATATCAAATAAAGGGATGATTCAGAAGCCTTACAGAAATCACACACGGTACAAACGAACTTATTTACAAAACACAGACAGACTCACAGACATAGGAAACAAACTTATAGTTACCAAGGGGCACAGTGGCAGAAGTGGGGAGAGATAAATTAGGAGGCTGGAGTTAAAATATACACACTACTATACACACACACACAAAAAAAAACCCTGATACTGAAAAAGATGAAGGACAGGAGAAGAGGGCAACAGAGGATGAGATGGTTGGATGGCATCACCGATTCAATGGACTTGAGTCTGTGCAAACTCCAGGAGATGGTGATGGACAGGGAAGCCTGGTGTGCTGCCGTCCATGGGGTCACAAAGAGTCAGACACGACTGAGCAACTGAACAACAACAACTATATATGAAATAGACAATCAACAAGAACCTAGTGTATAGCACAGGGAACTACACTCAGTATCTTTTAATAATCTATAAGATCTAAAAAAAAAATCTGAAAAAGAAAGAATGTACACATATCACTGAATCACTTTGCTGTACCTTTGAAACTAACACAACTCTGTAAATTAACAATATTTCAATAAATTTTTTTTAACGAAAATGAAAAAAAAAAATCCCACATGGCCTGTCACTTTAATAAATTAAGCAATGAATTTTTTTTTTAATCTGACTTACATGTTTTTTCTGTGCCCTTCAGAGGCTCACTGTATTCATCTTCCACTACAGAATACACGTTGACAACATATTCAGTTTCAGGCTTCAGATCTTTCAGGACCGTGCTCCTTTCCAGTCGGCTCACGTAAAACTAAGGAGGAAAATTTACAAATAGTAACAACTTCTGTTAGAATCAGTTCCCTCTTTTCTACTGTAAATTGTGAAGTAGTTAACTTCAGTGAGCTTAGGAAATATTCTTGAATGAGGCCACTGTCTTTTGTTTTTGAAAACAATCATATTACAGTGAGATCTTGGATAATCCATACAGTTTATGCTCCCAGCTGCTGTTTCCTTATTTGTGAGATAAGTGCATAAAACTTGAGCATCCTCATTGTTTCCTTCCTACTTGATGATTCTGGTATAAACTCATGAAAAACTAAACACCCTCTTAATCCCTAATTAAAAATTGTATTGATAATGTGCAATTCTTGAAAGCATAAGAAATTAAAAAGCTCTTCCCTCTAATTAAGCCCAAATGGAAGTGCTTGCCTTGCAAGAAATGGAGAACACCACCATAGACCCAGTTCTGCCCCTACTTTCCCCTGGCATTCCTCCCACAGCCCTAAGGAGAAGGACCCAATCCCAGGACAGGAAGGAGTGGGTTGTAAGGACTGTCTACTCACTTCTTGCCGTTTCCCTCCTGACACTGGGTAGTATTCCACCTTGTACCTGTCCACGCTGTCAGAAGGAGGTGTCCAGCTCACTCTCATAGAACGATGGGTCCGCTCAGAAAGAACTAGGTTGGAAGGTGCTTCCAAGTCACCTGCACATGGAAATGAAGTACATAGACTTTTTCATTATCATAGCAAGATGCTGATATTTAAATTAGGTTGCAAGGGTGTTCCTCTCCATATTTCAAGCTTTTATACACATTCTTTCATATACTAAGAAGTTACAGTTGTTCTTGTTCAGTTCCTAAATCATATCTGACTCTTTGTAACCCCATGGACTATAGCATGCCAGGCTCCTCTCTCCTCCACTACCTCCTGGAGTTCGCTCAAATTCATGTCCATTGAGTTGGTGATGCTATCGAACCATCTCATCCTCGGCTGCCCCCTTCTCTTCCTTCCCTCAATCTCTCCCAGCACCAGGGGTCTTTTCTAATGAGCCAACTCTTTGCATCAGGTGGCCAGAGTATGGGAGCTTCAGCTTCAGCATCAGTCTTTCCAATGAATATTCAAGCCTGATCTTTAGGATGGCCTGGTTTGATCTCCTTGCAGTCCAAGAGTCTTCTCCAGTAAATCAGCCCAATGCCCTTAAGTCCTCTCGGAACGGGTGGCCTAAGATTCTTCACCCTCAGGGAATTCAAATCTGAGCTCTGGACACTCTTTCAAAGCTGCTCCCCTCATCCTGACAGCATCACAGCTTCTCGGTCACCTAGATTCAAAACCTCCGGGCTCGCCCTTGGACACTCTCTCCGCTCTCCCACCTTCTCCATGTATCAGTAAATGACAACACGGTCCTGACAACTCTGTTGCCTCTAACACTCTTGGTGCCACCCAGGGTCACTGCCTTCTTTATCATGTTGATTACTTACCTTCATGTCTTATCTTCTCAACTATAAGTTGTGCTCTGTGAGGACAGAAGTGATTCCTTATTCATGTTTAGTTCCCTTTCAGGATCGAATTCAGTGGTAAGAGAACCTACTTACTTTCCCACCAAGAGAGAAACAACCAAGTCTTCTAAAATTTAGGACTATCCCACTGCTTGTGTTTGTTTTTTTTTTTTTCTGTTCATAAGTGTAGGTGAAATGACTAATATAGAAAAATATTTGGAAGCAATATAAATGAAAATCGCAACACTGGGCTCAATATGACCATTAGAGAGACATCCCAAATAATAATTACAGGGGAGCTAATGCAGGGACTCCGTGAGCATGGCAAATCATTCTCATGGGAACTCTTCCTACCTTCTTTGTAAGCCAAAGCTGGGAAAAAGCATTTCCATTCTGAGTATCCTAACCTTTATTGTACTTGGGTCATAATCAAGCCTACAAAATTATCAAGCAATTTTACTGTCTCGGAAGCTAAATGAATGCAACTATTACATAGCTGATGTAAAAAAAACTAAAGTCAAACAGATGAAAGATGTTTTCATCCCCACTCAAAGTTCTCTCCAACTAAATAAAACTACAACTTCTCAGCTAATCCAAAGCCAGACGCCTACAAATTCTGGCTTCCTGGCTGTTCTGTTTCTCCTGGGAAAAGGTCAGTCTATTGTTCAAAATCCAACAAGAAAATCTGCAAAATTTTGAAAAGAGAAATTCAAGAAGGAACACTCAAATAAATGTATCCTTAGTATCCAAAGCACGTGAACCATTTCTACCACTTTGTTAAACTCATTCCAACTTTCCAAAACCAGAGTAAATTAATGAAAGACAGTCTTTACCAGAATCTACATTTACTTAAAAGAAATTTTTCTCAAATAAGAACCATCATTTTATCATTAATTTTCAAAATACCTTCAATTTAGTATTTACCATGGTTTGTCCTACAATTTACACAGGTAGTAATCATTTTATACCACTAGTCACTACAAATTCACTTCTATAATTTTATTTCTAAATCTTAATTCCTTATTGATAGCTACCTTTTTTCAAGGACCTCTCAAAACATCTTTACCCATCTGACTTTGAGTAAGTAACCGTATCTCTCTAAATCTGTTTCTTCAGTGGTAGAGAGAGATGATACCCTTTCTAAAAATCCACACTCTAACACTGTAATTTGTCTTTGTATTTAGAGGTTACAAGTGCAAAGTATCAAATGTGATCATCTCTGGTTGGGGCATTTAACAGTAATTTAGTAGTGATATGGAGTGAAGATGCTTTACCAGAGAATAGACATACACCAGGAGAGAAAGCACCTCTTTATTCCCTAATCAAACTTGTGTATGTGTCTGTGTGTGCGGTGCACACGTGTGCAGTCGCTCATCATGTCCAAGTCTTTGCGACCACGTGGAACATAGCCCGCCAGGCTCCTCTGTTCAAGAGATTATCCCAGCAACAATACTAGAGTGGGTTGCCACTTCCTTCTCCAAGGGATCTTCCCGACCCAGGGATCAAAACTGCAATTCCTTTATTGGCAGGAGGATTCTTTACCACTGAGCCACCTAGGAAGCATGTGTTTGGTACAGGCACATTTAAACTAAAAGTATCCTCAAATAAACAAGAAGTCATTTACATTTAAACTAGAAGTTTGATGCCATCAGAGGAAATACAAGGACTAAATCAATGACTCTCATCTGGGGGCAGTGTTCTCCCCAGCAGACGTTCAGCACATTCTGAAGGTAATTTTAGTTGTCATAACTCAGGGGATACTACTGGTATCCGGTGGGCAGTGTTCAGGAATGCTGCTAAACATCTCACAATGCACAAAGCAATCCACTCCCTCCATTCTACAAAGAATTATCTGGACCAAAATACCAACAATTCTGAGGATGAGAACCTGGTCTAACCTTACCTGGACCTTTGACACTGTTACACAAGTTGTTGGTGAGGTCATCCACGATCCTAGAAAGTGACTCAAAATCTGCCACGTTGTATGCGTGGATATCATCAGGATCTGTTGCAATCATCTTTAACTCAACTTCATCAGCATTTTTAATACCTTGGGGAAAATGGATATACACAAATTAAAAGCATGTCTCAGAAAAAAATTCATGGAACAAAGCAAATATTTCATAGGCTACCCTTATACATTCTGTGTTAACTAGAATTAGTTAAATTAAATAGAAACAAAAAATAATACAAACTGAAGGTTACTTTGTTTGGCTTCTTCTCAATGCTTCTAGCACCAATTCCTCACCAAAAAGAGTTTGTTTAGTGTTTTTTTCTGGAAAGTACCAAGTAAAATAATAATAATAAATAGTGGATATCAAGAACAAAAATGATGCGGTGGAAAACCAAATAGGAATTTTCCTGAATCCTGTTAATAGTACAGCTGTCCTCTTGATTTATTCATCGCTTCCAAGAAGCCATGTAGTTTCGTCCCATTGTAAGGAGAAAAGAAGAAATTAGATGAACTTCCTGGCACATTATTTTAATCAAGCATGTGATAGGGAAAGTGTGTCTCTGTATTTTTCATGCTTCAGAAAATATTTTTAACTACAAAATTATCCTTGGCAAAAATACTTGTCACCCGTGGAGGCCTGGCTATCCTCATCCATACTTACCAATAGCAAACAGTTCCACTCCTTCATCCTTGAGTTTTTTGGAAGGTGCCTCAACATCATCCTGTGATTTCCCATCAGTGATAAGAACACCGATTTTTCGAGCTCGAGGTCTCATGCCAGCTTGGGTCTTGAAGCTCTGCTGGCGAATGAAATTCAAGGCCATCCCTAGTGGGATTGTTAAAAGAGAATCAGCCACATCATTATTCAGCCAAGAGCTCGGACAAAAGCGAGAGCCGACAGAGCCTGGGACCATTGGGCTCACCTGTGAGGGTGTTGCCTCCTTTGTAAGGCAGGTTCGCCACGGCCTGCAGCAGGCTCTTCTTGTCTTTGTGAGCATTTAACTGCCACTCTGTTCTGGGGTCCCCACTATACTGAGCGAGGGCTGAAAGGACACCATTGGCATCAGCATATATAAGCGAACCTGATGAAGACGTCTAAATGCCGTCAATGTTGTGAGACCTACCAATCTGTACTCTTTTGGGGCCAATCTCAAAGACTTCCACGATACGGGAAATGAAGCTCCTGACAGTTCTGAAGTTCGCCCGGCCGATGCTCCACGATCCGTCCACCAGCAGCACAATGTCTGCTTCAGCCCGGGTGAGACACTCCGTCCCTGACGCGGCAACCACGAGACAGCACAGTCAGGGGCGCATTCCGTCAGGTTACTCCCAGCACACTCCTGCCACCCCAGGGGCCAGGGCCACCTAACAGTCTCAGTTCTGTGGCTCAGCACGGTGACTGGGGGTTCAAGACTTTGAAAACATGTCCATATGACTTAGAGCTCCAAATAAGAATCACAGGAACTATCCATCCCTCCAATAATCATTTCAGTGGAAAATCTCTCCTTCATCTTTGACTACATTTATGGCCACGATCACAGAACATGGAGACTTAAACTGTCATTATAAATTTGAACAGGCTCACAAACCCAAACACTGAAATACATAAGAGGGAATGTACAGCCTTCTGACTATAAGGAAATAACAATTTTAATAAAACTTTGCATTTTTCTCAATTTTCAGTGGTCACTAGCAGACAAGTATGAGATGAACTTTAAAATGTACAAGCCGGAAAAGGGTTCAGTGAGCCAAAAATATCTTTTGAATTAAAGAAAACTCTCAGTAATACAAATATTATTAAGGATTAGGCATAGAACTCTCAACTCTTCTGAAGCAAAAGATATACTGTTTAAAACTCTGATGGCTATTACTTAGTTTTAAATAACTTAATCATCTTCTACATTAAGAATCAGGTAAACACAAATGGTGAAATCGGCACATTTAAAAAATCAAGAGAGAAGGAAGACAATCTGGAAGAAAGATGCAAACAGGTATACAAATTGAGAGCTACAGAGGCCACAAGCACAAACACTGATACAAAGCTAGGGCGCTTTGGAAAGAGAGAATTATCCCAAATCCTCAGTGCACAAGCTACAAAATAAAAATATAAGTCAGTTAATATCATCATAAGAGAAAAAATAGAACATCAATGCAAAACAGCAAGAGTTGAGGCTTTATTTTATCCATATCCATATTTTCAAATGCTTTCTTTTCCAAGAGCTTATGTTACCAGCTATGAATTTTTCAACTACTTGCCATGTTAGCATCTGATCTTTATATTATTTTTAAAAAACTGAGAAAAACTCAGTGACGCTCATTATAATACAAAAGCATCACTGGTATACTGGATGGTCCATCAGAATGAGGACTCCCCAACACTATCCGAGCACCTACACCTTTACAAGTCTGCTCCTGCTCTGCCAAGACCTACTCTTAATAAGCAAATGATGAAAATAAATATTTAGAAGTAAGCTCTACCCACCGCCTTCACTGCTAAGAATGTTCAACTCTAGCTTCATGTGTATCAAAGCTGAAGTTGTGGCAGCAGCAGAAAGCCTAAGGGGTTTATGTTACCATTTTGCTTCCCAAGTCTTAGCTGCCCACTTATTAACGTATCAATAACCAAATACCACTTGCTCAGCCCAAATAAATCCTTTCTACAATTACTTTAGCGAAATAAAACTGCATTTGAATCATTACAAAGAGAGAAATGTACATCATCTACCCACTGAAAAACTCAGCTTTAAATAATACAGTACTATGTAACTAATATAATGCTGACAAGAAAGCCTTAAAAAAAATGTTGGCAAAGTGTGCTTAGCTGGATGTCTGTAGAATTTTTTTAAGTATATATTACTGAAATAAATCTTAATGTAAAATTTAATGGTTGATTTTCATAGTATAATTAATCTAACAATTTACATTTGAAAAAGTTGCATGGTACTGACTTTTCTTAAGAGAATGCAATTCAACTTCTTACCAGAGGATAAAATTGGCATTACAGTTGTGTCAGAAAGAGTTGTCATTTCTTGTCCAACAAGTGGTGAACTTTCTCCTCCATCAAACATTCCAAAAACGTTTACTTTATAGGTGGTACCTGCCCTGAAATGTTAAAATATACAGTCTGTATGTATAATAGGCTCAAGTGGTACCATTTTTTTTGTTTTGTTTTAAATATTCATCTTGATTTACAAACTTTCACTCAGAGGAAGTTATAATACATAATATTGCAAGAGAAGAAAAATAATTTCCATCACATTCCAGTTTAAGCTCACACTGTGAGGTATCGAGGGATACTAGCATTCCAGAGAACACTGGGGGTTCAGGGCACCAGTTTCCACCTCGCCTTTCCATCAAATGTAGAATTCCCACCTTCCTACGGAGCAAGTCAGGAAAGGATCAAGTTCTCACTTTTACTACTGCTAAGTAATGGGCTTTACAAAAACAATTTAAAATGTTGTACTTGCAAGGAAACATAAAGCCCTGGCACAGTGCCCAGCACATGGTGTGTGAAAGTTGCTCGGTCATGTCCAACTCTTTGTGACCCCATGGACAGCAGCCCACCAGGCTCCTCTGTGCATGGGCTTCTCCAGGCAAGAGTACTCGAGTGGGTAGCCATCCCCTTCTCGAGAAGATCTTCCCCACCCAGGGATCGAATCTGGGTCTTCTGCATTGCAGGTGTATACTTTACCGTTTGAGCCACCGGGGAAGCCCCCTGGCACATAGTAGGCTCATTCAATTTTATCCTCCCTATTCTGATAAAAGTAAGTATTGTACATTCAAACCAATTTCAGGGTCGTTGAATGAATAGTCAAAACAAGTCAACTTTCCACCCGGCAATGAATGCAGAGCACCGTTTTTTTTACTATAAAGGATGTAGATGGCTGTTCAAACTCAAACCTCCTTCTTTTCCACTGGGGAGCCTACAGCAAGACCTTCCATCAGCCCCCACCTCCCCAAGCCTTACAGCTGACCCCAAGCATAAAGGCCCACTCCCTCCCTCGCTCCTGCGAGGGGATGCACACAGGCATCTCTGGGTCAGCCCCCTGGGCCTTTCCTGAGGCACAGGAACACCCACATTTCCACGGGCTGGTGGGGACAAGCTGCTCTTGGTGAAATGGTGCGACGTGGATGTCAATTTTTTAAACGCGGGGTGCTATGGAGAAAAACACCACTCCTGATCTCCTAGTAACTAACATCATTAAACTAGTACACTTGTTCAGGCCTAAATTTGAATGTCTGAACCCAAACCTCAACTTCAGCCTCAACAAGAGTGAGAAAGCAACTTGGGCTGATTTTAAATACTCTGCCGGCAATAGACACATTAAGTGATCGTGTGTGGAAGGCCTACCAATGTACATCGGTTATGCAATCTGTTAACAAAAATGAAACAGAGTTCATTCCTACCTAAGTTCCTCTAGAACGACTGTGTTGTCATACGGTCCAACCACTAACTCCCCCAGTCTTCTGTCATCTCCCGTGGGGTGAAACGTGACCTTGTAACCCTTGACTTCACCGGGTGCCGGCTCCCACGTCACCCGGAAGCTTGACATGGTTGGATCAGATGTTTTGAGGTTTCTGGGTGATTTAAATCGAGATGCTATAGAGATAATAAACATTAAAATATTATCCAAAAGCCTAAGCTCCGGAGTTTTTTATTAACCCCTATAATAATAAGTTGAATTCTAAATATCTAAGTGGCACACATGGCAATCATCACAAGCAAAACACTTCAAAATAAATATTTATTTTATGTTAAGTCAAAAAGCACAAACTATAATGCCCAATAAAAGTCAGAATATTAGAGTGTGAGCCAAGTGTGAGTGTAAATAGCACTCACAATTCAGATTAGAGTAACATTAATATGTAAAATCATTTTACAAGGAACTAGATTGGTAAAAATCATATGCTAATTAGGCATCTTATACAATTATTTATTATAACGTAATTTATCACAGAGTTCATTTTCGATATTCCCAAATGAAGTAGATACATTAAAATCCCCCATTAAAATATTACACTTTCCCCCTGAAATTATTATGATTTCATACCTGTTGTTCCTGATCCTTGCCTAAGCTTTCCTTCTCCTGTCTTGTAAACTGGGAGAACTGTGATGTCATACGTGGTCTGGGGCTGAAGTCGCTTTAACACTGTTGAGGTGACTGTGGGTAACACTTTGGCAACCATCTGCCTTCCACCCCCGCGGGGGCGATACACAACACGGTAGTTGACAACTTTCCCAGGTGCTGGTTTCCAGGTAACTCTCATTGTGTTTTCTGTTTCTTCGTCCACTTTCAAGGTTTTCGAGTCTTCAGACACTGTGAGATGAAAAGAAGATTACTGTGTATATCATGCTGAAAGAAAATGCTTATGTCCACCGCCGCATTTATATGAAAGATACTAGGTGTGGTTTCTTAAATATGTACACCCTTCCTTTACTTAGCATTGCGATCTAGCTTAAATTCAGGATGGCGNAGGCAAGAGTACTCGAGTGGGTAGCCATCCCCTTCTCGAGAAGATCTTCCCCACCCAGGGATCGAATCTGGGTCTTCTGCATTGCAGGTGTATACTTTACCGTTTGAGCCACCGGGGAAGCCCCCTGGCACATAGTAGGCTCATTCAATTTTATCCTCCCTATTCTGATAAAAGTAAGTATTGTACATTCAAACCAATTTCAGGGTCGTTGAATGAATAGTCAAAACAAGTCAACTTTCCACCCGGCAATGAATGCAGAGCACCGTTTTTTTTACTATAAAGGATGTAGATGGCTGTTCAAACTCAAACCTCCTTCTTTTCCACTGGGGAGCCTACAGCAAGACCTTCCATCAGCCCCCACCTCCCCAAGCCTTACAGCTGACCCCAAGCATAAAGGCCCACTCCCTCCCTCGCTCCTGCGAGGGGATGCACACAGGCATCTCTGGGTCAGCCCCCTGGGCCTTTCCTGAGGCACAGGAACACCCACATTTCCACGGGCTGGTGGGGACAAGCTGCTCTTGGTGAAATGGTGCGACGTGGATGTCAATTTTTTAAACGCGGGGTGCTATGGAGAAAAACACCACTCCTGATCTCCTAGTAACTAACATCATTAAACTAGTACACTTGTTCAGGCCTAAATTTGAATGTCTGAACCCAAACCTCAACTTCAGCCTCAACAAGAGTGAGAAAGCAACTTGGGCTGATTTTAAATACTCTGCCGGCAACAGACACATTAAGTGATCGTGTGTGGAAGGCCTACCAATGTACATCGGTTATGCAATCTGTTAACAAAAATGAAACAGAGTTCATTCCTACCTAAGTTCCTCTAGAACGACTGTGTTGTCATACGGTCCAACCACTAACTCCCCCAGTCTTCTGTCATCTCCCGTGGGGTGAAACGTGACCTTGTAACCCTTGACTTCACCGGGTGCCGGCTCCCACGTCACCCGGAAGCTTGACATGGTTGGATCAGATGTTTTGAGGTTTCTGGGTGATTTAAATCGAGATGCTATAGAGATAATAAACATTAAAATATTATCCAAAAGCCTAAGCTCCGGAGTTTTTTATTAACCCCTATAATAATAAGTTGAATTCTAAATATCTAAGTGGCACACATGGCAATCATCACAAGCAAAACACTTCAAAATAAATATTTATTTTATGTTAAGTCAAAAAGCACAAACTATAATGCCCAATAAAAGTCAGAATATTAGAGTGTGAGCCAAGTGTGAGTGTAAATAGCACTCACAATTCAGATTAGAGTAACATTAATATGTAAAATCATTTTACAAGGAACTAGATTGGTAAAAATCATATGCTAATTAGGCATCTTATACAATTATTTATTATAACGTAATTTATCACAGAGTTCATTTTCGATATTCCCAAATGAAGTAGATACATTAAAATCCCCCATTAAAATATTACACTTTCCCCCTGAAATTATTATGATTTCATACCTGTTGTTCCTGATCCTTGCCTAAGCTTTCCTTCTCCTGTCTTGTAAACTGGGAGAACTGTGATGTCATACGTGGTCTGGGGCTGAAGTCGCTTTAACACTGTTGAGGTGACTGTGGGTAACACTTTGGCAACCATCTGCCTTCCACCCCCGCGGGGGCGATACACAACACGGTAGTTGACAACTTTCCCAGGTGCTGGTTTCCAGGTAACTCTCATTGTGTTTTCTGTTTCTTCGTCCACTTTCAAGGTTTTCGAGTCTTCAGACACTGTGAGATGAAAAGAAGATTACTGTGTATATCATGCTGAAAGAAAATGCTTATGTCCACCGCCGCATTTATATGAAAGATACTAGGTGTGGTTTCTTAAATATGTACACCCTTCCTTTACTTAGCATTGCGATCTAGCTTAAATTCAGGATGGCGTGTGAACCCAATCTCAGTGAGGTTATAGTGAGATGTTTTCTCTTTATCTGGCTAATAACTAAAAAATGGAAGTTCATATTGCAAGGATTTCCTATTTGCATTCCAGAGACTTTAGTAAAGAAAACATCCATTTCCGGAGATGAGTTTTTAGAATTTTTATTATATTTCCATCTGTAAAGAATTCCTGTAGAAATTACAGTGTGCAGAATATCAAAAACCATAAATACAGGGTCAGAAATATTCCTTGAGTCTTTTCAGAAAAATGTACAATGCCTAAATGACTAGCCAGAGTAACTATAGTTAACACCATCCTTTGCGATTGCCGTGAACACATAAGACGATCAAAACAAAAGAACAGGAAACTCTGACATATAAAAATATCCCAGGGGCTCTGGAGATAAACCAGTATACGCTGGGTGGTTTTAGAAAAAACTGTATGTAAGAAGGGCTTGATTAATATACAGCAAACTTTATTAAATTACGTCTTATTAATAACTATATCAGAAACTAGTCACCTATCATCCACAAATAGGCAATACAGTCCTCTTTTTATATAGACTTAGAGCTTATAATCAGGATCATTTCATTCGGTTCTGTAATCTCAGCATTCAAAAATCATAAGCATCTTCTAAAAAGAGGAACAAAGCTGAAGGAAACACTGCAGACAATCTTTTTAGATTCTAAAAGAAATTTTCATGTTCAAACAGGCAAGGACCACCTGAAAAACTGAAAAAAAAAAAAAACCTGGGGAAGCTTTAAAAAATACACACACACACAGATATAGCGGCATTTTTCAGACACTGGACATCAGGCAGCATAGGACCATGATTCCTGAGAGAAACAATTGAGAAGGCGCTTGATCATTGCCCTGACTTACTGCTTGGAGAGAGTTTCCAGCATCAGTACAGGAAGGGGGAACCCAGATGGAGCCTGGTGGTCTCCCTTAATTGAGGAGGTAGTTTTGTTAGTTCGGGGAGTCCGAGGCCCTTAGAACTTGCAGAGAAAGTCCTGGAGATAGTTTGATGGAGAAAAAGCTCCAAAAATCTGCAAAAGGTCCTACTTGAGTCTTCAACCCAGTACTACTCTCCTGCTGCTGCTGCTAAGTCGCTTCAGTCGTGTCCCACTCTGTGCAACCCCAGAGACGACAGCCCACCAGGCTCCCCCGTCCCTGGGATTCTCCAGGCAAGAACACTGGAGTGGGTTGCCATTTCCTTCTCCCAGTACTACTCAGTGCATATGAATAAGGAAACTACTCAAAACCAGAGAAAGAATCGCCTAGACGGAGTAGAGAGAAAAAAGTTCCTAGAGTTCATGTGGGGCCAGAAATATTCCCCCTCTTCAGAGTAGAAAATCTCAAAACTCTCTGAACATCAGATAGAGTACTAAGAAGGAGTTACTGCCCCAGGAGTGGAGTAAAAGAAGCCCTAAACTAAAGGTTTCTCTGGTCTACCTTTAACACAATGTTAATGAAAGCTTCAAAAATATTACACTGTTTCCAGGTGAGTTTACTACATCCCAGAACAAACCTTTAAAGGATATTTGTAAGAACATAAAAATATCTGACATCCAAAAAGGTGAAGTTCATAGTCTGGCTTCTAATAAAAATTACCAGAAATGCAAATAAAGAAAAAAATAATAACCTGTATCATGGACTGAATGATTGTGCCTCACTATATTCATATGTTCCAACCAGTCCATTCTGAAGGAGATCGGCCCTGGGATTTCTTTGGAGGGAATGATGCTGAAGCTGATAGTCCAGTACTTTGGCCACCTCATCCGAAGAGTTGGCTCATTGGAAAAGACTCTGATGCTGGGAGGGACTAGAGGCAGGAGGAGAAGGGGACGACAGAGGATGAGATGGCTGGATGGCATCACTGACTCGATGGGCGTGAGTCTGAGTGATCTCCGGGAGTTGGTGATGGACAGGGAGGCCTGGTGTGCTGCGATTCATGGGGTCGCAAAGAGCTGGACATGACTGAGAGACTGAACTGAACTGAACTGTTATTCATATGTTAATGCATGAATCTCCAATGGCATAGTATTTGGACCTTTAGGAAGTAATTGGAGAAGGAAATGGCAACCCACTCAATTATTTCTTGCCTGGAGAATCCCAAGGACAGAGGAGCCTGGAGTGCTACAGTCACAAAGAGCTGGACACAACGGAAGTGACTTAGCATGCAGGGAGGTAATTAGGATTAAATGAGATTCTACAGGTAAGGCCCTAATCTGATGGAACTGGAATCGTTATAAGAGGACAAGGAGAAACCAGAGAGCTCATTTCCTCTCTCTCTCTCTCTCCCCTCCCCACCCTTAACATGCACAGACTGAGGAAAGGCTATGTGAGGGCATAGAAAGAACATGGCCATCTGCAAACCAGGAAGGGAGCTCCCATCAGAAACCCAGTTCTGCAAGCAGAAATAGAACTGGAAATAACACATGTGACAGAACTATTCAAAGGGGACATCAAAACAGCTATTATTACTCTTATATGTACCATATTCCATATGTTAATGATGGTACAAGAAATATTAAGCATGTTAGGTAAACACATAGAATATACAAGAAAGACTCAAACCAAACCTCTAGAAGTGAAAAATACAGTGCCTGACATGAGAAACACACAGGGTGATATTAACATCAAATCAGAAACTGCAAAAAAAAAAAAAAAAAACTAGCAAACTAAATGACATTAAAAAAAANCAAGAAATATTAAGCATGTTGGGTAAACACATAGAATATACAAGAAAGACTCAAACCAAACCTCCAGAAGTGAAAAATACAGTGCCTGACACGAGAAACACACAGGGTGATATTAATATCAAATCAGAAACTGCAAAAAAAAAAACTAGCGAACTTGATGACATGAGAAAAAAACCACCCAAACTGAAACATAATAAAAGAAAAAAGACTGAAAACCTGAAAAGCACAGAAGTGAGCCATGTGGCAACTGCAACCAGTCTACACATATGGAACCAGAATGCCTGAAGAAAGTGAAGAGTAATAAATAAAATATTTTAAGAAATAATGGGCCTAAATATTTTCAAACTTTATAAAATTATAAACCCACACATCCAGCAATCTCAATAGTTCTAAGCATAAGAAACATGAAAAAACTACACCCAGGCATATTATTACCAAATTACTTAAAATCAGCATAAAAAAGAAAATCTTGACAGCAGCCATATAAGCAAAAGATACATTATGTATAGAGGACAAGGTAAGAATGACAAAACAGGTAAAGAAAATCAATATATGGTTATGAACTATGTCTCTGAAAGATGCAAGTATAATTTCAAGTAAGAGTATACTAGTTGAATTTTTCTTAATTTTAGGCTAAGAAAGTAAGAGAAATCTCAGCCAATTCCATTANAGTATAATTTCAAGTAAGAGTATACTAGTTGAATTTTTCTTAATTTTAGGCTAAGAAAGTAAGAGAAATTTCAGCCAATTCCATTACTTTCTGGATTATTAAAATGTATTTAGTTAATCTCCAGTTCTCCATTACTATTCTCTAGATAAGTGAACTATTAAAATAAAAAAACACATATTTTCCAAAAAAAAAAAGTAAAGACCTTACATAGGATTTTTGAAAGAATATGAGAAAGAATAGTACACAGAACAATCTATCACAAGTGTTGAGTAAATCCATGTGTGTCTAACACTTTTCTAGAAAAAGTTCTGCTAAAATATGTTTACTGACCTCTTGTTTCCATGTCTTCAACTCTTGTTCAGTAGAACAAGACATTTCTTCCTTACCCAAAATTCTCAAACNAAGAATATGAGAAAGAATAGTACACAGAACAATCTATCACAAGTGTTGAGTAAATCCATGTGTGTCTAACACTTTTCTAGAAAAAGTTCTGCTAAAATATGTTTACTGACCTCTTGTTTCCATGTCTTCAACTCTTGTTCAGTAGAACAAGACATTTCTTCCTTACCCAAAATTCTCAAACCCATTTCATACCACTTAGAACTGAGAAAAATGGACATTGAAATATTATGAGTGTTGGTCTAAAATGAAGCCTATGTCCCCAAAAAGTGGGATCACAAACTTGAAAATATTCCCAAATGTAAATATGTTAATAACTTTCAAATACTGTACTTCATACTTTGAAACGCTTCAAGGATTTCAATTGTTTTCCTGCTTTATAATTAACTCTTTAAAATAAAGGAATTGAAGTTAAATAAGGTATGATATATCTCATCCTAGCTTTAATGGGAAACTCTGGATTTTAAGGAGGGAAAAGAAATCCTTCCTTGTTGTTGGCTTCCCATAAGTGAAAGGCAAAATTTGTCACTCCATTTATTGGCCTGCCCCATGCTATAAAATGCTGTAAGACTCCCATCCTAAGTTCTTTTCAAGTTTTAGTGCCTTTCGCAGGATGCTCTCCAAAACTCACTGTACCTCGGCTAAATTAGCTGCCATAATTGGAGGGCCGGCAGAGTTTCCCACCTGCTGGCTTTTTAGCCACAATTCGTGGTTGTCATTGTATCGACAGTCTGTATACCATGTCTCTGAACGTCAGGTGAAAGCAGAAAATATTTCCAAAATGTCCCCCTTGGAAGTTAATAAGATACGCTAAGAGCATGGCCCAGTTATACACACCATTTTGGACTTGTCCACCAGCCAAAGACACTACGTGTGACTCAGATTTCTCAAAGAATTTTTGAAACTACCTTACTTTCCACAAAGAGAGCAAACTAAAACACAACAATAACTAAAATGGTAGCAGATGGGGCTTGGGGAGGGAGGCTCCAGAGGGAGGCAATGTATATACGCTTGTGGCTGATTCGTGTTGCTATAAGGCAGAAACCAACACAACATTGCAAGGCAATTGTCCTCCAAATAAAAACATTAAAAAATGGTCGCAGAGCAAAGAAGGGTTCTTGTCTTTTATCTAATTTGCTGAGCAGTTTGAGCAGGTGACTTATACCCTCTAGAAACTGTGCCTTTCATTCCTACCTATTCTGCTCATGGTTCAAGAGGGGCCTTCCCATTTACTAAGCTTTAAATCAATAAGCCAAGAAATACTGAAAATGTCTTAGATGCTCAGCTTTTAGAAATTTTATTTAGAATTTCTACTAACATACTTGCTTTGAGCTAAAAACATATCCCTTGTGGAGATTTTAAATTCCAAATTAATATCTGAGGATTCAATCTTTTCAGAAGGAGAAAGGATGGAGGAGAATTTTTGAAAAAGTTTCCCTCTAAATATGTATTTTTTGATAATTTCTCAGCCATGTGAATTGTATCTTTACGCCTACAAATAAATTTAGCTAGATGTGTCATATGTGGCCTAAATTTACAACATGATTTCTCTTTACAACAAATGAATAACTGCCAGAAATAGAGACGAATTTCTGCCAAGTTCTTAAACTATGTCAGTCAATATATTCAGACACAGGATTTCATTCACTATCATGGAAACCAATCATGTCAAAATCTGAGAAATATGCCTTTTCATGTATTTAAATCTCCTATAAGGAGTTTGATTTCTTCTTAATCTGTTAATTTTGACACAAACTTAAGCTCAGACATATCCAAATGAGTTTTCCAGTGATTAAAAAAAAAAAAGATGAATTCTACACAGAACTCAGACCAAAAGATTTTAATTTAAGGACAACTTAAAATCAGGATACAGGACTTCACTGAAATTGCCCTTGGAGTTTTCCTCTCTCCTCTTTTGACAGAAAAATCACCCACTATGTGGCCTAAATTTCACCCAATTCCTCCACTTCTTCCTAAAATAAAAAGTGCAGGAATATCCCCACTCTTTCCCCTTTTCCTAAATCCTCCCAAACAAAAAGAATAAACTTTCCTATAAATTCTTAGAAATGCCTATTTTTAATAAATTGCTTTTTAGGAAAGACAATTATAAAATACAGACACATTTCCCCCTAGCCACCTGATAATAAATGATGAGAAGTCACTCAAAATTTTTCACAGGAAAGAATATTAACGAGATTAAGGTAAATTTTAGCCATCAGAAAACTGAGTAGACTTGAATTAGTCTCCCCAAACATAGTAAAAATAATTTAGGATTAGTCCTGGTTGTACAGCATACATTGTCTCAACAGCTGCATTATACATCAGTCTTCTCTAAGTGGCTAGGCGCTATGCTTGGTGCTTTGCCCACTGTTATTTTATTTAATGGTCAACACAATCTGACGCTGCCTTCTACATATTAGGAAACTGAAGCTCAAAGAAGTTTCAAGAACTTGCCCAAGGCCATGTAGTTACAAATGTCCCTGAATTCTCTTTCCATAGCTTCCTGTCTCTTTACTAGTTGAGTCTCTTTCTTAACTAGTTGAGTCTCTTATCTAGTTGATCTTTCCACCAGAAAAAAAGAAGCTAGAGAGACAGAGAGAGAGAAACACAGTTCAACCTTGAACAACGAAGGTCTGAACTTTGAAGGTCCACTTATACGTGGATTTTTTTTTTTCACTATCAAATGCTGCAGGACTATGTGATCCGAGGTTGGTTTTATCCTGGGATGCAGAGGAACCTCAGATAAGAATGGTTGCCTACAAATTATACTCAGATTAACCCCCACATTTTCGAGGATAAACTGTGTAGGTAATCGGCAGGGATTCAATATTTCAAAATTTGATACAAGTTTAGATACACAATGAACTTGATTTTAAAGCACATTCGTTAAAGGTCATAAGTTTTTAGTCCTCATCTGTCACATAAAGAAAAAATATGCGAGAGCTTATCATGAGCTGATAGCTATTAGGTAGCACCAACACACTGCCAACCCCCCTCAGAGAGTTACCTACATTCAGTGATGGCTTCTCCACTCAAGGGCTCCCCTTCTCCACTACTGTAAGTTGCAAATACGGAGACTCTGTATTTGGTCTCTGGCTGCAGGTTTTCTATCACAGTATGAATCACATCTGCAGGAAGACTCTTTTCTCCAGCCTCTATATCATCATAAAGTGATTGCCAAGAGACCCTGTAACCACGAACCATTCCTGGAGCTGACGTCCAATAAGCCCCAATCGATGTGTCCGTGATATCTTTAGTAATCAAATCTCCAGGTGAACCGCGCTCTAGAAAAGAAATGAAAGGGGGATAATTTTTTAATGTCTATAAGATATGTAAATACTCCCTCATCCTGGCAGACACACTGACTTGTTGGACTCCATTTGTCTAACTTACCCATTTCTTCTTTCTGAGCTGTCTGTCCTATGGTGTCAGGGGAACAGAAGATGGGATTAAACTGAATAATTACTTACACCTGATTCCTGCCTATCACCCTTGCCCCCATGTGTCCAGTCAGATTGAAATGTCCTTCGGGACAAGAATGACATTCAAATACAAAGAAGTAAATGCCTAAAGAAAATTTCAAAGAGGAAAAAAAACAAAGCATCTAAATCCCCCAATTTTACTCAGTTCTCTTCATCCACTGTTCACAAAGATCTCTATTTCTTCACCATCACCTTTTCCTCTCTTATCTTCTTTAAATAAGCTCAGTTTCAATGTACCACTTCCAGTTNGCCTAAAGAAAATTTCAAAGAGGAAAAAAAACAAAGCATCTAAATCCCCCAATTTTACTCAGTTCTCTTCATCCACTGTTCACAAAGATCTCTATTTCTTCACCATCACCTTTTCCTCTCTTATCTTCTTTAAATAAGCTCAGTTTCAATGTACCACTTCCAGTTACTTCAACAACCTTATATCCCTTGCAAATCTTAATTTCAACAGTCTTCTTTTCACAGTCTATTTGTTCCAAAAGCTAAAAATCTAGAAATGCAAAATTTTAATTATAGCTTAACCCTAAGGAAAATAAAAACCAACAATTCTTCTGGAAAACCTAAGAACGATTAGCCATCAAAATAAAACACACCACTTGCTCTCACTGATCGAAAAGGTCTGCTACTAAATTTTGGCTCTCTCATTCAAAATAAAAATACAACTCAAGTGGAAAAAATATGGAAACCCCGACTTAATAGGAGGCACAGATGTCTACCAATAAAACCCTAACTTTCCATAATTTAAATGTAAGATAAATATACAAGTCATTTTTTTTATTTTAATGTTTTATTTTTTATTTTTTTCCATCTCAGGTGTACAAGTCATTTTATACTAGCTACCTTTACTAGGGTTTATGCCACAATATGACATAAATATAAAACTGCCTCTCCAGCATACATTTTACCAGTAATTATTGTGTATTCAAGAAAATGAGATATAGTGCTGCTACAAGAATGCTGAAGGCTGCTATTCTGCTTGAATCAGAGTAAAAATCAGTATCTTAAAAATACTCATAATTATTTAAATTTCAAGTACATAAAGGTGACAGTAAATGACAAAGAAATCTTGGTGGACAAAACCCTATCATACAGGCCAGATTACAGAGGAAAAAATAAAATGGAAGCTGGGCATACAACCAGACCCCAAGAGCAAATGGAAATTTTTAACTCTATTATAAATAAGTTTACCTGCAGACAGGACATCTCATCTCTGGAGGGAAATTAGTTAGATATTTCACTGCAACCCAGAATATTTATTTTCAAGAACATACTGGCTTCTTTCCCTCAGTTCCTGAGGCTCATCTTCAATTGAAGGTCTTCTTTAACTGTATTTCTACTAAGGTCACACACCTTTATATCTTCTCTACTTATAGGAATTAAACAAACTGTTTCTTTGGTTAGGCTGGGCTGAGTTGGTTGGGTTGGGCTGAGTTGGTTGGGTTTGACTTGCCTGTTGTTTTTTCGCTTTTTATTTTGTTTTGATGGTTGATATTCCAACTACTCGTCTCTAAGTTTTAAATACGCAGCATGTTTCGTTTGCTTAACGTATACTACATCCTTTTTTCATATGTACTTCTTCTCTTAAATTTCCCAGGCTGCAGTTAGCAACAGCTTTTGTGAAATAATACTTGAAAGTACTTGAAAGGGATTCAGAACTTAAATAAGCTTAAAAGCTACATTAAGAACATTCTCCGAAAGTATAAGACAAAGATAGCTACAACATAGGGGTAATCTTCCAAATTAACACTGGAGAGATTTACAAATAATAATTTCAGTTTCTAGTTCTCCCAAAGATTGTGCTCCTCAGCCTATTTTTCTGCCTACTTTCTATAGTTCTGAATTTGTGACATTGTTTATTTCCATGGCAACAGACATCAGTCTCACAAACACAGGCTAATGATTTCACTGTGAGAACATAATAGGAAGGAAATTTGTGGCTGAAGCAAAAATACATTCACAAAGATATTTCTGAGCTACAAACAAAAGGAGCTCATTAGACATGTATTCTCATGGATTTTAATGAACTACATTAACATTCTCAAGACCTGGAAAGCTAGAACAAAATATTAATAAAATTGTAATGAAAACCTCTGTAAGACTGGTCAATGTCCTGGAAAGAATCTGTAAAAACACTTTTTAAGATCCAGATACAATACTAACTAAAAAATATTCCTGAGTTCCCATTAATGGCATGACAGTACTAATTTAAGTGAACATTAATTATAATCTCAGTTACAGAAGAAAAAGGTCCTCAAAAAAATGAAAATTTCTGCCTGGCACAGAAAGGCATTACTTGTAGGTACTGGCACTACAACATTCCATGTTTCTGGCAAAGAAATGTGAAATCCAAAGAAAGAAAAGAGACACCTCAAACCAGAAGCCAAGATTGAAAATATAAACTGCTTCAGTGGGTTTCTAATATGTCAGTCAGTTTGATAAGAATAATCCTAAATATAAGGAGATCCAACCAGTCCATCCTAAAGGAAATCAGTCCTGAATATTCACTGGAAGGACTGATGCTGAGGTTGAAACTCCAATACTTTGGCCACCTGATGCGAAGAACTGACTCATCTGAAAAGACCCTGATGCTGGGAAAGATTGAAGGCAGGAGGAGAAGGGGACGACAGAGGATGAGATGGCTGGATGGCATCACTGACTCAATGGACATGAGTTTGAGTAAGCTCTGGGAGTTGGTGATGGACAGGGAAGCCTGGCATGCTGCAGTCCATGGGGTCGCAAAGACTGGACGTGACTGAGTGACTGAACTGAACCAAACTGAAATATTAAGTGTACACTGTTGTCAAACACACTGAAACACCTTTTTTTCTCCAAAAAGTAGGAGGGTTGGATTTTCAAGCTGTTGCATTACATCCAAGAATCTTGAGACTATGGTGTTCTCGTGATAAGTATATTTTATCAGACTTATAACCCTTGAAATTTTTAAAAATAGAATCTTGGCTTGGCCAAATGTTAAGTCACCCAAAAAAGCAGTTGAATTGCACCCTGTGATGTACCTGGCAGTCTGCCAAGGGGCCACGCTGGCCCAGGGACTAGGTGTGCCACAGGATGAGCATGCCGCTACCTCCTGGAACCCTGGGACCCTCAGGAGTAAAACCGGGACTGGACCTGGTCAGATGCAGGAATCATCTGGAGGACTAAAGACCCAGCCATCCCAGATCAATTAAACTGGAGTCTGAGACGTGCCTGAGCCCTGACACTTTCCAAAAATCATCTCAGCCTCCTCTGTGATACTGATTCCCCCATGATTCCGGCCTCTTTTCTCACTTAGGGGACATTTACTTGGAAGCTGTATTTGGTTAGTGTGGGAGGGAAGCCTCACCCTTGCTTTCATTCCGAAATGAGAGACAGGTGTGGTGAAGTAAAACCCCGTGGCGTGAAAGCAAAATTGGTCAAAACTGGCGGAAATGGGGACGCTGGGTAGCATGGTGCGATGGTTTCTCTATCACACGGGTCTAACGGCCACACGCAAGTCAGCCTTTCCGTAGTAGTGGTGCAAGCCCAGGGCCGGCCCACAGAGAACCAAGAAGTTCTCATCACACCCTTCCCATCCCATCACATGAGTGGGACGCTCCCCGTTCTCTCTCTTCCCCTCCATCCCGTGTCGAAAGGAAGCGGCTTTTCAATGCTTCTTCAAACACTGACCACATTTTCCTATGAATGAGACTCCACTCTAGTGTTACCCAGCCAGCCATTTGCTTTAGTTTAATATATTGAATTGTAGGTTTTCTCAGACTACAGAAGTTCAGACATCAGTAGCTACTGAAAGAGATTATTTGGCTTGAACTGGTTTTGGGAGAGAGTCTATTTCTAATATACCTGGGAAGGAAGAGGAAAGAGAGAGGAACAAGAAANAGCCAGCCATTTGCTTTAGTTTAATATATTGAATTGTAGGTTTTCTCAGACTACAGAAGTTCAGACATCAGTAGCTACTGAAAGAGATTATTTGGCTTGAACTGGTTTTGGGAGAGAGTCTATTTCTAATATACCTGGGAAGGAAGAGGAAAGAGAGAGGAACAAGAAAGAAATATAAGACCAGTATATAAAAAATATAGAGCCTCTCTCCAGCAAAGGTTAGTAATAGTCACTCAGTGTGTCTGACTTTCTGTGACCCCATGGACTGTAGCCCACCAGGCTCCTCTGTCCATGGATACTCTAGGCCAGAATACTGGAGTGGGTTGCCATTCCCATCTCCAGAAGATCTTCCAGACCCAGGGATCAGACCTGGGTCTCCTGCATGCAGGAGGATTCTATACTGTTTGAGCTAAGGAAAGACCACAAAGGTTACTGTTCTTCAAAAGAGAAAGCCATAGAAACAGTGGCATGCGCAGAAACCAATTCCAGCAGACTTCTTGCCACTTTGTCTCAGAAAGTGAAAGTGAAGTCGCTCAGTCGTGCCCGAATCTTTGTGACCCCATGGATAGTAGCCTGCACCAAGCTCCCTCCGTCCATGGGATTTTCAAGGCAAGAGTACTGGAGTGGGTTGCGATTTCCTTCTCCNTGAACAAAAGAATATTTATTAAACTAAATCACAGGAAGACACAATGTTTAAGGCAAATTCCCTGTCCTTGGGGGACATACAATGAAACTGTAGTGAAAAGAGAGTGCAAGGTTATTAACAAAAATGTAGTCTATCTGAATGCCAAATGACTCCAAGTGATCAGCATTATAGCACTAGAACAGTTATGAAGCCTGATGCAAGAGATGGGACTTTTAATCAAATGCTGAAAAACAAAATTTGACCAAATGAAGAGAAGAGAATAGGGAATTCATTTGTGAGGAATGATGCCCAAAAATGGTCCAGGAAAAAGAATTCAAAGATCTAGGACTATACTCCAGTTACCTTTGATTCAAAGGAACTAGCTCAGCCCTCTAGGCACTCAATTCACAGTTATTTAATTGGACCTGACAAATGGGAGTGACAAACCTGGTTCCCAGTCCTGCATGACTCTTAAGATAAACAGCTTTTTCACCAATAAACATCTGACCCATAGCAGGAGAAAGCCATGTCTCAGAATGAGCTAACAGTAGTTTTCAATAATACAGGAAAGTTACTTTTTCCTACAGATAGAATTGACAAAGCAGATTATCCTCTATTTTAGAAGCAAAAGTACTTTGTTCATGAAGGGATAACTTTTCCTTTACAGAGCCTACTAACCTTTTTTCTTTATGGCTGCCAATTCTTGCTCAATTCTAAGGCAGATAGACTGTGTGAGTTCAAAAGATATCCTCTGAAAAGCATCAAAATCTTCCACTGTGAACACATGGGTCTCGGCAGGAGGAGAGGCAATGGCTTCTAGCTCTGAGCGAACAGCATCCTTCACACCAACGGCAAAGATTTCAACATCTGAATTCCTCAGTTTTATAGCCGGGTCTCTGAAAGCATCTGAAGATTTTCCATCTGTGATAAGAATCATGACCTTTGGGACATTGCTTCTTGAACCCTTGCTGGGCACAAATATTTTCTCTCTGACATAAGTCATTGCTTTCCCAGTGTTGGTAGACCCTCCTCGGTAGGGGAAAGTGTTTATTGCTTCAATTATATCTTCAACTTTGGTGAATTTTTTCAATGTGAATTCAGTATGAGGATCCCGGCTGTACTGGACAAGACTTATCTGTACCCTATTTGGTGAAATCTCAAAACTTTTTACAAGAACTTCCAAAAAGGCCCTGACTTTAACAAAGTTTGCAATCCCAATGCTATAGGAACCATCAACCAGAAACACAATATCGGCTTTTATATCCACACCACGTGAGCATTCTGTAAAAAAGAAAGAAAGCCTGTTAAAGTTCAAGCATCAATTAATCATATGAAATAAACAAATTTATAAACAAATATGAATTAATCATAAAAATATAAGTACAGCAGTTTCTTTGGGAGTGGTTCCAGAACCTCCTTTCCCATTCCAAACTCTGTGGATGCTCAAGTCCACTCTATAAAACATCACAGGGCGGTTGGCCCTCCAAATTCACAGATTTCTACATCTGTGGGTTCAACCAGTGCCAGACAACACAGATGGCTGAATCTGTGGATACGGAACCCGTGCATATAGAGGGCCAAAGACATCTGGTTTTCTTAGTAAGCAGGCTTCTTTAAAATAAACTTATCGCAACTGTTTTGTTTAAAAGTAAGTCTGAACCAGAAAGGTATACTATCAAGTGGACCTCCACATATTTCAAACCCTATTAACTCACCCACTTGAACTTTCATTGGTTGAGTCTTCTCCATTATTGAAACAGGTTCACTGGATGTCAATCCCTTCATGGCAGAAACACTGATCTGGTATTCTGTGTCTGCTGAGAGGTCACGGACGCTGAGCGTGGTCGTCTGAGGCCCCACACTCAGAGCATGGTGTCGGCTTCCCGTGGTCATGGGTATGAGGAGAACTTTATAGCCAGTCACTGCGCTAGGAGATGGACTCCAGCTTAGCTTAACATATTTCGAAGAGACTTCCGTAGCAATCAAATTTGAAGGAGGTTCAACAACTACAAAACAACAAGCAGAGGGGTGATTAAAAACAGTGAGACGCAACCCCATTAATGAGGTCTTTACTGTTATACCTCAGTTTTCCTTATTCAAATTAATCGTGATCGTATGAGGAAAAGGGCTTCCCAGGTGGCACAAGTAGTAAAAGAACCCACCTGCCAACGCAGGATCTTAAGAGATGCAGGTTCAATCCCTGGGTTGGGAGGATCCCCTGGAGGAGGGCATCACAACCCACTCCAGTATTCTTGCCTGGAGAATCCCATGGATAGAGCAGCCTGGCGGCTACAGTCCATAGGGTTGCAAAGAGTCAGATACGACTGAAGCAACTTAGCACACACACACACACACACACACACACGTCATGTGCTTGTATCAGGAAAAGTTCCCAGTCACAGACACCCACTTCCACTTGTACATACCAAACCAGAGATTCAGTATCTGAATTTTAATCCAGGAGATGAAATGTTTAGGGCAAAGAAATCCTTGAAAAACTTAATAATAGGACATCAGATGCCTAATTCATTTCTGGGACCAAGATTTTCCATTTTAGTTTTGGTATTACATTCATGGGCCCTTACCCTGGAGGAGGGCAGGACAACCCATGCCAGTATTCTTGCCTGGAGAATCCCATGGACATGAGGAGCCTGGAGGGCTACAGTCCATGGGGTCACAAAGAGTTGGACATAACTGAAGCGACTTAGCATGCCTGCGTGTCATGGCCTTTATTCAGGTACCAAAGGAGGAACTTGATAAATATTTGTTAAATCAATGGCTTACTCAATACTTTAGAAAAATTTTTCCCTTTTCATAAAACTTTAAACATAATAATACAATATTTTAAAGATACTTTATAATATGCCAAGAAAGATAAGAAGTCTGCCATTCTTAAATGACAGGCTCTTATAATTTTGAATAATTGTATTTCCACTTCATCAAAGGTTTAGAAGAAAAAGCTCAGCTATGTTCAGAATGCCACCAAACATAGGTGAAACCACGGTGTCCAACATGCAGACTGATAAGCAAATACTGATCATCTAAAATGTTCTATCCTTAGTCAATATAGAACATAGTCATGTATTTAGCTAATAACAAATTATCTCAAGCTATTTCAGACCAAATCTTTGAAGTTTTAGATCTGTCAATGGAATCTATTTCCCAGAAGATATGGCTCTACATTTCTCTAAGTCAGCCTGAAACACTGGATGATAAACCATGCACGAGGTTACCCACTGTCTTCTCTGAAAGGCAATCAGACATAGTCCATAAAAACGATGCCTAATGAAATGAGAAATAATGGGAGGACAGGAATGGACGCACCAGCTGGGAGCCTAGGGGACAGAAGTTGCAGGCAATCACGAGCAACAGAGAGGAGACTGTGGCCACCTGGGATGAAGCCCGTGACCCCTGCCAGGGAGAGTGCAAACAGGGGCAGAACCAGAGTTGGCCTAACCTCGAATATGTACCTTAGTGAGGATGAGAACTCAAATGTTTTAAAAGACTGAGTAAGGGAAGATGACCAGGGAAAGTCAGACGGGGGTGGATTTTGTAACAGTACAGGGCAAAAAATTAGACATTAGGCAGTAAAACAAAGACAGAGATTCAGAGCCCATGAGGTAATAAGAAGGAGTTCTGAAACTGAATTACAGCCCATGAACACTGCCAAAATGCTTGGGGTTTGGAGATGAAAGATTCTACATGATTGAAGATGGAGTTATTTAGAACTTATCTTTAAGCAGTTGTCAGTTCTCAGGCTGAGAGAACAATCATGGAAACTGTGATTTTTTAACGCCCCAGAGGATGTTTAAGAAATGTTTTTTTCTCTTTTCCATGTATTTAAAACCCATTACTGATAAATGGGAACATTTTGCAAAAGTGGGAGGATCACACTGACTGCTCTTTGAAATATTCTTAAGAGCTTTGAAAACACTACACAGTTTACAGTGATAGAAAACTCTTTGCCACTGTATAGAAACAGCGCTGTGATGAGTTTAAGTGGCAGAGTACTAAGCTAAATGTCCCCCTGTTTGTAAAACCATAAATGCTCTCAAATAATGGAAAAGTGAACACATGGGAACGCCCAACCATTCACTCACCTTCTTCTCCACTGACCAGTTCACCGAGCTGTTCATCCACACCTGAGCACACCTGGGAGATGATCTCATTCTGAATATCCACAATGGCATCAAAGTTGGCCACGTTGAAAACATGACTGAGTGAAGGTGTGGAGGCGATCTGTTTGAGTTCTTTTGCATCTGCAGCTTTAATGCCTTTAAAAAAGAAGGGACATGGATAACCAATGGGGACCTCCTGTACGGTACATGGAGCTCTGCTCAATGTTGTATGGCAGCCGGGATGGAAGGGGTGTCTGGGGGAGAAGGGATACACATATGTGTATGGCTGAATCCCTTTACTATTCACCTGAAACTATCACAACATTGTTAATCAGCAATACCCCAATACAAAATAAAGTTTTTAAAAAATGAGAATAGGATATTTGAAGGGGCTTCCCTTCAAAAGTGGCTCAAACATTAGAGGGTTCACCTGCAGTGCAGGAGACCCAGGTTCGATCCTGGGTTGGGAAGGTCCCCTGGAGAAGGGAATGACAACCCACTACAGTGTTCTTGCTCAGAGAATCTCATGGTCAGAGGAGCCTGGTGGGCTACAGTCCACTGAGTCACAAAGAGTAGGACCCGACTGGGCAACTAACACATACACACACACAGGACCTTTGCAAAGGGAAGTGGGTCACATCAAGGAAGTTCTTTGCTTTCTTAGTCTTTCCCAAGTGAAGACATTTTCAAACCCTTATTCAGTCATAAACTGAATTGCTTTGTTTCCTAACGAATGTGCAACTGTTGCAAGGACGAAAACGGTTGAATGACATTTTCTCATTTCACATAATGTGGCCACAGAGGCAAACGAGTGGTTGGTAAAACAGAGTCGGCTCTCATGCCAACCACGCCATCATTTGTCCCTGCTGCCGTCTGTGTAGATAATACTTTTTTCTTCCAGAGTCCTGAAAGAGCTGGAGCTCTCTGAATTCTTCAAGTGTTACATAATAGAGGAAACACATATAAAACACTTAATGATCATACAAGGAGGACCTTTATGAGAACCACTGGCCCAGAATTCTTTGAAGAGCAGAGGGTTGAGAAGGAATGTGAATATCTCCTTACTTAATACATATGCAGCTCTAATGCCTTTTTAAAAAAGGGGGGACATGGGGACCTCCTGTATGGTACATGGAACTCAGCTCAGTTATATGGCAGACTGGATGGAAGGGAAATCTGGGGAAGAATGGATTCANCTTTCACCATTGTCTTTCAAGTGCATGGTGTATTCCCGGCTTGTCAGAGAATACAGCCAAATAAACATTCCCTTGCAAATAAATTATTTTCAGTGAGCCTTTAGATATAGTTCAAAAAAAGATTTTAACTCTGCAGCTTGGCAAAGTCTAATGCTTTTTAAGAGTTTTCATTCATAACATTCCTGCTGCTTGCAGAGACCAAGCTTATAAATGTGAGCAAATTATTCACATCTACTAATAACTAGGATTAGAGCAAGAATATTTAGTGCTGATGTAAATTAACTCTGCGTAACAACAAATTAAATTTGAAAGTTGGAGAAACCTGCAAAATATAAGGTATAAAAGTACTTTATATGTGTGCTTACTTGTTAATTGGCCTATAACTGGTACACTTTCTTCTACTTCATCATATGAAGTGATTGTCACCACGTACTCTATTTCAGGTATAAGCTCTGTTAATAAAGTTTCAGTGGTACTAGCTGAAAGGGTAAATTCTTTAGTGGGCCCATCTGGAAATATAGAAAGGAAAATATCAATGCAACAAAACTTGTTTCACATATAACGTAATACAACATAATGTAATTCCCAGATATACTCAAAAGCTGAAAATTCAAAATACACATTTTTCTCAGAATGCCCAAGCATTATTTTTCACTGTCCTCCAAAACTAACACTTTGAATTCTAGAAATAAATGAACTGGCATTGCCTTTACCTGTTACAATCATATTCCATATTTGTTTGAGGACTCAAGTATGCCTCTAGATTAAAGATATATCAGAATATCAGAAACAATCTTTCGTTGTGTTTGAATACTAATGGTAGATAACAAAATTTTTATAAGTGAGATATAAAGCAGAAAATAATTTAATTTTAAATTATGTATCGGAGAGTACCAAAAGAAAATGAAGGGCTAAAAATCAACTCAAAGACAACAAACCCCAGTGGCTAAAATGAATGTCTACTGGGAAACAGCATTCACTTTTATAGGAGAAGTGTATCCTCCATATTCCAGTGAGGGGTGGGGCATACTCTAAAGGGTAACCATGGTCCTCTGAACTGACTTAACTATCAAATATTTCAAAGTACAGCGCACTGAGCATTTCCTTACATGCTGACAACTATGTATTTCCTCTTAGATTATGTTAATGCTCAATTCAACAGGAAACAGTAGTTGTTAGAGACTAAGTGACTTTTAAAATTCTTAACCACATTAGTTTTCATCAAAACATAATCAAGAGAAGCAATAACCCAGGTTAATATGTGGAGCATTGCAGAACCAACCAGGGCCCACCATGGGAAAACAAGACCCCAGGGCTCTGCGGGTATGGATGGTCCCAGTGTCCGCTTCTACAGTCAGTCATTTCCAACATCTGGCAACCAGATGAACTCTTTCTCTGCTTTTTGGCTTTGGAATCAATGAAACAGTTAACTGCAAATATATTTGGGAAGAAAAGATTCAAGGAAGGAAAAGTAAATGCCTGATCCCTTTTTAAGCTCTTGGATCATATTGAAAACAGATCACAGTCTCTCAATCCCCTGATAAATCAGCATTTAAAACCACTGGCATTTTTAAAGGCCATAAGTATGCAAACACAGCTCTAGTGATAAATTACGTTGACATTATCTATCTGTTCTATCAGCCAATCAAGACCCCTTCCTACCACTTGGCCAGGGCTCATAAAAATGGTTTTATTCCCATTCCATGTTAGAAATAAAAGTCAAGAGAGATTGGTTCTCCCTACTCAAACAACATCAAGGATACTGACTCTTAGCCTTAGGATACAGAATTTACCCAGTAAATCCTTGTCTTCCATCATGGCAGCTCAGCACAATCCCAGAACATTGTGTCCTGAGCACTGAAGTACGCAGGACACTGGGCAAAGTGTAACACCTCACTTCATCACTTGTCACTTGAAGTGTTGGACAGATTAAGGGATGCAGGAAGAATGTCAAGCAGTGATCGTTCTATTTTATAAAATCAAAGATTACTGTAAAGCCTCACAGCCGTCATGACTGGCTTATTTAAAGCTACTAGGCCAGGAAAAATTCCTGAGTCATTCAGACTCCGTGGGCTCAAGGCCATCCGGGATGAATAATGGAGACCCTATCAGAAAATAACTCCATCTGCTCTTGGTACAGACCAATTCATAAGAGATACAAAACCCTAAACCCGCGCACGCTATTATATAACCAATCATCTTATGCCAAATCTCTGTCTTTGTCTAAAACCTATAAATACTCCTGTAATTCTAGATTCAGGGCTCTCTCGCTTCTCTCCACTGCATTGGAGGGGGCAGAGTGCCCTAACTCGAGTTAGCAATAAACTCCCTTCTTGCTTTTACATTACTGTGGTGGATTTGTTCTCTCGGTCTATTCGGAGACTTGGGCTCGGAGCGTAACAATTACCAGCAATATTCTGATCAGGGGATAAAGTCTAACAGCTTTACACAGCAAACCAAATTAATAAAGCTAACACTATAAAAATATAATAGTGGGTTCTGAGCTAGAAATCTGGAGACCTGAGTCCACCAAATATCTTGTAGCATTAGGTAAACCCCTCTGGTTTTCTAAATCTTGGCTTCCTCATGATGAAGCAGAAGGTGGGGGAAGGACAGATTATATCATCTTGGACGTCTCTGTCCGAAAACCCCAACATCCCAAAACTTACCCGTTGTAGGGTCCACTGTTATTTTGAAACCCACAATTGGATCGGGTGGTATTGCCCATGACATATGAACAGTATTTTCATCTATAATTTTAAAATTCAAGTCTGAAGGAGGTTCAACTGCAAAAAGAGAGAGTTGGTATGTTACATTTTCCAATGTCACAAAATAGTCAATTTAATTAATAAAGAATTGTGTTGAGCAAAGCTTACTAAAATTGTCTTTGCATAAATTTGTTTCCAACAAATATAAAAGATATCTTGTTGGACAAGAATAAAATTAAAAGCTGACATGGTATGACAAAACGTCAGAGTATACATATTACAGAAGACAGCACGAAACGCTTTGGATTCTTGAGTTGCTAGGTCATCCAAGAATGGCCAGCAAAATCAAGCATAATAGAAACAAATTTGGATACAAGTACATACAGGTACAATGAAATCACATATAATAACCACATATGCAAACAATTCACATAACAATTAAGGAAATTTCAATACATGCTGAGTGCATTTTGAATAAGCATGCCAAATCACAACCTGCTTACAACCACAGAAGTTGAGTTAGAACACTGACAGAACACTTTTTTTTTTTTCATAATATGGAAAGAATCAATGATATTTTGGTTCATTCTCTGCATCATTGTCTTGTTATTAATTTTTGTTTGATAAGTCTCAGTCTGTGGCAGAGATGAGAAATGCATTTTAATAAAAAGGAAGAAACACTGTTGGGAAATTTAGCACTGTTGCATTTCACAAGGAAATATACATTTAAATGTATATTTGTATTCAAATAGACCAATACTCAAAAATAGTCATAAGGGATGTCAATCATTCATAAATATATAAAGAATGATATACAGGTGCTTATAAAATTAATATTCTGCCTGTTTACACCAATTTTCTGTATGTTTGCAAGGTGTAAACCAACACTTATTTTCCTTTGTAGCAGGTATATTCCATACTAGAAGTGGCATTTTAAGTTAAAATGCCAGTATGGTCCTTTTACAAAAACAATGGTTAATTATGAAAAGACAACATCAATGTATATTTATGGACATTTATTTACAGAACTTAAAGAAACTAGTAAAGCAATCTGAAGACATGACCGCATAAATCTTGGAGAAGTCAATGACAGGAATAACTGAAAAGTACAGACGTACAAAACTGTTCAGCATCATGCACGTGTCAATGAAATGTTGACTGGTTTTTAGTTTCCCACAATGAACAAAAGCCTCCATGTACAGTAGTCATTACACAAAGACGTTCCAGAAATATTTTATAATGATATTCTCCCTGCAACGTTCATGCCTCATCATGCAGCATTGTACTGACTCACTGTCAGTGCATGGTCGATGCATTCAAAATGATTACTCTTGAAGCAGGTCTACACAATAAAATGACTTTCTGCCACATTCTTCTTCGTTTTAAGAGTGAACGTATTCCTTGTGAGTCAGAATTTTCTGTTTTGAGAGATTACAATCTCCTTTTAGGTTTTCCTAAAGGTCAATTGAACTGTAGTAATAGCTTGGAGACATGAGTCATAGAATTTAACTGGGGTTAGGGATTTATGTAATATTAATAGCACATTTTAATGGAAAGTATACAAATTAAGCAATCATTTGCTTTAAGGAACTGCTGTTTCCAACTGTAGGAGATGGCTTTTTATTTCTACTGTATACACTAGTAATGGAATGGATGTTATTTTCCTACTATCCATACACAGGCAGTGAGATTAGACGATTAATCTACATGCATAATTGAATTATTCAACATTCTGCTGTCTGTAACCGTACTGCGAGGTTTCCCGGTAGCCATCATTCAGTATGACAAGCATGCAACAGAGGTTAATAGGACAACAGGTATTAAGAATATCATTATAAAATATTATTTCAGTAGCAATGGCTCAGGACAAATTTAATGCAAAGGCAGACGCAACTGGCCTGAGCATGCTTTTGAAAAATCAGTACATGGAAAAACAGTACCACCAACCTTGCAAGGAAATTGACCTGAAGCAGCAGACACTAGGTTAAAACTGCTGAAGGGCAGCAGCAGCCCACCTTGTTGATTTCCAAATGACCAGGATTCCAGAAAAACTGAAAAATTGACTGTTGGGAAAAGTCTTTAACAATTGGATTTTAAGGTGTTCATGGAAACTCAGGTGTGGTACTTGGGGATCAAAGGTAGTAAAGGATGGTTGACCAGCGTGTGTACAACAGACAGCCCTTTGCACCTTTTCTTGCCACTTTTATCACTTGCAAAATCTTTTAGGCTTGCCATTCTATGTATTTTGTTTGTTTTTTCATGAAGAAAACATAATAAAGCTGGTGTGAGTGTGGGCCCCTGTTGACTTGAATCAATGCAAAATACATTTTCATTAACTTCAAAAGTCTCCTATTTTATATAAAAGTAATTCACAACTGCCTTTGCATCATTACAAACAGTGAATGCAGATGCGAGAAGAGTTCTAATAAAACTATCCCCATAGGGATTGTGATTGCAAACAGTCACAGTCGTGTAGAATATGAACGGGAATGAAGATAAATAGAAGTGTAGTCATAAATGAATAAGGTGGCAATCAGGCATATTAATATATTCACAAAACTGAATACTGATAGTGAAGAAACTCAAGTTTTAAGTATTCATAACACTAACAGTTTAAGTTCATATTTATGAATAATGCTCTTTGTTATCAAAAGGCTATGCTATCAAAGCTATATTCTGATATACCTTTTTACATAAATTGGCAGGATTTAGGACTTTTTAGCCATGATAACAATAGCTAGCTTTTGCTGAGTGTCTTTTCTAGGACAGGCAGAGTTGGTCACTTTACATATTGTCTCTCTCTTCTCTCATGACCACTCAGCAGAGCGGCCTTATTATCTGATTCACAGATGAATCAGTGAAATTCAGAAGGGTTAACACAGCAGAAAATAAGCAGCAAAACTTTGACCCCCGTAGTCTGACTCCAGAGATACAGTTTTCTACCATAATGGCTTATTAAATAAGAAATATTTGCATGAAAGATTAACTTTAGAAACCAATACTGATATGAATTTGGCCATTAAAATATACGTAAGTATTTCACTTACTCTATGAAAAACTCTTATTTCATGCCTTATCAACAATAAATATGTGCTATTCAGACATCTCCAATTCAGATACAGATGAAGTTTTGTATATTAACTTTACAACTTGTTTAAGCACTTTTAAAACCAAAGTGTCTATCTTGATATATAGTTTTTACAAAACATTGTTATTCATATGGCACTCAAAAGGAAGATATGTCCAAGAGGAAAAGATTAGTTTAATAAGATTTGGTAAGTGTATGAAGTGTATTAAATATAAGGAAAACCAAGAACAAACTGCTAAAATATCATCTTGAACCAGTAAGACCTTTAGTCTAATTTTTGTGATGGCAATACTGAGAAGGGTACTACTTTAATGGTAGAAACTTTGAGAAGCGAGCAAAGTGTAGTTTGACTATATTCAGTAGGCACTAATTTTTATTTTCTGTCCAAAAGCTAGTATAAATTAAATGACCTTTGCCATGATACAGATATTTCTTTCATTTGTGTTTATAAGATACCAAAAATAAGCAGTTGAAAAGTTCACGTTTCAGACAAGTAATAACTTATTCTGTGCAGATTAAAAAATGCATTCTTTCATTAGACCCACTGGTTGGCCCACTGCCAAGCAAGAAACCAGCGCAATGGGCACAGACTGGCATGGCCCTGGACTAGAAGACCTGGGTCTTGCCTGTGCCTTGTCCCCAGGCATCAGTTCGTTAACTGAGCCATTCAGCCTCTTGGACCTCATTTTCTCATTTGGAGAATGAGAAAACTAGAATAGATAACTATACAGTCCCATCTAGTTTGAAATTTCTGCTGCAAGTTAGACACAGGATTACAGAAATATGCATTAACTTGCCTCTTAACCTAGACACAAGATAATTAAAGCTTATAGCCTCTACTCACTTATGAATTAAAAATACCCAGTATTTCATTATATATTATGAACTACAAATCAGAGTTACTAAAATTACAACTGTTTTTCATAAAACATACGATCACCTCAAATTTAGATTAATTAGAAAGGTGTCTAATTCTCAGGGAACACTGGCCATTGACCTTTAAATGTTAAGTGTTGAATTTTCTAAATGGCAATTAATGTATAATATGATACAGGAACCAAAAATAACTCACACATTTTAGATATTACAGAGAGCTGGCCAAGTTATAAGGTTAACAAAGTCTATGCTGCAGCTAAAAATTATTAAAAGAAAAATCAAAAATAAATAAATAAAAGAAAAAATCATTTCACTCTTATTTCTACGGGAGAAAATACTACTTATGAAAACTAAAGTTTCTTGTATAAGTACGTAGACTAAAATAACATGACAAACGTGGTACTCCCTATATTTTAAAAAAAGGAAAAATGCAAAAAGTGAATGCCAAAATCTTTTAATTAAAGGTATGGAACTTTCCACACATTAAAAAAAAATAAGTAGAAATTGACTGGAAAATTGTATGAAGACAAGAGTACAAGTTGGAAAAGGGAAAGAAAAGTTACAATGGCTACTTTAGAATTAAGGTCAAAATGACATCTCAAGAAGCAGGGCTGCCAGTTGAAGTTTTGAAATGTATCAACAGAAATGATTCAGAGAACTTCTGTTTGCAGCTCATTGTCCCCAGAAACGCCTTGGCTACAAATTTTGTTAGCCCTTCCCAGCCTCCTGGGGCCACTTAGTTGGTAATTAACACTGGACCAGTCCTGTCCAATACTGGAGCCACAAGCCACATGTGGCTATCAAGCACTTGAAATGTGGCCAGTCTGGATGAAATGCACTGCAAGTATAAAGTACACACCCAGTTTCAAAGACTAAATACAAAAAATGCAAAGTATCTCACTAATAATTTTTATATTGATTACATGTTAAAATGGCAATATAGTGGATATATTAGGTTAAGTGAAATATGTTGCAAAGACTAATTTCTCCTGTTTCCTTTTCCCTTTTTAATGTCACAATCAGAATATTTTAAGTTGCATGCGTGGCTTGCATTTGTGGCTCACAATATATTTCTATTTGACAGTGCCAAACCAGAAAATGAGGTCCCCTTCAAATAAAAAATCTTATTAAAATATCATTATTAAATGCTGACCTAAGCGGGTGAGAGACAAGAGAAAACAGCTTAAGAAAGCAAAAGAAAGAGCTATACCATGTGGAAATAAATACAAACTTAAAAGATAAATTATGAGAAACACGGAAATAATCAATAATGTAGATAGCAAAATGTTCTTTTCAATTGCACTTTGCTAACTATTATCCAATTGAGAACTGTGATTTTTTTCCACTTACATCATTTCCAATCCAATTCTTGTCCTAAGAATTCACAACTCTTTCTGATTTTCAAATAACTATTTTCTTAATGAGCAATAAATAGGCCACTTTAGTGAATTATCTAAAAATATCTTGAGTGGGGCTTCCAGAAGTTTCTCCAGTGAAATTCCTTCCTAACAACGACATAGAAAGAAACATTAAAAGCACTCTCATCTGAATATCACTTCACAGAGGCCACTCTGAAAAGCCTCTACATTCATGAAGTATTCATCAGATAAGCAGAGCCAGCAAGTTTCCCTTACTTTTACGAACATGCTGTACATTTTGAAGGCTCTGCTTTTCCTAATCTTAATTTTTGGTACTTGCGTTCTTGAACCAGAGAATCTAACACAACAGAAAGTTTTTGGAAAATCTCAGTGTTGTCTTGAAACCCTTCTACTTCACCACAACCTCTAAATAAGCCTCACCTTCTGAACCCCACCCCCAACTTCCACACTGCCCCACACAGAAATATTGCTTTTCCCCCTTAACTCCATCAGGAGCATTTCTTTACCGGAACAACAAAAAAAAAGAGCATATTTTTAAGTTGTCTTTTATGGTAGTACCCCATTTACCTTGCAGAACAATAAATCTAGTGTGTCAGAGCTCCCATAATAACTGAGGAAACACAGAAGCCCCTACTGGGTTAATATCCAGAAAGGGCTTGTTCCACCAATCCTGACAAATGAAGGCATCAGAACAGTAAGAATGAAATAAGGTTGAAAACCTAGGAAAAGTCCTTCATTTTCTAAGGGGTGGAGCCTACAGAGCTTTTCCAGACCCTTGGGCCCCCAGCCCTTCTCTGAGGCTCAGAAGACTCAGTGCCCAGGGATGATGCTGGGGGAAGGAGGGGTGAGGGAGGTGATGCCCGGTTTGCCAGGCTCCCACCAGCTCCCTGGGTTAAGAACCTTGGCCCAGACCCAACATGTGCGCGAGGGGCTGGGTCTGGGCTTGGGCCAGGCGTCCCGGGGCGCAGCGAACCAAACAGGGACAGCAGCCACCCCCGCCCCACCAACCTGGCCACTGCCAACACACTCCGGGTCCCGGATCGCTACCGACCACCCCACTCCCTGGGCGATCTGGCTGCTCACTCGCCGACTGGACTCCCCACAAAACACACAGAGGCGCAGAGCCGGCGCTGTTGGAGTCTTTTATTTGGTGCTGTCACCGAGGCCGCGGCCCCGAGCCAGGGGCTCCCCCAGCCACGCGCACGAGAGAGCGCGCCGGGC
>SJYA01001318.1:156537-167934 GCA_006410615.1 Neotragus moschatus
AAAAAAAAAAAAAAACAACTTGTGAACCGTCTTCCCCTTCAGTAGTGCGTTCAGTTCTTAATACCCGCCTTGGAACCTGTTAGTTTTTGCAATAAACTAATGATATTTATGGATGAGATGGTTGGATGGCATCACCGACTCGATGGACATGAGTTTGAGGGAACTCCGGGAGTTGGTGATGGACAGGGAGGCCTGGCATGCTGCGATTCATGGGGTCGCAAAGAGTCGGACACGACTGAGCAACTGAACGGAACTGAATTGAATGATATCTATCAACTGAGGATTGGATTTATCGTGCTTGTCCCCACCCCCACCCCCCGCCCCCGGCTTTAATTCCTCAGGCTGCATCCCGCAATCTCCCTCACCTCACTCTTCCCATCCACTGCTCCCACCTCTTCTCCCTTCGACTCCTGGGTTCCTGGCGGGTCCCGAGCTTCGGATTTCTTGTCCGACAGCGCCGTCTAGCGGTTAGCGCGGTCCCTGACGTCTAAAATCCAGAACGTAGACACATACAGGCTGCAAGTTGACGGGTGTCGGTGAGTTTTGGGGAAATGTGTCATCCATGGATCAGACTCCCAGGACTGACTGAGAAGCGAAGCGACAGGACGGAGGAACGTCTGTGGAGGTGACATAAATTTTCTGTGCACCCATGAAGTAGTCGCCTTTAGAAGTTCTTGCCGCCCCCCCCCCCCCAAGCTGCTGAGAGGTTCAGGTCAGGGGAAGGCAAAAGAGGACGTGCTAGTTTCAGGAAGAAGTACATAGTACAGCTCCATTCTTAATTTATAAAAGGACAAAAGCGGCCTCTTCGGTGGTTTGCTTGAGGTCAGCACAGCCGGGGTTCCTGGCCGTAGGCTAGAGTTGTTACCCTCGCAAGTTCTTGATGACTTCCTTTGTGGGAAGGAGAAACTGGACTCAGCTGGCACGGATGTTCCAGCTCTTAGGCTGTGCGCAAGCTGTCCTCAGGGTGAGCTTTTAAGGGTCTTGGGAAGAAAGTCCTTGCAATTCCTTTGGGGAAAGGGCTTCCCTGGTGGATCAGTCTGTAACGAATCCTCTTGCAATGCAGGAGACACGGGTTCTATCTCTGGGTATGGAAGACCCCTGGAGAAGAAAATGGATGGCAACTCACGCCAGTATTCTTGCTTGGAAAATCCCATAGACAGAGGAGGCTGGCAGGCTGCAGTCCATGGGGTCACAAAAGCTGGATAGGACTTAGTGAAGAAGCCACCACAATCACCAAGGGTGTAAAGAGAGGAGGCACCTGCATGAATTCTCAGAAAAAGGTATCCGAATCCTCTCCCTTAGATTGGGGTTCTCTAGGTGGAAGGCTCGGAGAACCGCACTCTGAAAAGGGCACCAGGGACAGCCTCTAGTGGACTGACAAAGTTTATTATCTAATTGGGCCGTTTTATAATTCTCAGGGAATAGAGCATAAGGCAGACTTGCACGTAGCCATTCCAGATAAACATTAAAGCATTTACGCATAAAATACAGTTCCCATCGCCCAAGACATAAGATAGCTTTGGCGAAACTCTAAAGGGAGTCTTATCAAGAAACAACAGTCCTTGCTCTCAGAAACAGGTGGTCAGAAGGAAGCCTCCGAACGCCTCAAGGCCGGGTGTACGACCCTTCATCATCCGTTCCCAGCCTTGGGCACTCGGTGAACGCTCTTAACCCTTTGTTATGCTCATCCTAGCTTCCAACCTTTGTCATGAATGGAGCAAATACATTTTCAGTATTTCCTTAAAGCCTTTTAGCTCCTCCACATCTAGGCAAGTTGAATCACATCAAGCAGCATCTTGCATGTGTCTATAGAGGCAAGCTCACAGTGGTGGATACAAGATAACTACACACAGGCTTCCCCCTCAAAACTCTATCAGGCAATACCTGGGGCACTTGAAACAGCTCTGCGTGGCCACTCCGCCCCCTCAAATCTCCCAAGAGATTTTGCCTCCAAAATGTTTTTACATTAAAATTGCAAAGCAGCAGTGTATCAACTGAGTCTCCGCGTGCCTAAAGCTGTGGGCATAAGTTGAGCGCGTTACTGAATAGTTGATCTCATAGAGAACTTTGACTTCATTAAGCAGCTGTTCTTCCCCAGGCAGGTGCTTTGGAAGACAAAGGCAGGAGGCACCGGTAATTGGAGAGGTTCACTGTCTAACAAAGGCCTACTAAAACAGCCCTAAAGGCAGCACTTCCTCTCAAGACTGAGGATTTAACAGAAAGCTGGGTTTCACACTGACAGTTCACCTATACTAACAAACGTGTTCAGCAGGGCCATAACAATGGAAATTTGTAGTGACTTAAAGGGTTACACCCATCGCTGGATCTGGGTAAGGATCCCGCAGGTAATGGCCTCAGACCCAATGGCCTGGGGGTCTTACCCAGATCCCTCTCCCCTATGTGGTGACCATTATGCAAAAGAAAAGAAAAAAAAAAAAATAGCACGAAGCAGTAGGCAGACCCACACCAGGCAGTAGGAAAGCTGAAGAATCAGACCAAAGGCATTCCTGAAGGAAGGAAGAGGGAAGCCATGTCTTTGTGCCATCCTGAAAGGCTTTGCTTCCTCACAAAGGACTATTCCAGGGGAGCCCACAGGCTTGGTGCTGCTTCTCACTTTTTTTTTACTCCGTCAGAGTATGAGCAACTCTGGAGCAGAAAACAGTAACTCATCTTATTCATTATATTCAATGTCACAAGACCTCAAAAAGTTGCGTTGCATGGAAANGAAGGAAGGAAGAGGGAAGCCATGTCTTTGTGCCATCCTGAAAGGCTTTGCTTCCTCACAAAGGACTATTCCAGGGGAGCCCACAGGCTTGGTGCTGCTTCTCACTTTTTTTTTACTCCGTCAGAGTATGAGCAACTCTGGAGCAGAAAACAGTAACTCATCTTATTCATTATATTCAATGTCACAAGACCTCAAAAAGTTGCGTTGCATGGAAAGCTATGAAACCAAAAAACCAGTGTGTCCAAATACAGTGTCTGTTTGGGAGGAACCCTTTAGATTTAATGAAAGTCAAGTGCTGCGGGAAGTGGATCATTCGGTTAGCTCTAAACTCCTTAAGCAAAGTGTAAAAGATGGAAGGCAATATATGTTCTTATGTGTTCAGAAATCAACATTCTCCCTCTTCCTTTTTCATTTCCATAAGACTCAACACTGTTTGAGTCATCCTTAGACCTCAAAGGACTGGGAATCTATTTAGCATGCAACTATCCAAGTAACAGAAGGTCCAGAACTTCTAGCCAGGTCACTGTTCTGTGTGTCAGCAGTGAGGACTGTGTGCTTGACTTATACGTTCAGATTAGTGGAAAAAAGTGAAAAAGCATAGGAACCCAATGCTCAAGATTTGGTCTTGGCCTTCAAATGCACTACACAGTAAACTGAAGTGCAGTGATGATGAAATTGTTTCAGGAAGGGGGACCCCTTCTAAGGCCCGAAAGTGGGCTCCAGAACACTCGGAAATGAACTGTCCAAGGAGACACACGTGCTGACAAAGCAAGAGATTTTATTGGGAAAGGGCACCCGGGTGGAGAGCAGCAGGGTAAGGGAACCCAGGAGAACTGCTCTGCCATGTGGCTCCCAGTCTCAGGTTTTATGGTGATGGGAGGAGTTTCCGGATTGTCTTTAGCCAATCATTCTGACTCAGAGCCCTTCCTGGTGGCGCACGCATGGCTTAGCCAAGATGGATGCCAGAGAGGAGGATTCTGGGAGGTGGCTGGACATGTGGTGTCTCCTTTTTGACCTTCCTGAACTCACCCGGTTGGTGGTGGCTTATTAGTTCCATGTTCCTTACCAAGACCTCCTGTCCTAAAACAGCCCATGCAGATGGTTACTATGGTGCCTGGCCAGAGTGGGCAGTTTCAATCAGTGTGCTTCCCCTAACAAAATCACAGTCGAGAGAGAGGTTTCATTGGCCTCACTTCCCTGGTGGCCCAGACAGTAAAGCGTCTGCCTGCAATGTGGGATCCCTGGGTCAGGAAGATCCCCTGGAGAAGGAAATGGCAACCCACTCCAGTACTCTTAGCTGGAAAATCCCATGGTCAGAGGAGCCTGGTAGGCTACGGTCCATGGGGGTCACAGAGTCAGACATGACTAGCGACTTCAGTTTCAGTTGGAGCTCCTGTGTAGAAAGAAGTGTAACCAGATGAAGGCTCCACTTGATAGTACATTTTATACACCTACTAATTCACTTAGCTAAATATATGGTGCACAGACACCGGGTATTCAAAGCCGAGAGCTCAGATTTGGGATGCTCCTGCTTGTGGAATGCGCCCTCTGGTGGAGAGAGGGGGAAAGGTGGCTACTGTCTGTGTGGCTACAGTGAGTGTGCACTCAGCCCAAGACCTGTGCAACTCTGCAACCCCATGGACTGGAGACCACCAGGCCCCTCTGTCCATCTTCCAGGCAAGAATACTGGACTGGGTTGCCATTTCCTCCTCCATAGGATCGTCCCAACCCAAGGATCGAACCTGAGTCCCCTGCGTCTCCTGCACTGGCAGGCAGATTCTTTACCGCTGTGCCACCCAGGAAGCCCTGTCTGATCAGACCCATCCTTTAATCATTTTACCGTGAACTTTCATTCAGCAATTGCTGTTGCTCTAGCCACGATGTTCACTAGGAAGGGTGGGAGAATTTTTCCCTTAAGACAAATCAAAAGAAGCCTTGTCCATAAATAAAACAAAAAATTTCATGTAGTAACAGAGACTAGCAACAAACATAACCAAGAGGCAAATGCTTCAAGAGAGGTCTGGAGACTGTGTAACTGGAAGCTAAAAGACCAATATGAAAAATATTTTGGGTGGAAATACATAGTACAGAGAAACAAGATAGCTGACATCACAGGAAACAATCAGCTCAATCCACGATTCAGAATATTCCACAAGAAAAGAAGTTTTTTTGTGCAAACCAGTTTCTCTAGAAACCAATCTTTCCACAAACCAAAGACAAGAAAAATGGGGAGGAAAGAGTGGACTGTTATGAAAAAGTATTTAGGATACTTTTTCTAATACTAAAAGTAACAGTAACAATAACAACAATAGTCGTCAAGAAATGTGAAGGGTCTGGAGTTTTATCTTACTTGCAGGCTAACAAGTTACCCAGCTGCAGTTTCATGGTGCTGGCAGACAACCCAAGGAACCAGACAAAGGAATATATTACTCACAGCAACAGCAGTAGCCAGAATAGCGTGCTTCGCAAGGTTCCCTAAGCTCCAGTTCGCACTGGGTGATGCAAAGAGAGCCAGCGACCTCACATTCACAGTAACTGCATTGCAGAACCCAAATCTGAGTGTGGGGAACCCAAGACTTTTACAAGGACAGTAAGCCTGTTTGACTTTTGCCTTGAAAAGAGGCATTATACTTGCTATACTGGACAGTAAACAAACTTGCCCTTTGCTCTTCCAAGGCTGCTAGTGTACAAACACCCTAGAAGGGTGCTCCTCATCTGGAACAAAAGCAGTCCCCCTCCCGGTGCCTCTGCTCAAAAGACACGCAGACACAGGAGAGACCCACTGAGAAATGTCTCAGCAGTAAGAACTATTGGGAGTTCATGGAAGGGAGAAAGCACTGTGTCAAGACAGTCTCTGAAGAATTTCTGGAGGAGGAGACTTTAAAGGACTAGAACTGAGGTTTCCTAGCACCAGATTCAAAATGAGAAGCTGAAAAATGAGGCAAGGTCAGGAAACGTCTTGGACAATAAATAAAGCTGAGTTGTTTTAGCACAAAGTGTGTGAACACAATTTGGAATAGTAGTGGAACTTGAAAGTAGCTGTGATTCTGCATTTAATCCTTTAAATGTAATCGTTTATAGAGTGTGTTCCAGACACTGCACAAAGCATTTTATGCATACTAGTTCCTGAAATCTGAGTTTTCTTTCTATGTTGCAGATGAGAAATTGAAGCTCAAAAGAGTCGAGTGATTTGCCAGTTAATTTTGGAACCAGGGTCTAAATTCAATTCTCTGACATCTAAGCTTACGGTCTTTTCTATTATATGAAAATCAGTGCTTGTTAAAGAAAAACTGTATTATAAAAAAAGCTTAATCTGGCCATGGAGTTTATGGTAACTTGCTGGGAAGACAGCCTCAAGCCAGGAGACCAGCTGGAGGAGAAGAGTCCATGTTAGAGGCCAGATAGGGCAGTCCACTCCAGTGTTCTTGCCTGGAGAATTCCAGGGACAGGGGAGCTTGGTGGGCTGCTGTCTATGGGGTTGCACAGAGTCCGACACGACTGAAGTGACTTAGCAGCAGCAGTAGCAGCAGCAGGAGAAGCAGAGGGTCTCCATCATGGTGCTCACCCAGTGGTGGGCAAAGAGGAAGATGACTGGCTAGAAGAAGTAAGGATGGGAAAAGCAGTACCTCCAAGCAAAATCAGATGACTGGAAGAATGATGATACATGGGAAAATTAGGGAAGTGAGGCAGACAAGCTAGCTTCAGGAGAACAGGACACATGGATTAGATGTGCCTTCTATATAATCAAAATCCTTGTAGGTTTTTTCCTAATAAAGTTTATTGGCAAATTTCTATTGTATTAATAAGATTAAAAGGATTTCTCTGGTAGCTCAGCTGGTAAAGAATCTGCCTGAAATGCAGGAGACCCTGGTTCAATTCCTGGGTTGGGAAGTTCCCCTAGAGAAAGGATAGGGTACCCATTCCAGTATTTTTGAGCTTCCCTGGTGGCTCAGATGGTAAAGAATCAGCCTGTAATGTGGGAGACCTGGGTTTGATCCCTAGGTTGGGAAGATCCCCTGGAGGAGAACATGGCAACCCACTTCAGTATTCTTGCCTGGAGAATCCCCGTGGACAGAGGAGCCTGGTGGGCTACAGTCCATGGGGTCATAAAGAGTGGGGCGTGANGGTAAAGAATCAGCCTGTAATGTGGGAGACCTGGGTTTGATCCCTAGGTTGGGAAGATCCCCTGGAGGAGAACATGGCAACCCACTTCAGTATTCTTGCCTGGAGAATCCCCGTGGACAGAGGAGCCTGGTGGGCTACAGTCCATGGGGTCATAAAGAGTGGGGCGTGACTGAGCAACTCTACACAGCACAGTATCTCAGATACAAACATAAATCCGTTTTTGTTTTTTTTTTTTTTAAGATAGAAGTGCATCCTTCTTTCTTTTTTCAGGATTTTGCAAACTGTGATAAACTATAGTCACATTTGCACTCTGAGACAGGCAGTCATTCAAAGGGAAAAGAACGGCATTGTTGGGCCTTGGCCTCCTGCAAGCTTGCTCATGGGTGGGTAAATGCATAACACTGCTTGTAATACAAAAGCATCTGGAAAATGCTTAAACAATTTCCCCATCCTCCCCCTGTCGACTGCTGCCTGAGTACTGGACTCCTCAAACTGAAAGTGAAGTTTTCGCTTCTCCTTTAAATTGAGAAAGTAATCACTTCGAACTCACATATGGCCTAGCTTTGCCTTTAAAAAAGAAACTATAGTTTTATTTATGGAGTGGCTTCTTTTCTTGCAATTTTGGAGTTTTCTTTTCTGGTAGCAGCTTTGGAGCAAAACCACAAACTGCACCCAAAATAAAAGATTCTGGTGTTAGAACACTGAAGACTTGTGTTCGAAACAGGGATGTGATTAAAACACGTAAGGATTTCGGATTGCATTCATGTGCTCTTATTAACATGTTTCTGGAATGAAGTCTTAGACTCTTACTTTCTTGTTTACGAGCTATGAAAATGAAGTTGCCGTGTCTGGTTTTGCATTTCCGAGCAGGGTCCAATACTGGTTCAGTGTTGGAAGCTGAGGTGAGGATCTTGGCACATGGATCATGGGCTTTCACAAGCGGGTCACGGTGTGGACTCAGTGGCTGGCCCAGCCATATTCCTTCCACTGCTGTCATACTTCATGGCCACCGAGTGGCTGCAGGTGGCCCCGGGGGGTCTAAGCCAATAGGTCTCACGTCTGCCTGCACAAAATAATCACTCTTAGAGACAGACCAATTTCTGTCTACCTCTGTACTGATGGCTGAGCACCACCCTTATCCCAGTTAACTGATCCAGACTAGGGTCTGGGCATCTGCATGTTTTTGAAACTACCTGGGTAATTCCCATGGTCAATGAGAGTTGGCACACGCCTGTCTAAGCCAAGCCTCCTTTGTGTTAAGGAAATGCTAGGAACTCAAAGGCCAGCAGAAGAGAGAGAGTCATCACCTAGAACTGGCAGGTAAGGAGGACTAACCACTCACAAGAAAGTGAAAGTATTAGTTGCTCAGTCATGTTCGACACAGGATAGGCTCCTCTGTCCGTGGAATTCTCCAGGCAAGAATACTGGAGCGGGTAGTCTGTCCCTTCTCTAGGAGATCTTCCTGCCCCAGGGATCGAACCTGGGTCTCCTGCATTGCAGGCATATTCTTTACCGTCTGAGCCACCAAGGCCCATGGGGATGTTTAAATTTGGGTTCAGTGTTGAAAGTAGCAGTTAGAAAAAGTGTCATGATGAAACCAGCAAATGGAGGAAATGTTCATGGGCCAGAGCTGGAAAGTGGGGCATTGAATCAGACCCAGCCTATCAGCTTCACAAGTCTCCACAAGCCCCCACTCCACGTCACAGCTGCAGAGAATCTGTCATCGTTGTCAGTGGCTTCAAAGTCTCCGTCAGACAAAAACATGGTCCAACATCATTCGCTGAGGGATATTCAAGATGATATTTATCTCTTGTTCTTACTGATGCTAATGCTAAAATAAATGTCCAAAGGTGAGAATCTGTGTTTTATTTCCTCTGATGAAACTATCGGTAACATTTTTCTTTCCTGTTTTCATACTGGATGGTCTAAAATATGACACAAATGAAACTAGCTCTGAAACAAAAACAATATGGGGCATACAGAAGAGACTTGCGGTTGCCAAGGGGGGAGGGGGCGGCAGCGGGACGGACCGGAAGCCTGGGAGCAGCAGCAGCGAGGCGGTGTATATGGAGCGCAGAAGCAACATGGTCCTACCGTAGGGCACAGGGAACTATATGCCATTTCCTGTGCTAAACCATAATGGGAAAGAGTAGGAAAAAGAAGTTTTTGTATGTAGCTGTACAGCTGAGTCACTTTGCTGTGCATGGGTAATTAACACAACATTGTAAATTCACTATATGTCAATTTTAAAAGATAAACAAATAATGTACTCAACAGATTAACTGACTAGTTTGGAGAAGGCAATGGCACCCCACTCCAGTACTCTCACCTGGAAAATCCCATGGACGGAGGAGCCTCATGGGCTGCAGTCCATGGGGTCGCACAGAGTCGGACATGACTGAGCGACTTCACTTTCACTTTTCACTTTCATGCACTGGAGAAGGAAATGGCACCCCACTCCAGTGGTCTTGCCTGGAGAATCCCAGGGACGGGGGAGCCTGGTGGGCTGCCGTCTATGGGGTCGCACAGAGTTGGACACGACTGAAGTGACTTAGCAGCAGCAACAGCAGCAGCAGCAGCAGAGAAAGACATGAAACTGTATGGAGGAGGGCATGGCAACTCACTCCAGTATTCTTGCCTGGAGAATTCCATGGACAGAGGAGCCTGGCCGGCTACAGTCCATGGGGGTCTCAAAGAGTCGGACACAACTGACTGACTAATACACACACACACATGAAACTGTATGATGGGCCCAGATGATGGTGGGATTATCACAGAGTGATGGGAGCAGAGAGATCTTAGAAATCCTGCAACCTACTCCCTCATTTCACACGCGCAAAACCTGGGAACCAGAGCAGCTAAGCAGCTGGCTCAAGGTTATGTTCATCCCAGAGGATCAGTGGTGACAGGACTGGAATCTAGGCATCAGCTGCCTGGTTGGTCTTCTTTCCATTCCTCTGGGTACCCTAGTCTTGGGCATGTCATTAATTTTGCAAAACATGTTGGGACTCATCACTTCACTGTCTCAAGCACCGGCTGGACTAGGGCAGTGGAAAGCTGCCCACCGCCTATCACAACATATCTGCATCTGCAATCTTTTAAAGTTAAAGCAAAACAAAACTTGCCACAAACAGGCAGTGACATCTGCAATGAGATGTGCCTGGCCCACCCAGTGCTCCGCGGTCCAGCTGAAGTAGATCAGACGCCCGGGGCCCTGAGTCTGCTCCCAGAGCGAGCAGGGGAGGCAGCTCACTCCTTGCTGCAGACATGTAAGCAGCGCCTGAGCAGCTGCGTGTGTTCTGAGTGCCGGTGAACAGACAGGCCCAGCGCAGTGACTCGTGTCCCCTGACAGCCAACGTCTGCTTTCTTCCCGGGAGGATCCTCTTCTGGGAATCCTTGAGAACGTGGCCACAACCCACTTTAAAAAAAATTGTTTTTTAATTGATGTGTGGTTGATTTACAATATCACGTTAGTTTCAAGTGCACAGCACAGCAATTCAGTTTTATATATATATGTTGTTATGTGTGTGTCAGTCACACAGTTGTGTCCAACTCTCTGCGATTCCATGGACTGTAGCCTGCCTGGCTCCTCTGTCCATGGAATTCTCCAGGCAAGAATACTGGAGTGGGTAGCCATTCCTTTCTCCAGGGGATCTTTCTGACCCAAGAACGGAACCTGGATCTCCTGCATTGTAGGCGGATTCTTTACCATCTGAGCCACCAGGGAAGCCCCATATGTTATTATATATACTGGTCTCCTTATTGCCAAATTCAGACTTAAATTAAAGACAGTAGGGAAAGCCCCTAGACCACTCAGGTATGACCTAGATCAAATCCTTTATGATTACAGAGTGGAAGTGAGAAATAGATTTAAGGGCCTATATCTGATAGATAGAGTGCCTGATGAACTATGGACGGAGGTTAGTGACATTGTACAGGAGACAGATATCAAAACCATCCCCATGGAAAAGAAATGCAAAAAAAGCAAAATGGCTGTCTGAGGAGGCCTTACAAATAGCTGTGAAAAGAAGAGAAGCAAAAAGCAAAAGAGAAAAGGAAAGATAATCCCATTTGAATGCAAAGATAGAAAGAATAGCAAGGAGAGATAAGAAAGGCTTCCTCAGCGATCAATGCAAAGAAAGAGAGGAAAACAACAGAATGGGAAAGACTAGAGATCTCTTCAAGAAAATCAGAGATACCAAGGGAACACTGCATGCAAAGATGGGCTCGATAAAGGACAAAAATGGTATGGTCCTAATAGAAGCAGAAGATATTAAGAAGAGGTGGCAAGAGTACACAGAACTGTACAAAAATATCTTCACAACCCAGATAATGACTATGGTGTGATCACTCATCTAGAGCCAGACATCCTGGAATATGAAGTCAAGTGGGCCTTAGAAAGCATCACTACCAATAAAACTAGTGGAGGTGATGGAATTCCAGTGGAGCTATTTCAAATCCTGAAAGATGATGCTGTGAAAGTGCTGCACTCAATATGCCAGCAAATTTGGAAAACTCAGCAGTGGCCACAGGACTGGAAAAGGTCC